>JAVLUX010000041.1:20632675-20742675 GCA_032164185.1 Moxostoma hubbsi
AATAGATTCATGCTCTTATTACATCCCGGCTGGACTACTGCTACACCTTATATGTGGGTCTGTCTCAGTCTTCTTTTTCACGTCTGCAAATAGTCCAAATTTCAGCAGCTAGACTTCTAACGGGTAGTAAGAAAAGAGAGCATATCACCCCTGTTCTCGCTGCCCTACAATGGCTTCCAGATAGTTACCGAGTGAAATTTAAGGTTCTCCTGTATGTTTATAAGGCCTTGCATGGTCTAGCCCCTCCGTACATTGCTGATCTACTGTAGGTCTCATCGATCATCAAATCAGATACTCCTCTCTGCTCCAGGTGTAAATGGGGTCTATATTTATGTATTGATTTGGGGTTAAATATGACCAGGACATTTTCTTGACAGGTTTTGTGAGAATCACCCAAACATATACGAGTCATCACACAAACAAATCGTTGAAGAGTTTGGAACAATTCACCTAAATGAACCATTTGAAATGATTTATATAAATTGATGTGACAATTTCTAACTCCATATTTGCTTGTTTAAATCACAGATGCTATTAAAACATCTGTCTTAACACTCACATATACCCACAAGTCACAACACAAGGAAGGATCGCAAAATTAGTCTAATGACATGCTCTTTAGGAAGCTTAATTGCCAAATTAATCAACGTAATATTAACTATTCATTTCACATCACCAGGAAAATCATTGAGACTATTTTATATATCGCCCGGCACTAATTACAAGCAGCTTCAAAGTCAGACCGCTAGACAAAATCAGTGCAGTTACTGTGTGAATCATATTTATACGGTGTCTGTTATTAGCGTGCTGTTAGCTTAGAGGTTTAAAATGAGAGCAGCATTTTAGAAACGTTTAGGAAGAGTTAATGTTTCCCAGGGTAATAGCAGCTCTAAACCGCGCAATTTACTGACAGCTCACACACTGACCTATAATGATGGAATATAAACCACCGGTGTGTGTGCGACATGTGAGAACTAGCTTTAAAATTTGCATTACAATGATCCTAGTAACTACAACATAAACTGAGCTCATGAACATTGATTGTCAGACAATAAGTGAGCATTGAAAAAAAGGGTAAATATAAGCTCTGTTGCAAAACTTAGTAAGCTGTCATGCTGTCTACAGGCCATAGTACAATAGAGTTACATCAGAAAACATGGCAAATATATTTATTTCAAAGGGGACGCTATATCAGTTGCATTTTGCATCAAAAGTTAATTAATAAGTGCTTGTATAAAAGTATAAGCGCTTCACATGTATGCCTTTAAACCCTCCAAAAATTGGACCCATTCACTGCAATTGTCTCACTGTATCTTTGCTTCTTTTTTTTTTTTTTTTTAAGAAAGGGAGGGACGAGTTGAAATCATTTTTGTGGTAAATCAACATTATGCCACAAATTCTGTCAATCAAGCTTAACTTGTAATGAACCTGGCATATTCCTTTAAAGGTGCTTCGAGCGATTTCAGCCGCTCTGCTTCCACGAGCCTGAGCCGTTGAATTAGCCACGCCCCCTCTTTCCAAAACCACACACTCCAAATATCCCAAATGAGCTTTATTGACACCAACATGAGCAGAAATGGTTAATAAAAACAACAGCTGCAAAACAGCGCCCTCAACTGGCAACTGTTATAAACAACATGTCTTAAAAATGGCATTAAGCCTCAATAATTCACTGCAACTACAATACAATGAGAATGTGCAAAATGATTGACAGGTCGAAAGCGCCATTGTCCATGGTTCGCAGACACATTTTTGTTTGCTGTTTACAGAGTCTAAAGCTGTAACAGAGACCGGTGAGATATCTCAAGACACTTTTTTCAGTAATATAGGAAGAATTTTGGCATATATTTCTATGAAAAAAATAAAATAAATAAAATTGCTTACAGCACCTATACTATCATTTAACTCCATCCATCCATCCATCGTCAACCGCTTATCCTGTGTACAGAGTCGCGGGGGGTGGGGGGTGGGGCTGGAGCCTATCCCAGCTAACATTGGGCGAAAGGCGGGGTACACCCTGGACAGGTCAACAGTCCATCATAGATCATTTAACTCAATTTACTATAATTAGTATTACTCATAAGCAGTTTTTAAACATTTTTATCTTACAATAATATTGTTTAAATATAGCTACAAGAAGCAATGATCCACCCGGTGGCTTTCGGAAAACAATGCAAGGTGGACACATGCATTTGGCATTATTCTAAACAATTTTGAAGCAATTTGGGTAAATGCAAGAGGACTATTTTAAAGTCTGTTGTAAGAGCCACACTTCCTGGTGCCAGGTGGTGGCGCTATGACTATGACCCAAAATAGTAAAATACATGTGATTAGCCCCCAAGACAAAATATACATCTCATTTTAGATCTAAATCACACATTGCACACAGAAGATATGCGACACTTCCTGTTTCCTATTTTTCACAATTAATTTAATGCCTCACCATGGCGACACCATTCATAGTCTAAACGTGGTGACAGTCTTCATGAATCACCTAGGAGGAGTGTTTAAAAGTTCAGAGACTGCAACATAAAAAAATTAGAAAATTAAAAATGGCTGACTTCCGGTTGGGCGATCTTAATGACTATAATCATAAAAGTTGTCCGGCTTAATGAGAACTATATATATATATATATATAATACATTTTGGTGACTGTAGGTGAAAATGGGGGTGCTACAGAGGCAGTCTTACTCACCCATTTTAAAGGGGGTGCTACAGAGCCCCTACACACCCATGCACAAACTTTTAACCAGACCTAATGGCCAATCACTCTGATGTGTGTGAGCAAAATTTCATGAAATTTTAAGAATGCCCAGTCCCTCAAAAACACCCAAATATAGGAAGAAAGGAATGATAACAATTAATGCATCATTGAAATGATGAGAGGCGAAGCTTTAAAATGACACAAAATGACATCAACCAACTGGTTATTGAGTAATACAAAATATATATATATATATATATATATATATATATATATATATATATATATATATATATATATATATACACACATACATACATACATACATACATACATACATACATATCGATCATATAGTGATCAACATACATACATACTGTACATATCGATCATATAGTGATCAGAGCCCCCTCTTGGCCCGGTGTAGGAGGTTTAGCCCTTACTTTTTTTATATGATTTTATTTGAAAGTGCATAATGACTTTGTAGAGCGGAGGAGGGTGAGGCCGGGCTGGAATGACACAAGCCCAGTCCCAAATCAGCCTGATGGGGTGCGCAGGGGATAAAGGCAGCCGGTGACGACAGTTTGAGAGAGAGAGAATTATGGGCAGCTGCCTTGTATGTGTTTGTGTGTGTGTGGGACGGAGTAGCCCGACTGCCTGGAGCAATGGAGTCACTGCCAGGGGCGGAGGAGTGTCCCCATGTGCAACCAGAAAAGCAGAGGGGCGTTCTGTCCGCTGGGGGTCGGACGTTTGACTCTGGTCCGCCTGGGGAGGTGTTGCGGTCATCCGCCTGAGAGTGTGGAGGAGTGATCAGGGACAATGCGATGGCGCATCAGAGAACTGGCGAGTGAGCTGCTTCTCTCTCTCTCTCTCTCTCTCTCTCTCTCTCTCTCTGTGTTGGCCTTTCCCTCACCTATTTATTTTTTATGTTGTTTTTCCACTCCTGACTCCTACCAGGTCGAGGAAGGCAGGGATGACTAGCCGGCAGACGGGGCGCCCGGACTCATCACAGGCGATTAACTAGATTGTTTTTGACTAACTTATTTTACTCTGACATTAAGAATGAAGGACGAAATAGCATCCCAGGCACACAGAGAATCAGTGTTAAACAGGCTAATATAATAGACCTGTCTAATACACCTTCCAGAGACATCAGGCTCTATATCAGCTAGACATCTCATCGTTTTGAGTGTCATTCAGATGAGATCTTTCCCACATGGCTGAAGTGACTACTACTAGAGCTGCAGTTAAACCTGAACTAGCAGCCGAGCTCAGTGCAGCTCAACAGGATAATTGCGGCTGCCAATTGAGTACGACAGCAAAGAGGCCTTCACTTAATAGAGTATATTTACACACCACGAGAGAGTGAAGGGCTTAAATGTCACCGTTCAACAAAATATGACTCATTCTACACGTAAACCACACCATATGATGACTATTAACATGTATTATTATGTAATAAACATGTTATTACAATGTAATTACAGGTTAGCATGACAAAATAGTCTTAAGCACTAGAAAGTTAATATTTTCAGTTTATACCTTGAGTAACACCAAATAAATCAAATGGCATCATCACATTCATAAAACAATATTGCATACCATTGTAAAAGTGCCGTGAATGTGAAGGATTTGGGGAGAAATGTGTAACATTAAACAGTCACTTAACGGCAGCTTCGCAGCTTTGTGAGACAAAGATGAGCGGTTTGCAGCAATGTAAAGTCGATTCAGCGTCTGACAGAAAAGGACACGTGGGTCACTTTTGTCCATGTTTGAAGGATATATTTTGGGTCCATGACCCAACCCTGCCAAGAGGACACACTTGTCTGAAAAACAACCTTCAAAATAAGAAAATAGACACATCATTTACTCCTGATATTGCTCCAAACCTAGCAGTATGTCAGCCTCAGCCATGTTTCCTGAATCTACAGAGCCACTACTGAATCCACAGCAAAATATTTTGCAATTAAATTCTTTACAAATCTCATGAGCTGTGATCTTGCAGATGAAATTGAATGCAATGAGGTAAACAAAGTGTATCACAAAATAATTGTACTCCTGAGCTGCACTGCATACAGTGTAGTCCGATTCATGAGAATGACTCTTTTGAACCAGTTCTTTAAATGAACAGTTTCAAAGACACACAAACTCACGCGTTACCGGCTTGAATCAGTCTGAATGATTCACTGAATCAGTAAGAGCAGTTACTGAATCAACCTTTGAATCATCGCAAAAAGTGGTGCAAGCCTCCCCTCGCACCCCCATATATATATATATGTATATGTATATATATACAGTTGAAGTCAGAAGTTTACATTCACTTAGGCTGAAGTCATTAAAACAAATTTTTTGACCAATGCACAGATTTTATATTAGCAAACTATAGTTTTGGCAAGTCGTTTAGGACATCTACTTTGTGCATGACATGAGTCATTTATCCAACAATTGTTTACAGACCGATTGTTTCACTTTTAATTGACTATATCACAAGTCAAGTGGGTCAGAAGTTTACATACACTAAGTGAACTGTGCCTTTAAGCAGCTTGGAAAATTCCAGAAAATGATGTCAAGCCTTTAGGCATTTAGACAATTAGCTTCTGAAAGGAGGTGTGCAGAATTGGAGATGTACCGGTTGATGTATTTTAAGGCCCACCTTCAAACTCAGTGCCTCTTTACATCATGGGAAAATCAAAAGAAACCAGCTAAGACCTCAGAAAAAACATTGTGGACCTCCACAAGTCTGGTTCATCCTTGGGAGCAATTTCCTGAATGTACCACGTTCGTCTGTAAAAACAATAGTGCGCAAGTATAAACACCATGGGACCAGGCAGCAATCATACCGCTCAGGAAGGAGACGCATTCTGTCTCCTAGAGATGAAGATGAACGTAGTTTGGTGTGAAAAGTGCAAATCAATCCCAGAACAACAGCAAAGGAGCTTGTGAAGATGCTGGAGGAAACAGGTAGACGAGTATCTATATCCACAGTAAAACAAGTCCTATATCGACATAACCTGAAAGGCTGCTCAGCAAGGAAGAAGCCGCTGCTCCAAAACCACCATATAAAAGCCAGACTACAGTTTGCAAGTCTACATGGAGTACATACTGGAGGTTAAGTCGTTCACTAAATAGGGAGCAAGGGAGCATCCTATATCTCTCTATGCAGTTAAGTGCATTCACTCCTAAAAATCTGATCAAATGTTCAGTTTCAGGCTGCAGATGATGTTTGACACACATGGGACAATGATAATCAGTACCTCTGTCCACATATGTGGACATCACTTTATAGGAAAACATTTTGCTCTCGATTTATTTATTTATTTTTGCATGTTTATTAAGTGCTACTAGTTACGAATAAAAAAGGGAAATGGAAAATGCACACAGCAGTCGTGCTAGGGTTAAAAAAAGAAGGAAATAAATGAAATATTTTAATACATTCACATTCGTTGAATCTTTTCCATACAATGAAAGTGACAGGTGACTGAAAGTAATATCTCATTTTGTGTTCCACAGAAAAGATGGACGTTCGGAACAGCACGAGGGTGAGTAAATGATGACAGAATATTCACTTTTGGGGCGAGCTATCCCTTTAAGACAACTGACAGTCGATCAATGCAAGAACCAGACCAGAGCTGCTAGAGAGAACAAAGAAGATGATATGCAATAATCCTGATAAAAGAGAGCACAAATGGAGAAAATGAGACCGAGAGAGGCACGTACGGCACACAAAAATAGCACAAGGAAGAAAGACAAGATTAACAGAGAGGTAAGTACACGGAGACACTGAGCTGGTAACCGGAGTGTGATCTCCAGTGAGTCTGAGTCGGGCACACACTACCCTTGAGCTCAACACAGCTGTCTCAGTGTGTGTGTGTGTGTGTGTGTGTTCTTGATGAAGACAGCATCCTATTTTAGCTTTAAACAGGCTATTTGTACACCTGAAGACAGTTTAGAAAAGTACACACTCTCTCTTCTTCTCCAAGTCTTTCTTGTATCTGTTATTTCATAAAACGTACTCTAATGACCTCTCTATAACCTCCCATGAGGACGAGCACGATAACCAGGATAAAGAGATCTAATGCTGTATTTTTAGTCACTTTGTGGAGAAGAAACGTACTGGGATGTGCAGGAACAGTTGACAACTGACAATGAGAACACAAACCTGATGGTAAAGCAGATATATTTAAAGATAAAAGCATTGGGAAAGGTTGGAAAGCAAAAACTTCTCGATCTGACAGAAAAGCACAAATGAATGTCCATCATGTGTCAACACTGTAATACCCAACATTATTAATAGTGTTTACAGCCACTGGCATGTCAACATTGTTCATGAAAAAAAGCACATTGATGGCATAAAACACCAAAATAAAGTTTGATTTGACATTTAAAAAGCGTTTAGTGAGAAAAGCGTGTTGCCGGTGGTCTGAACAGCTTCATTAAGCTTGTGTTGCTTGTTTGAAGCGGCTCAGTGGAGGAGTTGAAAGCAGCGTGTTGAGATACAGGGAAACACAGCCATGCAATTATCACAGCACAAAAGACAGTTCTGCATTTCACACAGGCGAAATGAGCACACTAATGTGTGTGTGTGTGTGTGTGTGTGTGTGTGTGTGTGTGTGTGTGTGTGTGTGTGTGCACAGATTCAACCAAGCTTAACATGAAAGCGTGACCCTCCCTCGTCCACCAGCTCATGAAACTATCAGTGTTAAATGTAGTGATTTTACTAACTTAAAGAGATATTCCGGGTTCGGTACAAGTTAAGCTCAATCGGCAGCATTTGTGGCATAATGTTGATTACCACAAAAAAATATTTTGTCTCATCTCTCGTTTTCTTTAAAAAAAAGAAGCAAAAATCTGTTCCAGTGAGGCACTTGCAATGGAAGTGAATGGGGCGAATCCATAAACATTCAAATACTCACTGAATCAATGGTATAGATACAAGATGTAAGCAAGTTATAGCCAATTTTAAAACATTACCATGACGATGTCAACTTTTCCTTCAATGACTGTAAAAATTATGATTTAACCCTTTAAGCTCTGAAGGTTTTTAAAGATTTCCTGTTTCAGTGGCATACCCAAAATTAGAGACTTATAACTCAACAAAATACAAATAAACAATAAAACATGGAAGGTCAAGTGTTTGGTATCAATGTAAAGAAAACGTTTTTATTTTGTTAATGATGTAGATTATGATACATTCTGAGACTCTCAGCCCAAGAAACTGCTGAATAATCACAAACTAAAATTAAGTCAAAAATGTACTTTTTTTTTCTTATTTGACATTATTTATCTCTGGGTGTAAATAAGGTGTCTTCAAAAAACTGTTTTGTTCCCAATAATGTCAACTATATCTGAAAGAAATTTGTGTTGATACGACAAAGCAATCAAAAGTTATAACATTACAAACATAATTATTAGTCTCCAAAAATGTCTCCAAGTGTCCAAAAACATCTCCAAACAAATAAAAGATAATAATTGTACATAAGAACTAATTACACATGCAAACACAACAATGACTAAAGGTTTGCATAGCATGCAGACATGATTTTAGTCATGAGATTTCACAGAATGAGTTTCATTCTGTGTCATTTGAGTCATCATTGAGTCTGTGTCATGTATTTGGCGCCATCTCCTGGTGGTCATATGTAACATTGTGCTTTATGTGGATCATCTAATGATCTATATGTCAGATTACCTTGTGTGGGGGGTTATAACAGGGCCTATATTATTATACACAATATACAATTTAAGATGTGCTGTAAATTGCAATGTGGTGGGAATTTTCATGACATTCAGAATTTTTTTTATTTTTTTTTTTTTACAAAATTGACATAAGCCTCCTGTGATGCATGTACATACACTGTTGAACATTGAAAGTAGACAAATTAAATAAACTATAGTGTGAAAAAGTTTTTAACCAGACTTAACTTTCAAAATTCCACAGTGCTAAAAGTGCCTTAAGTTGAAGAATATAAAAATTCTGGTCTTTTCTAGTTTTATTGGTATTAAGTGTAAATGTATTTGTTTAAATGGCATTAAAAGGTCGTCGCCCTAATTAAGATCCCTGTTGTTATTGTACCAGACGAAAAGCGCGATTGCAAAACACATATCAAAATACAGCACATTTAAAAAGATATCGTTGTGCCCAATAGCTTCAATGTAGTTAGCAACTTTTGAAAGTTACTTGTAGTGTATGTAACTACTTTTTCAAAATAGTATCTACTTTAAATTATGTGTAACTTGTACCCATTGAGACATCTTGGCTGGACGGCCACTTCTAGTGAGAGTACCTATAGTACTAAATCATCTCCATTTATAGACAGTTTGTCTAACTGTGGACAGATTAATATCTAACGGCCACTTCTAGAGAGAGTACCTATAGTACTAAATCACCTCCATTTATAGACAGTTTGTCTAACTGTGGACAGATGAATATCTAACGGCCACTTCTAGTGAGAGTACCTATAGTACTAAATCATCTCCATTTATAGACAGTTTGTCTAACTGTGGACAGATGAATATCTAACGGCCACTTCTAGAGAGAGTACCTATAGTACTAAATCATCTCCATTTATAGACAGTTTGTCTAACTGTGGACAGATGAATATCTAACGGCCACTTCTAGAGAGAGTACCTATAGTACTAAATCACCTCCATTTATAGACAGTTTGTCTAACTGTGGACAGATGAATATCTAACGGACACTTCTAGAGAGAGTACCTATAGTACTAAATCACCTCCATTTATAGACAGTTTGTCTAACTGTGGACAGATGAATATCTAACGGCCACTTCTAGTGAGAGTACCTATAGTACTAAATCACCTCCATTTATAGACAGTTTGTCTAACTGTAGACAGACGAATATCTAACGGCCACTTCTAGTGAGAGTACCTATAGTACTAAATCACCTCCATTTATAGACAGTTTGTCTAACTGTGGTCAGATGAATATCTAACGGCCACTTCTAGAGAGAGTACCTATAGTACTAAATCATCTCCATTTATAGACAGTTTGTCTAACTGTGGTCAGATGTATATCTAACGGCCACTTCTAGTGAGAGTACCTATAGTACTAAATCACCTCCATTTATAGACAGTTTGTCTAACTGTAGACAGACGAATATCTAACGGCCACTTCTAGAGAGAGTACCTATAGTACTAAATCACCTCCATTTATAGACAGTTTGTCTAACTGTGGACAGATGAATATCTAACGGCCACTTCTAGTGAGAGTACCTATAGTACTAAATCACCTCCATTTATAGACAGTTTGTCTAACTGTGGACAGATGAATATCTAACGGCCACTTCTAGAGAGAGTACCTATAGTACTAAATCATCTCCATTTATAGACAGTTTGTCTAACTGTGGTCAGATGAATATCTAACGGCCACTTCTAGTGAGAGTACCTATAGTACTAAATCATCTCCATTTATAGACAGTTTGTCTAACTGTGGTCAGATGAATATCTAACGGCCACTTCTAGAGAGAGTACCTATAGTACTAAATCACCTCCATTTATAGACAGTTTGTCTAACTGTGGACAGATGAATATCTAACGGCCACTTCTAGTGAGAGTACCTATAGTACTAAATCACCTCCATTTATAGACAGTTTGTCTAACTGTGGACAGATGAATATCTAACGGCCACTTCTAGAGAGAGTACCTATAGTACTAAATCATCTCCATTTATAGACAGTTTGTCTAACTGTGGTCAGATGAATATCTAACGGCCACTTCTAGTGAGAGTACCTATAGTACTAAATCATCTCCATTTATAGACAGTTTGTCTAACTGTGGTCAGATGAATATCTAACGGCCACTTCTAGTGAGAGTACCTATAGTACTAAATCACCTCCATTTATAGACAGTTTGTCTAACTGTGGACAGATGAATATCTAACGGCCACTTCTAGAGAGAGTACCTATAGTACTAAATCATCTCCATTTATAGACAGTTTGTCTAACTGTGGTCAGATGAATATCTAACGGCCACTTCTAGTGAGAGTACCTATAGTACTAAATCACCTCCATTTATAGACAGTTTGTCTAACTGTGGACAGATGAATATCTAACGGCCACTTCTAGAGAGAGTACCTATAGTACTAAATCATCTCCATTTATAGACAGTTTGTCTAACTGTGGTCAGATGTATATCTAACGGCCACTTCTAGAGAGAGTACCTATAGTACTAAATCACCTCCATTTATAGACAGTTTGTCTAACTGTAGACAGACGAATATCTAACGGCCACTTCTAGAGAGAGTACCTATAGTACTAAATCACCTCCATTTATAGACAGTTTGTCTAACTCTGTACGGATGAATATCTAAACTCTTCAAGTTAACTTTGTTATCAGCTTAATGCAAAGCAACAATTCTTGATCGTAGGTCTTCTGAGATCTCTTTTTTGCGATGCACGGTCCACTTCAGAAGATGCTTCTTGTGAATAGCACTCTAAACATGTTTGAGTGCTTTTTATAAGTCAAAGTAGTGCTAACTCACACCTACAATCTCATTTTATTACCTGAATGCCAGGTTTGCCAACTCCTGACTCTAATTAGCTTTTGTTGACGTCAATAGCCTAGGGGTTCACATACTTTTTCCCAACCTACACTGTGAATATTTGAATGATGTACTCAATATGTACAAGAACAACACAATCATTTGTATTATTGTAACTTAGATGACGATCAAACCAGATTTAAGAAATTTATACATACATTTACATTTATGCATTTGGCAGATGCTTTTATCCAAAGTGACTTACAGTGCACTTATTACTGGGACAATCCCCCCGGAGCAACCTGGAGTTAAGTGCCTTACTCAAGGACACAATGGTGGTGGCTGTGGGGATCGAACCAGCAACCTTCTGATTACCAGTTATGTGCTTTAGCCCACTATGCCGCCACCACCACTCCATCAACAATGCCCATAGGAACATGATGCCATTGTATAAAATCAATAAGCCTTTTGAGGCCAAGCAATACTGTGATTTTACCACGGTTAAGGGTGTTTTAGTGTTCAAGAGCACCGTTCAACTGTGGTAAAATCACTGAAACACACTGGGACTCGTGGCTTATTGCTTTATGTGATACTTCTGCTCACAATCATATGGATACCAACAACCTACGAAAGCGGCCACTGACTGAACATACACTCAACCCAATGAGATAATCAGCATCTTTAAGTGATCTAAAGAACATCTAAACTGACTGACAGCAAAGTTGATGCTGAAATACATCTGCAGCCAACATCACCATTTGGCTCATCTGTGCCCACATAAATACACATAGTCTGTATGACAGTGATATTTCTCCCAGTGCATGAATCATCCACACACAAACTCAAACAATATGTCATCCACACACATCTACACATTTAATTTTAAAATGTGCCAAAGGAAATGATCAGACCAACAAGGCACATGCATGCTCTGAAAACAGGTTTGTGCTCGAGTGAATTCCTGAAATCTGTTGCTGCTGCTCTGAATGAACACGGGCGGCCAATGAGCGATAAGGTCACCATGGAAACGGTCTCCGCGCTGCATCTTCAGACGTGCGCCAGTGTTAACTCTTAAGTAGCAACAGCACGCTCGGCATCAAAACAAACGCAACTACACACACACACACACACACACACGTCTTCAACACAAACAAAGAGCAAACACGCTCCACTACATAAACAGATGGAAAAAAAGAAGCTGAAGGTGTCATGGGAGCACAATTAGACAAAACAGAAACTGTGAGGTGAATTCTGAGAAGTTGTGCAACCAAGGATGGGCAAATTAGATAATAATAATAATTTGGGCAAATAATTGGCCAATCTGTTTTTATTGAGGCCCACCCAAAAATAATCTCCAGGCTACGCCCTTGATTCTGAGAAATGTCTTCTGGCTGAAACTATTTATCCATAATAGCAATTCAACGCATAATCAAAACCTATTTATGGACTTTCCGTAATGCAGTGAGTATTTGTATGTGTGTTCTCAAGGACAAGCTTCTCCTCGTTAAAAATAGAGAGCAGACAAAGCCTGAGATTAGATGTCTAGAGCAACAATTAATTATTGATTAGATCAACAGTCCTGACGAGCACATCGTCTCCTCGTTCGGTCCATCACTGCAGGTCAAAATCAATCAGATTCTCATCCAACTCCTGATCAGTTAACCCATTTCTAAATGAAATAAATCTCACTGGACCAAACCAGATTAACATCAAACTTTACATATAGTGATTAAATTGATATAGCCTTTATAGCCAATTAAGTCTTGTCCACCAGTCGTAGTCAGTACGTGCTTTTTTTGTTTTTGTTTTATTTTTTTTGGACTGGAAAACTGAGGGTGGGTAAAATCAGGTAAAGATGGTTCAGACAAGTGCTGAATGTCATGTGGTGTAACCATCAAGTAAAAGCTATTAAAATACTTTCCTTGTGGGGCCTGGGTTGGACTGGGAAGAGAAATTGGCAACTGGCCCAAAAGTTGTTGAGCGGGGTTAGGGGGGGGAGGGGTGTTCGCTGTCCTTTTCTGAATATCGCGTTGCCGTTTTGTGGTCCATTCTGCATACCGCGGCGGCTCTTTTTAGCTTATCGCAGCCCATTCAGCACGTTTTGCGGCCGACACAGCAGCCCGCTCAGTTCTCCCGATGGCCAGTCTGCCCCTGATCTGCCTCAAAGTGCATCGGCCCACCGGGAAAATGCCCGGTCTGCCAGATTACCAGTTCAGCCCTGATTGATGCCGACTTTCACCCCTGAGTCACGAGCTCAAATCCAGAGTGTGCTGAGTGACTCCAGCTAGGTCTCCTGAGCAACCAAATTGGCCTGGTTGCTAAGGAGGGTAGAGTCACATGGGGTAACCAAATTGTCCCGGTTGCTAGGGAGGGTAGAGACACATGGGGTAACCAAATTGGCCCGGTTGCTAGGGAGGGTAGAGTCACATGGGGTAACCAAATTGGCCCGGTTGCTAGGGAGGGTAGAGACACGTGGAGTAACCAAATTGGCCCGGTTGCTAGGGAGGGTAGAGACACGTGGGGTAACCAAATTGGCCCGGTTGCTAGGGAGGGTAGAGTCACATGGGGTAACCAAATTGGCCCGGTTGCTAGGGAGGGTAGAGTCACATGGGGTAACCAAATTGGCCCGGTTGCTAGGGAGGGTAGAGTCACATGGGGTAACCAAATTGGCCCGGTTGCTAGGGAGGGTAGAGTCACATGGGGTAACAAAATTGGCCTGGTTGCTAGGGAGGGTAGAGTCACATGGGGTAACCAAATTGGCCCGGTTGCTAGGGAGGGTAGAGTCACATGGGGTAACAAAATTGGCCTGGTTGCTAGGGAGGGTAGAGTCACATGGGGTAACCAAATTGGCCCGGTTGCTAGGGAGGGTAGAGTCACATGGGGTAACAAAATTGGCCTGGTTGCTAGGGAGGGTAGAGTCACATGGGGTAACCAAATTGGCCTGGTTGCTAGGGAGGGTAGAGTCACATGGGGTAACCAAATTGGCCTGGTTGCTAGGGAGGGTAGAGTCACATGGGGTAACCTCCTCGTGGTGGTGATTAGTGGTTCTCTCAATGGGGCGTGTGGTGAGTTTGTGTGTGGATCGTGGAGAGTAGCATGAGTCTCCACATGCTGTGAGTCTCCGCGGTGTCATGCATGATAAGATGCGCGGATTGACGGTCTCAGAAGCGGAGGCAAGTGAGATTTGTCCTCCACCACCCGGATTGAGGCGAGTAACCACGCCACCACGAGGACCAACTAAAGTAGTGGGAATTGGTTTTTCCAAAATTGGGGAGAAAAGGAGAGAAAATTAAACAAATGAAAAATGTCATACTTTCCTTGCACATTGACTACATGAGAGGGTAAACAACTTCATTCATTTAAAATATCAATAGAAGTCAATAATATTTCAAGTGTTTTCAGGGTTACTCCATTTGACCTGATCGAAATGTGCCTTTTCATAAAAATATTGATATTCAAAGATATGACAAAATAATTAGATTTTCTAAAACTTCTCTTTTCATTGTTTGATGGACAAAAGTGTTTCAAATATTAATCATATTTTAAAACTAAATTATTTCACGACTTGCGTTTTAAGCAATAATAATGGAAGATTATTCGGCACTACTCATGCCAACATTTATTTTCCCGAGAATTTCAGCTTTTAATGAGACTGGGTTTTGTGTTAGTCTCCGGATGGTTTCACCACAGGACATTTTTGACATTTAAGCCACAGAAAAAATATAAAAATGACTGAAATCTGTATTTAAAAACAAGCCTTTTATAATATATTTTTCAATAATTTAATAGACAAAATTTGTTTATAAAAATTGGTGTCACGTCATCACCCCAGCTAACAGCTCTGATGAGCTGAAATTAGAAATAAAATAATCAGTTGGCATCGCAATAGCCTACATGTAATATGGGCAAAATAAACAACATTGCTTAGAAACCAAAGTAGCAAAGAAAATGTCTTTACATTTCATTTTTGCTCCTGTAGCAGCACCAAGGTCATGGGCTTGACACCCATTTGCACTGATAAAAATCGAACGCTTGAATGCATTTCAAGTCCAAATGAATAAATGCAAATGTTTGCCACAATGCAACTGAATCTCCTGCAGCAATCTCAATTATTCATATTTACCAACCCGTCATTCAGTGAAGAATTTTTCCAACTAATTCAAACAAACTTGAAGAATGTTTTTGAGGTGTGTGTTGGTGTGACAGAAGTGTGGGAGGACTGTTATTCTTTTCTCGTCCTTAATCACACTTCATTTGCAATTAGACTGTTTTAACGGAGGATAAAATGTCTTAATTGGAGATGTTAAATGTACTGGAGATGATCAAACATCCTGTCGTGTCTCTGTCCTGATATCATGTGTCACAACATTTACCCATGATACAGAGTGTGTCTTCATTTAAGAGCTTTGAAGCATAGAGACAGATTTAGAGGACTATTCTGACTCATCTCAAAACAGTTCTGGTTTTAGGAGTGCACTGCATGGCCAAAAAAACTAAAGTTGTATACTCTAATATTTCATTGCACCGCCTTTAGCTTTGATTATGGCATGCATTTGTCATGGCATTGTTTCGACAACCTTATGCACCGTCACTACATTTATTTCCATCCAGAGTTGCGTTCATTTTTGGCCGAGATCTTGTATTGACGATGGGGAGTCGAACCACTCCGTAAAGTCTTCTCCAGCACATCACAAAGACTTTCAACGGGTTAAGGTCAGGACTTCTGTGTGCAAATGTCTCCTCATGCTCCCTGAACCACTCTCTCACAATCAGAGTCCCGTGAATCTTGGCATTGTCCTGGAATATGTCAGGGAAGAAAAACTCCATTGATGGGATAACCTGATCATTCAGTACATTCAGGTTCTCAGTTGACCACATTTTATTGTTGCATAACGTTGCAGAGCCTCGACTGGACCAATTCAAGCAACCCCAGATCATAACACTGCCTCCAGACGCTTGTACAGTGGGCACTATGCATGACGGGTGCATCATGCGCTTCCCTTCTTACCCTGATGAGCCCATCACTTTAGTATAGGGTAAATCAGGACGTGTCAGGCCACATGACCTTTTTCCATCGCTCCACAGTCCATCTCCAATGCTCCCTAGCAAACTGAAGTCATGTTTTCCGATTAGCCTCACTAACAAGTGTCTTTCTTGTGGCCACACAGCAGTTTAGTCCCAATCCTGTAAATTCTCGTTTTTTATTTGCTTGCTTGTTTGTTTGTTTGTTTGTTTTTTGGGCCAGGCAGTGTAGCTACCAACATATTTATGCATGTACAACCACCTAAATAATAAGGTTTAAAACTTTGTGCATGCCTAATTTATCTTAGATATTTTTAACTCTCTATCCTGATCATATATCTGACACCACTTTCCAAAATTTCGCACTTTTATTTTATTTAGCCTTAGACGCTTATCGTCTCGTCTCCAAAACATATCGGATCATTACGCGCGTGTTTACATGTTTGCACGAGCACTTCAACACAAAACAGACTCATCTTCCCATATGCACAAGGTTTGATGTTCTTGTTACGTTTTTTCAGCACTGAAAACTTCGAGTAAACTCGTCCGGGAGACGCGCGTAACCGTTTGGCCACTCCGCGCGCTGCGCTCTTACCCGCGCTGCTCTGGATGAGTACGGGTCCTCGAACAGGTTCCAGATCACCGGCTGCCACTTTCTCCACCTGCTGACGGTCCCGTCTGCGTATACCACGTCTTCGATGCCCAGCCGCTTCCCGATATCGTCCTCGTCGTCGTTGTCCACGTTCATCTCGAACACGTCCAGCGCCTCCTCGGCATCCCGGTGCTGTCGGTAGGTCATCCAGCAGCACGGCTCCACGTCCGTCTCATCGATACCCCAGAAGGACAGCTCCTCCTCGAAGAGCGGACCACACACGTCCGCCGGGCAGTGCAGCTTTCCGGTGCGGTAGTAGTTGAGCACGTAGGCGAAGACGCCCGGGTGCCGGTCGAAGAAGTACTCGTTGTTGCGCGCGTTGTACTCAATGAAGCCCGGGACTTGTTGCAGCTGCTCCAGAACCGACTCGAGGTGCGGCGACTTGGAGGCGAGAAGGGCCAGACGCGTGCCCGGCAGGGTCTTCAGTGTGGTCCGGTAGGTTTCGTGCCTCGTGCCCCCGACGTTGAGGATTATCCTCTCGTGCTCGTCGAACTTGCCCATCGCTCAGAGTGAGACATGACGCGCGGGGAGTAATGTTACCCGAGTGTGCTCTGGCGATGCTGCTGGAGGACTCCAAGAGTTCCACGAGAGCCTCATTGAACCGAAAGCTTCACTTTATTCCCGCCTTGTGAGAGAGATTCGCCTCAGACGCGCGACTCTGAGAGGCTCATCCATCATCATCATCATCATCACCTGCAGCTCGAGCCATCAGAGAGCAACAAGCCCCCCTCTCTCTCTCTCTCTCTCTCTCTCTCTCTCTCAAATGGACACACCCATTTTCTTCAATTAAATTCGGTAAACGCATAGAAATATGATGTCATATGATTGTCGTGCTGTGACGTACTTCATGCGTCTCAACAGGTCATGTTCAATTGGGCATCTGAATCTGAAAATACATTTTATACGGGTCACATACAGAGTTCAGCACATTTATTTTAACGACAAATTTACTCTATTTATTGATAATTAATAATACTTATAATAATAATAATATAAAAGGAACTACATTTAATTTTTTGAATTATTAAAAATATTTAAATATTTGTTTTTATAATTGTAGTTATTACCTATGCATTTTGAGAAGTAGCCTAATAATAATAATAATAATAATAATAATAATTAGGAGTGGGCAGAAATATTGATTTTCTCATGCATCACGTTCTTCGTTTGAACGATCTCAATATTGATCCTTAAATCCCAAGATCGATCTTTTACCTAATGCGCATCCCTGCACTACACTGAGAGGAAATCACTTGCATTATCAACCAAATTTCATGCAAGGCGACTAAAATGTATATTGGCGACTGGCTGTTAAATGTTTAAATTTCACTCATCAGTAATTTGTAAAGTATAGTGGTGGAGTATTCTGTGCGTTGAGTAAACGTTGTTATGTGTAATGTGTCCAAAGACGAGATCCACACGACCCGTGTGGATTCTAATCATGCATAGGACAGATGAAATAAAGCCGCACATGCGCTCATTTACAGACGTTGTTTACAGAAACGCCCCCTTTCTTAAAGAGACAGTACCGGTTTTAACACGTATTCAATAAATCAATTTAAATACTTTGTTATTAAACAATGAACAAGTAACAAAATAATATATGCAATATATTATCATATTTATTGATTGAATACATAGATTTGTTTATTTATAAAAGCTAAAATGTAACCAAAATGATGAAAACGAATTCATATTTTCCAAATGTACCTAGTTAGAAGGTACACTGTTAATTAACAGCATTAACTGGGAATTTCTTTCATATGTAAGCAAAAGGGACATTATAAATTAAATATACACATATGAATGAATATTTATTGAATCGGAATCGAATTGGGGAATCTATATCAATGCCCAGCCCTAATAATAATAATCATAATTTTAATAATTATAATAATATAAAAGCAATGGAATTAAAACATTTTTTAATTAAAAATAGTTTAATATTTGTAATTATTATTTTGTTTATTACCTATAAATTATTATTATTTAATAAAAATATTAAATGCTAGTATTAAAATACATGATATAGGCTCAATATTAAACGTTTTTGTCATGCTATATATATTTTGTCATATATATATATATATATATATATATATATATATATATATATATATATATATATATATTTTTTTTTTTTTTTTTTTTTGCATGACAAAAACGTTTAATATGTATTTTAATAATAACATATTTTTTTCATTAATAATAAATTATATATATATATATTTTTTTTTTTTTTTTTTTTTTTTTGCATGACAAAAACGTTTAATATTGGGCCTATATCATGTATTTTAATTTTCATTAATAATAATAATAAATAATAATAATAATATATGTATTATTATATTAAATATTATATATAAAAATAATAATTACAAATATTAAGCTATTAATATTGGTTTAATATATATATATAATTATTATTATTATTATTTTCTTTCTTTTTTTTTAAGTAGAAGTAAATCACTACTTACAAAGCTATTTCATCACATCACTTATCTGTGTTTGGGAGACGTGTGTAAATAAGATTTTATTTTATTTGTCACTACAGCCTATATTGACAATGACATTTACTGTCCTGCAAGTTCACAGATTTAAACCAGGATAACATACTAAGTTATATAAACACTAAGTTATCCAAAAGACATAAGCAGTATGCAAGAATAAATAAGGATAAGCAATAAATATTATAAAAGAATAGCATGGTTTGCATATTATTATGGGCATAGTACTGAAATTAGACAAAAGAAAAATCAGTATAAATCAGTATAGTAATCAGTATACAGTAATATTGCAAAGTAGAAACATTCATTGAAGAAATTACGTTTTCTAAAATGCATGTGATATTTACTTAACTGTGTAAATATGGGTTTTGCATTATCTAGGGCAGAGAGCCCATCACTGCCGGTCTGCATCTAATGGAGTGATTCATCATGTCTGACTCACACATGCTCATTTCAGGGGTCTTCCTCACTAAAATGGAAACTTGCCTCTCAATTATCACAAGCAGGTGATGCAGCCAGTGCTTACAGATCTGGGCAGGGAATTGAAAGGTTGTATGTTAAACCCCCAGAAGTTATTCGTGTTAACACTACCCTTGTACCCTTGATTAACTAAACTTAACCACAGCTTCATTCACAGGAAATTGTTTATATAATCGGTGTACTTTGTCACGCTGCCTGCTAAAGGACAAGTAGTAAATAGGAGTTGTAGTACTTTCAATTCAGACATTTTATTGTAACTCAGGAACTCAATATGTTCCTGTACCATGACATCAACACTATTGGCACTATTTCCAAATTACTGATGAGCACCAGGATACTGATGAGTGCATTTCAGAGGTTGCATTTTCCTCTAAACATACACATTTACTCCACTGACGGTTAGGGTTCAGGTTCGAGTTAGGTCATGGTTAATAAAATATGCATTCTAATGGGGCAGGTCACCCAAAAATGACAATTCTCTCATCATTTACCCTCCTGCCATCCCAGATGTAATTACTTTTTTCTTGCAATAAAATTTTAAGACGAATATCTCAGTTCTGGAGGTCCACACAATGTAAATTAATGGTGGCTACAACTCTGAAGCTCCAAAAAGCACATAAAGGCAGCATAAAAGTAATCCACACGACTCCAGTAGTTTAATCCATGTCTTCAGAAGCGCTATGATAGGTGTGGCTTAGAAACAGATCAATATTACGTCCTTTTTTTTTTTACAATTAATTCTCCCCCCTGCCCTGTAGGTGGCGATATGCACACAGAATGCGAATCGCCAAAAACAAAAGAAGAATGTGAAAGTGAAAGTGGTGATTTATAGTTGAAAAAAAAGGACTTAAATATTGATCTGTTTCTCACCCACACGTTTCACAGCGCTTCTGAAGATGTGGATTAAACCACTGGAGTCGTATGGATTACTTATATGCTGCCTTTATGTGCTTTTTGGAGCTTCAAAGTTTTGGTCACCATTCACTTGCATTGTATGGACCTACAGAGCTGAAAAGTTCTTCTAAAAATCGTCATGTGTGTTCAGCAGAAGAAAGAAAGTCATAGACAGATGTGAGTAAATGATGAGAGGATTTTCATTTTTGGGTGAACTGTCCCTTTAACTGTATTACATCATTTACAACTACAAAAGAAAACCGTTTTTGGCGCCACCCACTGGACATTTCACCCTGAAACTGAAGCTCACATTTCCAATTTGTCAGGACTTGATTGTGTCCATCAGGAATTGACTGGATTCGGGAAACGTGGTCTCTATATGACAGGCAGTTGGAGGTGAGGAGATAAAGAGAGGGCTTTGTGATGTCATAATAAAGACCTGAAATGAGGCGGAGCAATTTACTGTCCTATATTTTGATGAGCGCTTAAGAAATATTTTATTTGTAATTCTGAAATAATGTGCATTGGTGAATCCTTCACATTAAGACCAGACATGTGTATTCAGAAAGTAAATAGGGTTGAACATCTTCTGCCAGTGCTGTTTCTCACCTTTCACATTCTGCAAATACATTCTCACCGCGTGCACCTCTGTCAAACCAAACACAGTTTACCTGCCATAAAGCCGTGCACTCCGGTGCAAAAATAGCTTCAGTGTCACATGCACCCGTACGGCTCTAAAGAAAGAGAAAAAAAAAATAATTTAAGCACGTCTCAAGACAAATTCCCACACACGAGCATCTTAATCCTGTTTTCAAATGTGCAATAAAAATAGTTTGGCTGCCTTTCTGCAATTCATAATTCATAAAGCTACAGAGAAGCTAGTTTCGAAGACAAATATTCACTATTTTTCCCAGATTTCGTTACATCCTCTGAAAAAAAGAAGTCAGGCAAAACATAGCTGAAATGAAGTAAATGCTTCATGCCTGTTACGGTAACTAAGGATGATTCTGAGTAGCCATGACATAATAAGAAGACTTTGTCTAATGAAAAACCATCTTGTGTCTAATTACACCCGCCATCCGCACTTGTATTAATTAAAAGACAATTCCCTGAGAGGAACAGGCCCAGGTAAGAGGGCAAACTGGGTTTAGCACACATCTCATTAGGGGAGTCAACACACTTGATTAAGGCTGATGGGAGGAGCGGGGGTCTAACTGATGTTGGGAGATCATTCTGGGGCATTTAGACATTCAATGCATTCAATCTCTGTCATTAATCCACATGAAATAAACAGGGTTTTTCTAAATTAAATGATAACACCTGAAATGACGTGAAATGTTTTATACAGTATATTGCAATGTGCTCAGAGACTGAGATCTGAGATGGGATGCCCAGTGTCCTTTGGTAAGAGACGTGGTGTATGATTTGATGCTTTACACTTTGGCACCCTCTGCTGGACATATCAGGAACTCTCCAGGCAGACAAGAGCTGTCAGAGTTTGTACAGCATTTTATGAAGAATGACTGAAGAAAACAAACCTTAGTTGCAATTGTAAGTGTTTAAATTAAGGATTTTTTGGCACCTTGGTCCTGGACATCATGTTTACGAGGGACGTGAGCCGTGTCCTCAATCAGGTCTGGAAATGGGTCGTGACTATCACACCTGGAGTCGTGAGTTTGAATCCAGGGCGTGCTGAGTGACTCCAGCCAGGTCTCCTTAGCAACCAAATTGGCTCGGTTGCTAGGGAGGGTAGAGTCACATGGGGTAACCTCCTCGTGGATGCTATAATGTGGTTCTCGTTCTCGGTGGGATACATGACGTGGAGAATAGCGTGAAGCCTCCACACGCACTAGGTCTCCACGGTAACGCGCTCAACAAGCCATGTGGTAAGAGGCGCGGATTGACGGTCTCAGACGTGGAGGCAGCTGAGATTCGTCCTCCACCACCCGGATTGAGGCGAGTCACTACGGCACCACGAGGACTTAAGAGCGCACTGAGAATTGGGAATGACAAATTCAAAAATATACATATATGGTAGTGGCATAGTGGGGTAAAGCACAGAAATTGTAAGCAGAAGGTTGCTGGTTCGAATCCCAGAGCCACCACCATTGTGTCCTTGTGCAAGGCACTTAACTCCAGGTTGCTCCGGGGGGGATTGTTAAGGTTGAATTCCTCCGTGACAGGGTGGTGAAGGGTGTCTGTGGGACTTTAAATAAACACACTGCAGAGATGCCCTGTTAGTATTTAATTAGTAGTGCAAATAGCCTCTTTTAAAGCTTATTACTATTATTAAGAAATCCTGTTGTCTAGTTGAAATCTCATATAGCATCCCATGTTTCCAGGACAGAGTAGGGCTTTGACGTAAATTCATGTTAAGGGACATATTACTATAAATCTTCAATTCTGTTATTGTGACTTAATTTCTTTGTTTATTACAATATAAAGTTGATTGGATTAGAACCCGGGTCTTCTTATTAAACTTATTCTTCTTTCCTTGTGTTTTGTCCCGTGTGGGTGCAGGGTCCGCTTCACATATATACCCCCATTGGCTGGGGGACTCTCACTCACACACATACGGGGCAATTTAGAGTCTCCAATTCACTTAACCTGCATGTTTACCCACGCAAACACGGGGAGAACATGCAAACTCCACACAGAAAGGTCCTGGACTAGAACCCGGGACCTTCTTGCTGTGAGGTGATAGTGCCACCCACTGAGCCACCGTGCTGCCCAACCCGGGTTCGATGTCCCCAACTTGTCCAGTACCCAACAATATCTCATGATCGAATGTAGCAGACATAGAGCCACAGATCTTACATTTATTATGTGAAATAGTTGTGCGTGGATGCCACCGTGGAGAATAGCGTGAAGCCTCCATGTGCGCTAGGTCTCCACGGTAACACGGTAAGTAGCTGCCATTACTCCAGTCTGCTCAGAATACAATATGTCCCATAATCCTTAAGGAATCAATTAATGTTAATTTGCAGGGTTGTTCGTTTTCATGGGGGTCGGGGTATCTCAGCGAGTATTGATGCTGACTATCACCCCTGGAGTCACGAGTTCGGTTAAATGACTCCAGACAGGTCTCCTAAGCAACCAAATTGGCCTGGTTGCTATGGGGTGGGGGTGAGGGGGTAGTGTCACACGGGGTAACCTCCTCGGCACACACAGTGGCACACATCCAGGGAAGAATAATAAAGAGTTTCTTACTAATAATAAACACAAGAACAACACATATTTAATATTTAAGGTTCTAAACAGTTCTTCATTATATATATATATATATATATACATCTGTTAGACTACACGGTACATCACATACAAGGCAAACAATAATGAGCACAGGAAGTACACAGTGTATTATCACATGCCAATCATATACAGTGACCTGCAGATACAAAATAAAGGTCAAAGCATCACATGATTCAAAAGCCGCGCAACAGAATTCCCAAAATATCTGAATATATAAAAATAATGACTTTGTCATCTGAATAAAAAGCAGCAATTGTCAAGTTTGAACAATTAAAAAAAATGTGTGAATGGTGGCGCTGTCTTCAGTGTTTATTTCTGAAATCCACTCTGATTGGCAACAAAACATTTCATTTTTTTAATTGTTTTTTTTTTTTATAAATAAATTCAATAAATGAGAAAACATGCACCGTAAGAGATAATCTGTAACTAAAACATCCAACTTCTAAATAAACAGATGCTAAATGTATTCCTAAAACATGAGGCTTTTAAAAGTAGCTTTTTAGAAATGTTTTTAAAAGCTGGCACAGACAGCAAAGGCGGGCATGAACGTTTTCTAAGATGCGTTCATGTGTGCATAATTCAAACTTCAAAATGCACTTAAAAGCCTAAATCGGAAAGCTGTCACAAGGCCAAACCGTTCGGGAAAATTCATCATCAAACAGACTTAGTATACAGAATAGATAACTCTTAAGAAATGCAAAACATGTCCTATTTAAGGTCCTCACAGTCTGACACATGATTGTCATTCACATGCAACTGATGCAAACATTCAGTGTACATTTTCCTGCGTAGACCACGACAAACATGCAAATGAAATATGAACCGCACGTCCAAATGCAAAAAACGAAATCACTTGTAAACATTCCTGCGGCCTTGAGCAAACCATCACAGAAATAGAGGGAAATCCACATGATATTGACCATATGAAGCATACAGACATTCAGTGAACACCCATTATACCTCCGCAATGTGAAGTATTCTGTGTATAGAAAAACACATGAGACACAACGCCTAAATGACCATTTGGCTATTGGCTCATATGATTTTCCCAGCCATTTCAGGATGAAAGATTACCAAGACAAACATCTTCTTTTTCTTTGGGACATCATACAGTACATCACAGTCAAATATGTAGATGCTAAATATGTAATGCACAAACACTGGAGTACAACCAGTGAATATTGTCAACTGTTTCATCACATGAGTATTTAAATAAATAAATAAATATATATATACACACACACACACACACACACACACACACACACACATGTACATAAAAAAAAAGTACATCCGATTCTCGTTACAGTTACTCGGGCCTGTTGCGTCGTCGCAACCCTCCAGTCAGATCGTCGGGAACTGTCTGAGCGATGGTGACATCATCGCTGACGTCAGCGGTGTCCTCGAGGGAGGGCATACTAGAGTCACTCTCATTATCAGCCTCTTCCTCAGCGTGCTCATCCTCTTCCTCAGAGTCAGGTTGGAGAGGTGTGTGAGTATGTGACTTTGTTTCAGTATCTGTTTGTGATTCCAGCACCGTTTCTGGAAGCTCTTCAGCGGCAGCCAAAGTCTCGATGAGCTTGTCGAGATTGCGTTGGCATGCTGGCTCTAAAAGACACAAGCAAGTGACGACATCACCCAAAGACACAGCAACGACCAAATTAAAGAGCACTTTCATAGTATAGCACATGCATGTGTATATCTCAAGGTGCCAACATGCACATATTACATAAAGAAGCACATTTTCATATCTTTTGAGATAAAATAGCTCGACATTAGCGATGACGTCCACATTTATATTGACATTTCATTTCAATTTACACTACCGTTCAAAAGTTTGGGGTCACCCAAACAATTTTGTGTTTTCCTGAAAAGTCACACTTATTCACCACCATACGTTGTGAAATGAATAGAAAATAGAGTCAAGACATTGACAAGGTTAGAAATAATGATTTGTATTTGAAATAAGATTTTTTTTACATCAAACTTTGCTTTCGTCAAAGAATCCTCCATTTGCAGCAATTACAGCATTGCAGACCTTTGGCATTCTAGCTGTTAATTTGTTGAGGTAATCTGGAGAAATTGCACCCCACGCTTCCAGAAGCAGCTCCCACAAGTTGGATTGGTTGGATGGGCACTTCTTGCGTACCATACGGTCAAGCTGCTCCCACAACAGCTCAATGGGGTTCAGATCTGGTGACTGCGCTGGCCACTCCATTACCGATAGAATACCAGCTGCCTGCTTCTGCTCTAAATAGTTCTTGCACAATTTGGAGGTGTGTTTAGGGTCATTGTCCTGTTGTAGGATGAAATT
Source organism: Moxostoma hubbsi (assembly GCA_032164185.1). NCBI lineage: Eukaryota > Metazoa > Chordata > Actinopteri > Cypriniformes > Catostomidae > Moxostoma > Moxostoma hubbsi. The sequence goes on from JAVLUX010000041.1 coordinate 20,658,999, forward strand.
GGCTCCAATCAAGCGCTGTCCACTGGGTATGGCATGGCGTTGCAAAATGGAGTGATAGCCTTCCTTATTCAGAATCCCTTTTACCCTGTACAAATCTCCCACCTTACCAGCACCAAAGCAACCCCAGACCATTATATTACCTCCACCATGCTTAACAGATGGCGTCAGGCATTCTTCCAGCATCTTTTTATTTGTTCTGCGTCTCACAAACGTTCTTCTTTGTGATCCAAACACCTCAAACTTGGATTCATCTGTCCACAACACTTTTTTCCAGTCTTCCTCTGTCCAATGTCTGTGTTCTTTTGCCCATCTTAATCTTTTTCTTTTATTGGCCAGTCTCAGATATGGCTTTTTCTTTGCCACTCTGCCCTGAAGCCCAGAATCCCGCAGCCGCCTCTTCACTGTACATGTTGACACTGGTGTTTTGCGGGTACTATTTAATGAAGATGCCAGTTGGGGACCTGTGAGGCGTCTGTTTCTCAAACTAGAGACTCTAATGTACTTATCTTCTTGCTCAGTTGTGCAACGCGGCCTCCCACTTCTTTTTCTACTCTGGTTAGAGCCTGTTTGTGCTGTCCTCTGAAGGGAGTAGTACACACCGTTGTAGGAAATCTTCAATTTCTTAGCAATGTCTCGCATGGAATAGCCTTCATTTCTAAGGACAAGAATAGACTGTCGAGTTTCAGATGAAAGTTCTCTTTTTCTGGCCATTTTGAGCGTTTAATTGACCCCACAAATGTGATGCTCCAGAAACTCAATCTGCTCAAAGGAAGGTCAGTTTTGTAGCTTCTGTAACGACCTAAACTGTTTTCAGATGTGTGAACATGATTGCACAAGGGTTTTCTAATCATCAATTAGCCTTCTGAGCCAATGAGCAAACACATTGTACCATTAGAACACTGGAGTGATAGTTGCTGGAAATGGGCCTCTATACACCTATGTACATATTGCACCAAAAACCAGACATTTGCAGCTAGAATAGTCATTTACCACATTAGCAATGTATAGAGTGTATTTCTTCAAAGTTAAGACTAGTTTAAAGTTGTCTTCATTGAAAAGTACAGTGCTTTTCCTTCAAAAATAAGGACATTTCAATGTGACCCCAAACTTTTGAACGGTAGTGTATGTCAAAATGTCATTCTAAAGGAGAGAGAGATTAATAATGGTCAAGCAAAACTAAATCCTGACTGTTTGAAGAACATAAACAACTTATAAGTCGAGCTCATGGAGAAAACAAATTATAGTCAATTATGTACAATTGTATTATGACATCACAACCATCATGAGTAGAGCTCGAGCGATAGTGGATTATGCAGATAGCGATAACTAATGGTGCGTTCACATACAATGCGAATCGAGCGTTTTGCACGGGCGCGATTACATGCAAAGACGCAAATTCGTCACAAATGAAGCTGCTTCATTCGCGTGAGTTTACATTTTCAACTTTCAATATTCGCAAGACGCGTTGTCACGAAAGCCTATCAGCATTGAGATTGTCCGGATGTCATTGACGTAGTAGCAGAAGAAATCTGGAAAAATGGGTGAGAAAATGGTTGTAGCGGTGTGTGGGCACCCGGAATTATATGACACAACATCAACATATCTGGGAATTCCACAACTGATACAGATCAGCAATCGTTGTGATATCGGCCATGGTTGATGGCGGAAAGATAAGTTGTCGTAGAAGCCCCTCCTCCTGTCCTTTGCCGGGAGAGAAGAGGGAAATACTCGCAGGTTCGCGTTACGCAAGTTTAAACACAAATTTAATCCAGCGCTCAAACTCGTGCGTGCAATGCGAGGAGAATGTTTTTTTTTGCGCGTTGTACGTGAACGCACCATGAGGGGGTTTATGGAAAGGCTTATAACCGATTAATCATCTGATAGTTTTTAAAAATCGATTTATAAAATGTAAAAAAATAAATTATTCTTTCTTTCTTCACTACGGCGGGCAAAGTGAAAGTGTCCAAAATGAACCACCTCAGATGCAGTTTTTTTTTACCGAAATCCCAATAATAACCAGAAATTAATGAATATGTGGTGCATAACGTGGGACTTTTAAATATAAACAAGCCTGAAAAACACACCAGGGACTCTTATTTTGAAATTACCAAATTGTGAAAACACTATCGGCAACTATCAAAATAGAATTTCGTGGATAACCGATAGTTAAAAAAAAGCAACAATCGGCACCAATTTATCGGTAAAACCGATATTTCGGTCTACCACTAATCATGAGTCATGAAAAAGGGTGACGGCCCTCTCCTCTCCTGACCAGCAGCGTGACACATGTGATGTTGGGTGATTCAGAGCTACCTAATTTGTAGCGAAAATTTTTTGACAGCAAAAACTGAGCTTTACGAAAACACTCTCCCAAGTGGATAAATTTTGAAACAATTTAGTTGCGTTGTAGTGTGGACAGGGTAAACGGAGCTATCTGAAAATGACAACGTTTTTGTTATCATGTGACGTAGTCATGTGATCTATTCAACCCAAAACAATCAAGATGGCGGCCCGTGTTGTAGCGGCGTTATTGAGCCTGTTACTCACTTTGATCGTGTTAGCTAAAGATAAATGTTACTTTGTACAACCTTCAAACGCGACGGGAAGTTTACTCGGAATTGCTGTCCGACGACAAAACACGAGGACAATTGCGTTTCAGACCGTTCATGGAACGGCAACTTTCGGCATGTGCAGTAAGGGTATTTAAGCGTTTTCGTACGTTTCAGTGTGGACATGCAACTTTTAGAAAACGCTTGAAAACGGCATTTGGACAAAGAGCGTTTCAAAAACAAAAATGGCATTTTCAAACGTATGTGGATTAATGTGGGTGTAGCCTGAACTCACTGAGCCGCACAGAGAGTGTGAAGGAGAGCAGCTCCTGTCCGGAAGAGTGTGTGAAGCGCTTCTCAAGTGCTATAACGCACACACCGTCAGCAGAGGCTCGCATAAAACTCCCGCGAAAATATAAACAAACACATAAACTTGGACAGAAAGAACTACGGCTTCACTTTAAACGATCATGCAATGGCTTGGGATGCACCGATCCGATACCTGGATCGGTATCGGTCCAATGAGCCCGATCCAAATCCGATACTGTGTGTTAGTCATGTTCATTACTGTCAAGCAGTTCATATGACTCGTGCATTTTAATCAAAAGCCATATGAAGACGTGTGATAGCTCTGAGAGTCACAAAAGACTGTGTTTAATAAGTAAATAATATATAGTATGCGCAGTGCAAGTGTGTTAGTGAACGGCGTTTCTCTGTTGACACAAACTCACACACAGGCTGGTGATGCAGTCGCGGCCATTTTTATCCTTCAAAGCGGTGCGCGATATTTGAACGCTACTCAAGAACAGCATGTCAGATGTAGATGCTCAATAGTTCGGTTCACTTATAATATGCATTTAGAACGGCACCGGAGGAGCATTTGACCAGAATATGAATAAGAAGCAAATTAAACTACAAACAGACACATACAGGACGTCCTGGAGAGTTTAGAATGTCAAAATAAAAGCGTGAGGGGTTAAAAAGTGCACAACTTAAATATATTACTGTTGTATTAAAAGTAAAAGTCAAAAATAATAATATAGTATTTGTTAACAATTTATAACAATATTTAAGTTGAACGGGTTCCAAAAAATAACTGTTATGTAATTAAGATGACAGAAAGTGGTATCGGTGCATCCCTAGTAATGGCAAATGTTCCTGGTCATAACAGGTTCATACGTGCAGTGATAATGACACGTTATATTAAAATAACATGCGAAAGTAAAGAAATTAGAACAGAAATATTTAACTATTGCATATATTTTATAATTTTAAAATAATACAAATATATAAAAAAAATTACATTTAATTGTATATAAAAAATATTTAAAAAAAACTAAACTAAAGTTGAGCATAAAGAGAAGTATTTAGAAATATTTTGATATTTAAAACATTATTTTTCATGTCATTTATACGTTTTTAAAGCCTTTAAAACAAGGAAATCAAATATCCCTACTTTATTATTGAATTTATATATTTGATGTTAAATATGTAAAAATGACTTCTTAGTGTATGCACACATGCACCTTAAGAAATATGATATTAATTGTTAGCCAAAGTTCCTAATCGTGACAGATCTAGTACAAATAAATGAGTACATCGCACCACTAAGATGAGTTAAAACAAACCCACGTATAAAACTAAATATTTATGAATGGCTCATAAACCTCATTAACATAAACCTCATTAACATAAGCCTCATTAACATAACCCTCATTAACATAAACCTTATGTTTTGGATGCCAAACTCGCACACATAAATTGTTTATTATATTTAGATTTTTTTTGCATATATTAATATATATATTTTTTTTATTAATATTAAATACATTTATAATTAATATATAATTATTTCTTTATTAATAGTCATATATTTAATTGTATGTTTATTCTAATATTTAATATATTATTTCAGGTTATTTAATGAAACTCAATGTCCCATATACTCAATGGAAATTGTAATTATTCTGTATATATATATAACATTTATTAAATTAAAAAATATGTAAGGCAGAAATGTTTAAAACAGTAGCCATAACAAGTTTGATGTTTTCAAATAAAAATCTAAATTGAAGCACGGCTTTGCGACACTACTTCCTGTTTACACATTTGAAGACGGCTAATTGGATCAATAAAAGTTTTTTTTCACACATCGTTTGCACGTATGTCCTGCGAACCAAGTCTTGCGTTTCAAAAGCACTTTACTCTACAATGAACTGTACGTGACACTTTTTTCAACACTTTCAGAAGTGTGTTTAAGAGGAACATACTGGCACTGTCCTGGGAGGTGTGAGTGTGTTAATGACGGGAGCAGATGTGTTTTACCTTCTATCCTGATGTTTGGGCACTCCATGCCTCTCTTCTTCATTAGCTGCCGGATACACTGCAGCTGCGACATGATCTCGTTTTTCTGCTCCATGGCAACAGACTTCACACTATAGCACAACAAGGACGACACATCACACAACAAATACATTGAAAGTCAGAGCATGCAAAAAAAGTTTCCATTTGAATCAGTGCATTTACCAAGTATAATCAATGTGTGTCATAACACGGTCTTCTTTTAAAAGACAAACTGACCACCAACTGGGGGTGTAACGTAATGAAATGTTCACGGTATGATAACATTCACATATGTTTTTAACATTGGGGGTTATAGTGATATAATGTACATACCGGGGCAACAGTTATAGTGCACAATATGTTAACTTGACAACAAAATGCTTGTTTTAGTAACAAATTAAGAGGACCCACTTTATTTTAGGTGGCCTTAACTACTATGTACTTAAAGGTACAGTACGTAACATATTTCATGGAATATTTGCCTCTTTTTTGCCAATGTGAGAACGGCTTGTAACGCAAATTAAAAAATGAGCCCTTCCTGGACGTCCTAGGTTGCCTATTAAAGCCTGTAGACTGATTTTCATGTGAAGGGTGTGGGCCGCTTTTGCCGGGACAATCCAAAGGATGTGAAGTTTATGCATGCTCCCGAGAGCCTCAGACAGTAGCTTCTCTTCCGCTATTCAACAGAGACAACCGTCTGCAACACTGGGTAACGTTATCTTAGAGATAATATCCAGCAATCATCCGGCTCACAGCACAACACCGACTCCAACACAAACTCAGAGTAAACCAAATAAACCAAAAAACATTTGAATCCCGTCTGGCTAAGCGGGAATGTTATCGTGGTCGAGCGAAATCTAGAGTGAACATCGGCAGGGTATTTGATTCCTGGAGGGACCTTCGTACGGTTTTGGGGATCAAAACTGACCCTGAAATGTAAGTGCAGCGTAGTTCTAGCGGGACGACTAGCGGCTGCACATCATCGCAACATTAGCTGGGTAACTCCCAGCCGATCACATGTAAGCCATTGCTTTATAAGTCTGCTCACAATATCACATTGCTGTTGCAGTGTGCTAACACGGCAACCTCCACCACCCCACCACCACCTGTTGAGCCCCGTCCCGCATGGTGGTAGGCTCCTCGCCCCTGCCTCCTATTTCCGCCAGGATATGACCGTTCCGAGTACAACTTCTTCGGACCGCCAGACGGGTCCTATGCCAAAGAGACACTTTTCTGTTCTATATTCATCAAATAAATGTCATCTTAAATTTCACTCAAGTCCGCAAGTCTTCCTGATAGAATAGAAACCGATCCTGAATTGGCTTTCTTCTTATTGGACAGGAACGCTTACATAACTGCACATCATGTGAAATATAGTGCCATAAGGATTGATCTGTGTCATTTTAGCTAACTTGATCTTGCCTGCTAATGCTGAGGTATTGATAGCTACCTTACTTCATAACTTTCAAATAATTTCAACGATCTTCTCTTTATACTACAAGTCAGGTATACAGGATAAATGTCAGCAAATATGCTGGTTTCTTGATCGTAGTACAACATATGACATACAAAACGTATTTCGACAATAGTGCAACATAACTGTAAACTGTCTGTTATGGTTCGGTAGTATGTAACTGTGTGTATCAGTATGCTAATCGCTATATTAGCTGATAAGTAGTTTTAGTTTAGTCTTAATTTTGTGGTAAAACAATCATAACGGTGTCATTTTAATTATGCTACCTCATCTGTCAGCGTGATGCTGGTGAATCTCATTCAGCCTCTTTGAACGTTATGTCATTGTTTTGGTCGATGGTCGTTCGCTTGTGTCACTATGGATTGTGTGCACGAGCACGAGCAACAGGTAACTGCTGCAGTTCACGGAACGGCCACAGGTGTCACTAACAACAAGGGTTTCTGAATCTTACATACTGCACCTTTAACCATTTGATACAATGTACTTATTATGTACATACATGTTGTTGCATTGTAATTACATTTAAAGTATTTGCATTTAATTACATTTGTAGTTACACTGTTAACTTGACCCCTAACCTTAACCCAACCCTCACCCCACAACCTAACTCTGACCCCTAACCTTAAATGTAACCGTACCTCAACCTCAGTAGCAGCAAATGTGGGCATTTTGCAGAACAGCATGTAGTGACACAGTAAATACACAGTCCTGTATGTATTTAATGTTAGTACATGGTAGTTAAGGCCACATAATATAAAGTGTGACCAATAAGATTATTGTACCTTTACCAAATAACCACTAAGTTCATATTATGCTGTGTAAATGTAGTCGATTCTCTCTTAATGTAACTGATATTTACAATGAAAACGTTCATTCCTTTACTTGGATTTTAGTTATATTGTGAATTATAAATGTCTGTGATAAACGTCTCTTTTTAAACCCGTGGTCTACCATGAAACCAGTACATCCCTACCACCAACAATACATTTCAAGAGAATGATTAAACCTGCACGTTCTTGGATTCCTGAGCTATTGTTTAATTTAATTAAATAACATGTATTATCATTATTAGTCTATGCAGATGGACATCTTATAAAAACATTTAGTTGCACTCCATCAGGCTGTTATTGAACACAAGCACGCATCCAGTGTGAACGCCCCTATAAAACGCTTTTGACAGGTTTATGGTTGACCAAAAACAGGGCTTCCTTCCGACCGCTTAGATGACAAGTCGTTCAGACAATGTACATGTATAAAACAAAATGTGTACATTTGCAAATCCCAACTAATAACGGAGTCTCACCAGTTTGTGAGCGGGTCCAGTTGAGTCAGAATAGAGTTGAGCATCTTCTCTGTCTGAGCTAACCTCAGCTCCAACTCATTCAGTTGATTCTCTATTAAAAACGAGAAATATAAATAATTAATAAACAAAAATCAGTTCAAAATGAACAGTGACAGGGTTACTGCACCTTTAAAATAACACACGTACACACCTGTCTCCTCGGATTTCTTCACTCCTCGAGCTGCTTTTGCTTTCTGAGCTTCAGAGTCACTCGCAGACTTTATCTGCGAACACACAAAGAGGTGAATCTTTACACAGGTGAATCTCCTGGAGACTTTTCTGGGCCATACTTCTTTGCATAATAACAATGTTTTTTTAGTACCAGATTAATTGCATTGTGACATTATTTTTAAGACATTTAATCACATTTTCCCACAAAATTGCCTTAAGAGTAATGCGAAAATCTAAACAAATGGTACCATGTTGTATTAACCTAACCCTATCCGTGAAACAGAAGGGGTCTCCTCCGCTCCTGGCAGCAGTTCTCCTGCTCCAGGCAGTCGGCCAGGAGCACCTCCCGGCTTGCGGTCTCATACCCCGCCATGTTTCGGCGGCTGGTAGAGGTCTCCTCCGCCCCTGGCAGCGGCCCTGACCACTCCAGGCAGTCAGTTAGGAGTCCCTTCTCCCTTTGCGGTCGGCGACCGGGTGACCGTTCATCTGCTCTCAGGCAGCCGGGCTCCTCCGGCGGATGGCCGTGGCTGCTCCGTTGGGGTGGATAGTAGTGACGAGGTCTCTACTACGGCGCATCGCTCCTCCTTCCCGAATTTCGGTACCAGCGTAAAGATATAAATGGAGAGGAGGCAAGAACCGGCTTTACAATATAAATGATATTTTAATACGAAATTTAAACTTAAAGACAAACACACACGTGTCGGACAGCTGCCTGTAAATCTCTCTCTCTCTGTCGCACCGCCATCTCCGGTCGCCTTTATCCCTCTCTGAGGCTTGATTAGCCTGATTAGGGGCCGGGTGTGTGGAATCAATTTTGTATTTAAATGTGACCTGGACATTTCTTATTATAAATCTGTGGGATTCCCCCATACACCCAATCAGTGTGTGAACATGGGTATAAAACAAGTAAAATTGTGTGTTAGGACACACATCGGTACCTTCAGGAACTTATAAGCAGCGAAGAGTCCGACACCAATGGCGTAGATGGGCATGAGCGTGAAGACGTAGCCCTTGTTGCTGTTGGATTTGAATTTTTCACTCTTCAACTCTTGCTCCATCAGTTTCTTCATCTGATGCATGTTCTCCCCATTCTGAGATTTGGGTGGTGCTCCATTCATGTGGACATGCTGCTGACTCTTCATGCTACCAGGACCGAGACTCGGACCAGGACCTGCAGAACACAAGACAGACACTTCTAATGCTTCAAAATATACAGAAATAATCTCTTCATTCAGGTTATATTGAGTAATAAGCACTGTGCTTGCATGAATACTAAATGTAACTTATCAATTATATGAATTGCCTTCCCATGCATTTTATTTTGTATAAAATAATGCAATTTTTATCCATTCTTATTGCAGGTCTATTCATAACAACAGTTTATACCAGTAAAGATCTCCAGGAAACATACTGGACTCCAGTAAACACCAGTAAAAAGCCCCAGTATATAATGAGATTAAATAAACACCAGGGGCATCTGTGGCTCAGGTGGTAGAGCGAGTAAGCCACTAATCGCAGGGTTGGCGGTTTGATTCTAGGCCCACATGACTCCACATGCCGAAGTGTCTTTGAGCTAGACACTGAACCTCAAATTGCTCCCGATGGCAGGCTAGTGCCTTGCATGGCAGCTCTGCCGTCATTGGTGTATGAATGTGTGTGTGAATGGGTGAATGAGACGTAGTGTAAAGTGCTATGAATACTGTTAATTTTAAAAAGGCGCTATGTAAGTGCAGACCATTTACCATTTAAAGAGCCCCAGTATATAGTGAGAGTTAACAAACACCAGTAAAGCAGGAGTAAACAAACACCAGTAAGGGTCTCCAGTAAACAGACTGGACTCCAGTAAAAAGCCCCAGTATACAGTGAGAGTAAATAAACACCAGTAAAAAGCCCCAGTATACAGTGAGAGTAAATAAACACCAGTAAAGTCACACAGTATATAGCGAGAGTAAATAAACACCAGTAAAAAGCCCCAGTATATAGCGAGAGTAAATAAACACCAGTAAAGAGCCCCAGTATATAGGGAGAGTAAATAAACACCAGTAAAAAGCCCCAGTATATAGCGAGAGTAAATAAACACCAGTAAAAAGCCCCAGTATATAGCGAGAGTAAATAAACACCAGTAAAAAGCCCCAGTATATAGTGAGAGTAAATAAACACCAGTAAAAAGCCCCAGTATATAGCGAGAGTAAATAAACACCAGTAAAAAGCCCCAGTATATAGCGAGAGTAAATAAACACCAGTAAAGAGCCCCAGTATATAGCGAGAGTAAATAAACACCAGTAAAAAGCCCCAGTATATAGCGAGAGTAAATAAACACCAGTTAAAAGCCCCAGTATATAGCGAGAGTAAATAAACACCAGTAAAGAGCCCCAGTATATAGTGAGAGTAAATAAACACCAGTAAAAAGCCCCAGTATATAGTGAGAGTAAATAAACACCAGTAAAAAGCCCCAGTATATAGTGAGAGTAAATAAACACCAGTAAAGAGCCCCAGTATATAGCGAGAGTAAATAAACACCAGTAAAGAGCCCCAGTAAAGAGCCCCAGTACATAGCGAGAGTAAATAAACACCAGTAAAGAGCCCCAGTATATAGTGAGAGTAAATAAACACCAGTAAAGAGCCCCAGTATATAGCGAGAGTAAATAAACACCAGTAAAAAGCCCCAGTATATATTGAGAGTAAATAAACACCAGTTAAAAGCCCCAGTATATAGCGAGAGTAAATAAACACCAGTAAAAAGCCCCAGTATATAGCGAGAGTAAATAAACACCAGTAAAGAGCCCCAGTATATAGCGAGAGTAAATAAACACCAGTAAAAAGCCCCAGTATATAGCGAGAGTAAATAAACACCAGTAAAAAGCCCCAGTATATAGTGAGAGTAAATAAACACCAGTAAAAAGCCCCAGTATATAGTGAGAGTAAATAAACACCAGTAAAAAGCCCCAGTATATAGTGAGAGTAAATAAACACCAGTAAAGAGCCCCAGTATATAGCGAGAGTAAATAAACACCAGTTAAAAGCCCCAGTATATAGCGAGAGTAAATAAACACCAGTTAAAAGCCCCAGTATATAGCGAGAGTAAATAAACACCAGTAAAAAGCACCAGTATATAGCGAGAGTAAATAAACACCAGTAAAAAGCCCCAGTATATAGCGAGAGTAAATAAACACCAGTAAAAAGCCCCAGTAGCGAGAGTAAATAAACACCAGTAAAGAGCCCCAGTATATAGTGAGAGTAAATAAACACCAGTAAAAAGCCCCAGTATATAGCGAGAGTAAATAAACACCAGTAAAAAGCCCCAGTATATAGCGAGAGTAAATAAACACCAGTTAAAAGCCCCAGTATATAGCGAGAGTAAATAAACACCAGTTAAAAGCCCCAGTATATAGCGAGAGTAAATAAACACCAGTTAAAAGCCCCAGTATATAGCGAGAGTAAATAAACACCAGTAAAGAGCCCCAGTATATAGCGAGAGTAAATAAACACCAGTAAAAAGCCCCAGTATATAGCGAGAGTAAATAAACACCAGTAAAGAGCCCCAGTATATAGCGAGAGTAAATAAACACCAGTAAAAAGCCCCAGTATATAGCGAGAGTAAATAAACACCAGTTAAAAGCCCCAGTATATAGCGAGAGTAAATAAACACCAGTAAAGAGCCCCAGTATATAGCGAGAGTAAATAAACACCAGTAAAGAGCCCCAGTATATAGCGAGAGTAAATAAACACCAGTAAAGAGCCCCAGTATATAGTGAGAGTAAATAAACACCAGTAAAAAGCCCCAGTATATAGCGAGAGTAAATAAACACCAGTAAAGAGCCCCAGTATATAGTGAGAGTAAATAAACACCAGTAAAAAGCCCCAGTATATAGTGAGAGTAAATAAACACCAGTAAAAAGCCCCAGTATATGGGCCAGTGACAAATAAGGTTTTCAACTGATAAAAAATTCAAATAGGTTAAAACTACACATCAAAGTAGTTATTATCTTTATGGGGATGTTTTTTACTTATTACTAAAATCTAAATTTTAAACAATGTATTTTAAGCGGTTTAACTGAGAATCATGTGACAACACCATTCAAAATGTCATACGGGATAACGTTAATGCATTTTCTAAATATTATGATATTAAAACTTTTCAAATAAAAAATACTTAATGAATACATAAAGTGATGCAGTAAACAATATTTAGAGCTCAGAAAAAAAAAAATGCACAACTATTTTTTCTCATTATATTGTGATTTCTTTAAACGTGACCCTACTTGTTCAAGTTCTTTACCCACATTTTAACACTGCAATGTGATTTAAAATGCAAAATGTCTGAAAATGTTTTATAGGACTTGGTATCATATTATTATTGTTTCCTCAACTCCATGAAGTGAAATTATGCATTTCAATGGAAAAAAACAGCGTTATCCCGCCTGACTTAAATTGTTACTCGGTATGACACCATATTAGTTAACACATGAATTGTCATTTTTACAACACTTACACATAATAATGTTCATAAATAATTAATGTTTATGTTATGCAATGTTTTTCTAAGGAAATTAATTAGGCTCCACTGTAAAGAAATACAGATGTGGTTTTCAGTGTGTAAACTGTTACACAGACACAAACTCAGTGTGGTTTCTTCCCAGATTTGGCAAGTATACAAATACATTTAAACAATTTGTTCATGTTTGTGAATATCAAAACAGCACAACTTTTCAACATTAGGTTTAATTTAGTACTGAAAAGTACCTTGAACCATTTTATTGATGATCATAGTCACTCTACATCAATATTCATAAGTAATGTAAAGGGTTAAAGTAGGCGACCTTCACTCATTTCACTAAACATAATTTATTTGAACAACAAATTTACAAAAGCATGTAATTGAACATGTTTATAAATAAAATAAATTAATCTTATTAATGGGATGAAGAACCTTGAATCACTAAATTTCACTCAATGAACACTAAATTTTTTATAGACATTGTCTAAAATAACAGAAGCATTTAGAATAAAACGACAACCAATGGAATTTTGCATGCAGTTGCAGGTTATTACCTCATCTCATTAAATTCTCCAATCTTGGTTGCACAGTTGAGCACTGCGATTAGAGTATGGCTCAGAGAATTAATGCGTTAATGCATGTGAATAATTAAAAAGTTTAACACATTCTGGGTTTTTTTAGCACGATGATCACATTTACCCTTAATACAGCATAAACCAGCATAAGGCCCAATGACGTGACGTGCAATTTTGATGTCCAAACCCCTTTATGAAGTCAAAATAAGGAAATGTTTAATAAAAAGCACATTTATTGAATCTATTGATCTCTGTTTATCAAATGATATGAACATATATTGAGGGTATTACAAAGTGTAAGAATTATTAGACATTATAGTCACATAATGTCATACCGGATAACTGTCCGGACCTTAGAGTGACATACAAAAAAGCCAAACAAACTGTAAAAAATCTAATAAACCCTAACATCTCTGCCACAGGCATTATTGTATGAGTCTTGACGACAATATATTGAAATATTACAAAGAATATGACATCAAGTTGATTGTTATGCTTTGGAGCATTCTGTCCCAAATCTGTTATCCGGTATGACAAAATTGTTATCTGGTATGACAAAACTCAGTTTAAATCTTAATCAGGCAGTATTTTTGGCTACCTATAGAAATCTGCAACCTTTACCTTCAACTTCCAAATATGTAAATTCATGCTAAATAAACATATTTACATAAAATCCACATTATATGTGTTATTTTAGCGTTATCCCATATGACACAGGATTTTACTACATAGTGTGCTAGTGAGGATAAAGGGTAAGTTAAACACATTTTATGAAAGACATACTTACTTTTCACCATTGTTTGGGGGTCCTTCAGGGTCTTCCTGATTGCGTAACATGCTGTCTCACATCGTGTCAAAATAAAATTCACAATAAAATTGCTCCAGTTTGCTTGTTATCCTGGATGACATTGGCTGACAGCCAGTTTTGGGACAGAATGCTCCAAAGCATAACAATCAACTTGATGTCATATTCTTTGTAATATTTCAATATATTGTCGTCAAGACTCATACAATAATGCCTGTGGCAGAGATGTTAGGGTTTATTAGATTTTTTACAGTTTGTTTGGCTTTTTTGTATGTCACTCTAAGGTCCGGACAGTTATCCGGTATGACATTATGTGACTATAATGTCTAATAATTCTTACACTTTGTAATACCCTCAATATATGTTCATATCATTTGATAAACAGAGATCAATAGATTCAATAAATGTGCTTTTTATTAAACATTTCCTTATTTTGACTTCATAAAGCGGTTTGGACATCAAAATTGCACGTCACGTCATTGGGCCATATAGCGAGAGTAAATAAACACCAGTAAAGAGCCCCAGTATATAGTGAGAGTAAATAAACACCAGTAAAAAGCCCCAGTATATAGCGAGAGTAAATAAACACCAGTAAAAAGCCCCAGTATATAGCGAGAGTAAATAAACACCAGTAAAAAGCCCCAGTATATAGCGAGAGTAAATAAACACCAGTAAAAAGCCCCAGTATATAGCGAGAGTAAATAAACACCAGTAAAAAGCCCCAGTATATAGCGAGAGTAAATAAACACCAGTAAAGAGCCCCAGTATATAGCGAGTAAATAAAAACCAGTAAAAAGCCCCAGTATATAGCGAGTAAATAAACACCAGTAAAGAGCCCCAGTATATAGCGAGAGTAAATAAACACCAGTAAAGAGCCCCAGTATATAGCGAGAGTAAATAAACACCAGTAAAGAGCCCCAGTATATAGCGAGAGTAAATAAACACCAGTAAAGAGCCCCAGTATATAGCGAGAGTAAATAAACACCAGTAAAAAGCCCCAGTATATAGCGAGAGTAAATAAACACCAGTAAAGAGCCCCAGTATATAGCGAGAGTAAATAAACACCAGTAAAAAGCCACAGTATATAGCGAGAGTAAATAAACACCAGTAAAAAGCCCCAGTATATAGCGAGAGTAAATAAACACCAGTAAAAAGCCCCAGTATATAGCGAGAGTAAATAAACACCAGTAAAGAGCCCCAGTATATAGCGAGAGTAAATAAACACCAGTAAAGAGCCCCAGTATATAGCGAGAGTAAATAAACACCAGTAAAAAGCCCCAGTATATAGCGAGAGTAAATAAACACCAGTAAAAAGCCCCAGTATATAGCGAGAGTAAATAAACACCAGTAAAGAGCCCCAGTATATAGCGAGAGTAAATAAACACCAGTAAAGAGCCCCAGTATATAGCGAGAGTAAATAAACACCAGTAAAAAGCCCCAGTATATAGCGAGAGTAAATAAACACCAGTAAAGAGCCCCAGTATATAGCGAGAGTAAATAAACACCATTAAAAAGCCCCAGTATATAGCGAGAGTAAATAAACACCAGTAAAGAGCCCCAGTATATAGCGAGAGTAAATAAACACCAGTAAAGAGCCCCAGTATATAGCGAGAGTAAATAAACACCAGTAAAAAGCCCCAGTATATAGCGAGAGTAAATAAACACCATTAAAAAGCCCCAGTATATAGCGAGAGTAAATAAACACCAGTAAAGAGCCCCAGTATATAGCGAGAGTAAATAAACACCAGTAAAGAGCCCCAGTACATAGCGAGAGTAAATAAACACCAGTAAAAAGCCCCAGTATATAGCGAGAGTAAATAAACACCAGTAAAAAGCCCCAGTATATAGCGAGAGTAAATAAACACCAGTAAAGAGCCCCAGTATATAGCGAGAGTAAATAAACACCAGTAAAGAGCCCCAGTATATAGCGAGAGTAAATAAACACCAGTAAAAAGCCCCAGTATATAGCGAGAGTAAATAAACACCAGTAAAGAGCCCCAGTATATAGCGAGAGTAAATAAACACCAGTAAAAAGCCCCAGTATATAGCGAGAGTAAATAAACACCAGTAAAAAAGCCCCAGTATATAGCGAGAGTAAATAAACACCAGTAAAGAGCCCCAGTATATAGCGAGAGTAAATAAACACCAGTAAAAAGCCCCAGTATATAGCGAGAGTAAATAAACACCAGTAAAAAGCCCCAGTATATAGCGAGAGTAAATAAACACCATTAAAAAGCCCCAGTATATAGTGAGAGGCGGGTGAGTCTATGTTCGCACCTTTCCTGCTGATCCGCGGGTCGAATGACTGACTCTCCCGGCTGCCGTTCCCGAACATGCGCGGAAACAACACGAACACCAGGAGAACGGCGGTGAACGCCATCACGACCTGCTGCGAGGAGGACAGCACCATCACTTATTCACTACAAATATAGCACACTACACACATGAGCAACACTTCCAAACTACTGTTGACAAGATGTCTTCTTTGTGTGTTGATGAAACGGATCGGCAAGAAACAGCGCCGTCTGTTGCCATCTTCAGGACAGGAGCGTCATTGCGCCTTCGCTAAGAGATCTCAGAAAATGGTCATGTGATCAGCAGCGCGATAAATAAATGTTCTCTTATCATATTTGCTAATTTAATCTTTAAATGCTGATTTTACAAATCTACCCCACTGTTTATAATATTTAATAATGAGAATTTTTTTTTACACAAGCCCTGATAAGAATGAAAAATGAAAAAGTGTTCTTGTTTACATACATGCAACTTTTATGACATCACTTCAGAGAGACTTAATAGAATATAAATGTATCAGGAATATTTAAGTGAAGAACAAATGCAAAAGGTGAGTAAAATGTTGATAAACCTAAAATAAATTGTCAACACTCACAGCAATTCCATCATACAAGTCCTACATAAATAAATAGGCTATTAAGGTCTACATTTAAAAATATATATATATTTATTTAAAAAAAAAATATGGGATATTTGTCTACCCACTAATACTGTCGCATATCAGGTACAATCAGGCACTAAAATATGTCCTTAAGTTTCTTTAAATTAAATACATATTTTTGTCTTGGACATGTACCCATTTTTGTTTAGTAAAACTTGCAAATTAGACATCAAATCATTAATTATGTAGACATTTGCATATATATATATATATATATATAACTAAAGTGATATAGACTCCACAGAAAATGTCATAAATGAAATCAACAACACATTGGGCTGTTTTTTTATTTGTTAAAAAATAGTTTATATACAGTGTTGGGAGGGTTACTTTTGAAATGTAATCCACTACAGATTACAGAATACATTATGTAAAATGTACTTTGGATTACTTCTTCAGCACTGGTAGATTTTTTCATTTGTTTTGACTATAAAAAATCTCTGCCAGAACAGTAAGACAAAATACACATGTTAAAAATACATTCTCTGAAAAACCCAAATATCTTATGCAGTGTTGTTTCTAAAACAAGATCAATCAAAATTCAAACTGACTTTTTAGACATTTTTACAGGAAAACAAACAAAAATTATTATCAAGAATATGATTTTGCCCTAATATCAAAGATCTAACTAGAAAAAAAGAAATTATGATCTAACATGAATTTTCTTGATAAATAAATATGATCATGTCTGGACTTTGCCCAGCGGTACCCACATTCTCACTAAAAGAGCGATTTCCTCACTCCCTGGGTCATCCAGCCGGTGCGTGCCATTCTCATGGCACCCTTGCCCCGGATGCAGCTCTCTCGCCTCCAGACCCGTGACTGCCCAGTGCCGGGCCAGCGCTGATGAGTTCCGAAGACGCCTCTCCAGGACCTCGGCTCTCGGCTCCTCAGCACAAAACCTGAATGAGCGGTATGCACGTCCCCTCCTTTATACCCACATGTGCAGGGGAGGGGCACGCAAATACCACTCGCCAACTCCCATAGGCCTTTTATCAAAGATCACAGGTGTCTCTGGCTCCCAAGTGTGCCCCCTAGTTTCACTACATCAACACAACGTCTCGTTCCCTCCATAAGGGACCAGTAACAAGGACGCTTAGTTTACCACAATAACGACGTCCCGCCCACCTTTTGACCACCACAAAGTGTCGCAGATGTTTGCATTTGAGCCTTATTTTCACTTTTAGCATGTCAAACCAAACAAATACGTTTTGCTTGATAAGTGTACTTGTGCTGTCTGTCATTTTGGGGCTTGTAGTTCTGCATTTTGTGTGCATTCAAGTAAATCCACATGCCACCTCTATGCACTTCCTGTTTGTGATGCTGAAAGAGGAATAAGACCACAAACTTGGGTCAGGCTAAAAAAAGAATCCACTGTTCTCACCCTCATGACATCCCAAATGACTTTCATCTTCTTAACACAAACAAGATGTTCAGAAGAATATCTCAGCTCTGTGGGTCCATGTTTGGTTAAATATACAAACAAGCCAGCTGACAAACTTTGTGTTTTCTGTCCAAATTTTGAGTGTGTAGTTCTTTAACAGATGTTACATTTCACATTTCTGACTTTTGTCTTTTGACCCTTGATGCTTTCACAGTGTCAATTTAAGAATAAAAGGAAACTGCGAGCTCTGAGATCTCATATGACCTTCTTCTCTTTTCCTTTTTACTTGGATGTACCCGAAGCATGACAAGGTAATGTTCTGCTCTGTATTTTTGCATGTATAAGAAACATTGAAATCAATGTGATTTAAATATATACGTCGAATATTATATATTTATTATTTCAATATAATATGTATATTTGTTAGTTAATTATGCAAATATTTTGCATATGGTTTTATATTTAAATACCATCATTTTGACCCATTAAAGCTCTTCATTTTACAAAACTGATGTTTAATTAAAGGCACATATGATCCTATACACTGCAAGAATATTCCTGATCCATGAGATCATTGCAATGTCTCAAGTTTCATTTTTAGGTCATTTGATCTAATAGTTAATTATTTTAAAATGTATCACGTTTATTTTTAGACAAAATACTTATTTATAATTTTCAGCTTTGTTCAAGGTGTTTAAAACAAAGTTTTTAAAGAACCGTCCAGGATAAAAGGTAAAAAGCTGACCTGTTGCAGGGTCCAAAGACCCTCAAATCTTTTTTTTTAAAGTTATATAAAAATGTCACGCTCACATTGACATTGTCTGATCCAATCACAATGGAGATTCATTTGTTTGTAGAATACTTGAGATGTTATTAAATGCCAAATGTGACTGAAATGAACAGGACATTTTTAACCCTTTTCTGAAGTGGTAATGTTAAATGAGTATTATCTTAATTTGCTACTCAAAAAGCATCTTGCTGTCTTAAAATGAGACAAGATTTTGCCCTATAACTATTGTCCCTATATTTACATGATATCACTATAACCCCTGGGGGCGTTTTACCCCCACTGTAGGGTAAAATTCTCCCTCACCAATCTTTAAACATGGCCAAAATGACACGTACCAAATTTCGTAATGATATGCCAATGTACTGGTAAGTCACCATTTTAAATGGCCGATCCCAATATGGCGGACATATGAAACTGTGTATCACAAAACTCTGTAAGCCACAAGAAATCTAAAGAGATCAGCCTCATAATTTTCAATCAATCTCTTCAGAATTTATAAGTCAAAAAATAGTCAATACAAGCCATATCTTTGCACTGATACATCCTCGCGTTCATTGGTGCGTTTTTGCAATCAAATTCATTGAAGCGTTATATGAGAACGGTTTTGTTTATCGTAATAAATCTAATGTATTTTTGTCATGAGAGTCTCTAGATGTTATGTGCAAAATTTAGAACAAATCAGACATACGGTCTAAGGGGAGTTTGAAAAAGTAGGTTTTTCAGAAAGTTCGAAATGGTTGAAAATCGAGTGGGCGGAGCTGAGAAACGATGCGATATATCCATTTAGGGTATTACCCAAGGAACCAAACAAAAACAATTATTTTGTTACTTACGGTTCAAAAGTTAAAGGCTAAAACTAAAGTGCAACTTTGAACTGTTGGTGGAACTAGAGGGTTTGTTTGAGAGACCCCCAATTTAGGTCAGTTACATTTGAGAGTGACCTCTATCAGTGCGCCAAATTTCATAACTTTCCTATGTACACTTCTATGGACTACCATAGACTTTCGGCAGAAGAAGAATAAGAAGAACACCAACAGGGTGTTTTGTATAGGGGCTTTTGGCTTTTTTAAGTGCTCACAGAATAGTTGTGTTTACAGCAGTTTCTTTAATGCTAAGATCAGGACGAGGTTGGAAGCTCATTCCACCACAGAAGAACCGAGATTGTGAATGATCATAAAATGGACTTTGTGCCTTGTTGCGATAGGACCACCAGGCGCTGCTTGTTAATTGACCTCACAGAGCAAGTCGGGACATTGACCTGGAGCAGTGAGTTTAAGAGGGTGCTGTTCCATCGGCTGTCCTAAAGGCCAAAGTCAAAACCTTTAATTTGATGCCGGCAGCTACAGGTAGAGGGGAGGGGAGGTAACCTTCTTTGGTTGATTGAAGTCCCAACACGC
This sequence comes from Moxostoma hubbsi, assembly GCA_032164185.1. Taxonomy (NCBI): domain Eukaryota; kingdom Metazoa; phylum Chordata; class Actinopteri; order Cypriniformes; family Catostomidae; genus Moxostoma; species Moxostoma hubbsi. The sequence continues at coordinate 20,679,283 of JAVLUX010000041.1, forward strand.
CGCTGTGTTCCGGACCAACTGCAGCGGCTGAATCGTGCTAGATGGGATGCCTGCAAACAGAGCAGTAGTCCAGTCTTGAAATGACTAGAGCTTAAACCAGGAGCTGCGCAGCATATTTAGATAGAAATGGTCTGTTTCTCCTGATGTTGTAAAGCACAAACCTGCAAGACCATTGGTTAACAAGAAGTGGCCGGTGAATTTAAACTTGTCATCAACCACCTCTCCCAAGCTCCGGACTGTCCTGGTTGATGTTAGTGTAGTTGAACTAAGATGAATAGTAGGGTTGTGGTCAACAGATGGGTTGGGCTGGCATCATAAGGAGTTCTGTCTTTGGTTGGAATGACACCCTCATGACCCCCATATGCCTTAATAATTGGTCCAAGTGATGTAGTGTAGATCAAGAAGAGGAGGGGTCCAAGCACTGATCCCTGAGGAACACCAGAGGCAAGCTGGTGTGACTTGGACACCTCTCCTCTTCAGGAGACCTTGCTTGACCTGTCTGTGAGGTATGATTTAAACCATCCAAGCGCAGTTCCTGTGATGCCCAGGTCGGAGAGGGTGGATAGGAGGATCTGGTGGCTTACTGTATCGAAAGCAGCAGACATGTCAAAGAGAATGAGGACAGATGAATTGGATTTAGCTCTTGCCAGTCGCAGGATATGAGTTAGACTGCGACTGTCTCAACGACTGAGTAGTATCAACGTCTGTCTAGCAAGTCCACTGTCAGCCATCTTTGGAACGCTTTCGGGACGCTATTTCCAGTCATGACAGTGCACCTCCTACCTACTTAAATGTGGAAACACCGAAATCTCATAAACGGGTGTTCAAGATGACAAATAAAGAACATATTTCAAATCAGCAATAAAATCTGACAACACTAAAATCATAAAATGTGCTTCATTACCTCAGATAATGCTAAAATAACTAATTTTTCCGTGTTCTCGGGTTGATTGACAAGCGATGTCTGTATCTAAAAGGTGATTGGCTCTTTTAATTGTAAGGTGACACTTTCTTTCTACATTCGTTGGCCGTTCCAATTTCTCCCATTCATTTTAATAGAAGTTGCCCGTCTATAATGCTAAATTGTGTCTGGTATTATTTATTGAGCGTCCTTTTTTGAAGCCAGACTGATGGCTGTCAAGTTGGTTGTTCTGAAAAGCAGATAAATGGAAGCTTTAGCATAAGTTCTGCCAGGAAGACTCAATTGTTATGTCACTCATTACTTTCTCATCTATCCAATCGCGTTCTAACACTTGCAGTATAAAAGATGGGTACTTACACATGTCTGAGTTCACAGATGCTGACGCATTCGTTCATTGTCACGTCAGCTGCCGACCAAACACGTCTAAGGACACGCAATTCGTTTGCGTTTACTCTGATTCTGACGATGATTTCGTTCCGCCGTCTCCTCCTCCTGCTCGCCGCTGCTCACGCATCCGTGCCGTACTTCTCCATGGGCGCACTGGTCATTCAAAGGCACGGTCATCGCTCTTGAGGACGCCGGCATACCGGTCAGCCAAGGCCCTTCTAGAGAAATCTTCTCTTTCTGGCCCAAAACACCCTGGGTAATCCGCCTGTTTCACCTTATTCGTTTTCAAAAGCTCCAACTTCGTCAGCTCAGCTAAAACCAACTTGGCAAGAAAAGATCGGCTAAATCATCTTCACCTCATCTATCAAAAAGATCATCGCCGCCCGCTCTGTGCCATCTCCTCCGCTGTCAACTGAACCTACAGACATGAATTACCAGATTTTCTCCGCAGTTCAAAGCCTTTCTCAAACCGTTAACGGACTGGAATCTAAAATGTCGGTTTTTCAAACATTTCTTCATCAACCCTAACTTCAGCTCAGACCCGGCCTCGAACTCTTCAGCGATTCTTCAGTTTTCAACCCCCTCCTTTCGGATTAAGCAACCCTTCGAACGTGCCTTCTATTTCTTCTACTCTGCCTGCTTCTCTACCAACGATCCAGATGCCATTTCAAGATGTCTCCGCTTCACCGTCTCCTTAAAATTTCAGTCTATCCACAGCAACTCCAGCTCAAGCTTCTGGTAGGCTTTTTTGTTTCACCAGTTGCCGCATCAGTGTCCCCACAACCAAGATCCAAGGTAAAGATATTAACGTGGCCTCATTTCTGCTTCCGTCACCTGAGGCTGGCAGGAAAATGGTCAACTGTGGTGACGTGGCAGTCCCTCTTAAAACCTCCGATCCTCACCTTCAACGTACTCTCTCGTTTGGCGATTTTGTGATCGCTTTAGTATCTACAGAGACTTTTTTGTGCCAAAGTTATCCCGAGAGAAGGGAAGAGTTAGATCTCTATCTAACCATCATTGCAGTCTTTAGCCAAGTCACGGGGGCACGTTGTTTCACGAATACCACAAGGCATTTTCCGCAAATCCGCTTCTTTCATTCTCATTCACAACTCAAGTCTTCACTGGTCAATTACAGTTACCAAACTGCTCGTTCGCCATTTAAAAAAAAAAGCACCTTGTAATCTTCACCTTGGGGTGTAATTGCAGCATTTTGTCTTGATGGAGTGATTTAATAAGTACCGCATATTTATATTTGTACTACTTTACCGATGCCGCCCCCTCTATTGGCTGCGGGGGGTTCTTTCAAAGGCAATGGTTCGCAGAAAAATGGCCTATTGCTTTTCCTAGCTGTCTTCTGAATCTGTCTCTTCCGCACTCCACGAAATTTATCCTCTAGTTGTAGCCAGCGTCATCTGGGGCTCAGCGTCGGTTATCTTGCCAGACTATGATGCCTTTCGCGAGACGCTTAATCTGGCAATCTGTCGTCTTCATTTCATTATCAAAGCTGCTCTCATAGCAGGCAACTCCAATGCTATTGCCGACGCGCTCTCCCGTTTCGTTTTCAGACTTTCAGACGGCTTTTGCCCTTCAGCCCTTACGGATCCAACTCCATGCCCACCCCTATCAGCTACTATGTTAAATTAGTCAATTTGCTTACTTCAGCCAGTCATTTCATGGCTAAAGGAGCAGCTCCTTTCACTTATAGAGCTTACATTTCCGCTTGGTCTTCATTCTTTACGTTTTGCTTTTTCCAATTTCCGTAATTCCCATTTTTGATTACGACCGCTTGCTCCTCTCTCGTCTTCACCTCGAGAAACCTAATCTATACCTTCCTCCATCTGTAGATTACTAGCTGGCATTCAATTCTACGCAAATATTTCAACCCCGACTTTCCAAGTTTATTCACCGCTTCTCCTATTCGTTCATTGCTCACGCATAAGCAAATCCTCTATCATTCTCCACATAACGGCTGCCATTTACTTTGCCTTATTGCAAAGACTAATCTTCTATTCGCCAAGGCTTTTTTCTACATACGTCAATATTTTGCTAGAAACTGTGTTTCTAACTGCTTTCTACGGTTTTATGCGTCCAGGGGAATTTACATCAGCTACCAATCATTTCGATCCCGCTCGTGATCTGTCCTTCTCCGATCTACTCCTTTCACCTATTTCTTTACTCTCTTCCTTAAGCACTCTATGAATGGCTAAATTTCTTAATTCGTCATAAATCTTCTTATTTCTACGTCAGCTACCATTCCTCGGGTAGATGGCGTTCCTCCGCATTCCAGTCTCTTATAAGTCCAGTCTCAAAAACTATCCTCGAAGCTCAGCAAGCTCCTATAACGGTCCAGGTATATACCTATGCAACTACTGGTGGTGGTGTCATGCTCTTTCATTATCTGTCATAGTTCTAGCTCACTAGAACTAATATTAAAAAAAAAAAAAAGGATAATCTAAGCATATATATGTTCAGTGTGGTCTACTGTGACCATGTAGCCTAATGTGGCCTGTTACGGCATGGTTCTGTGTGGCCTAGTGGCCGTGTCTTGTTGGCCTCGTATCCATGTGGCATTAGCAGCCTTGTGGCCCAGCGGGCCTTGTCTCTACGTGTATCTCAAGGCCTTGTGGCATAATGTTGCCTTGTCCTGCGTGTGGCCTACGTGGTCTTGTGGCCCTTCCGGCCTTGGTTCTGTGTGGCCTCGTGGCCGTTGTCTCTGTCCTACCTCGTCTCAGTGTGGGCTCACGACATCGCGGCCCTCGCGGCCCCATCCTATGTTCAGTGTGGTCTACTGTGACCGTGTAGCCTAACGTGGCCTTGTCCCGTTTATTTGTTTATTTTTTAGGATCCCATTAGCTGAAAGTCTGTGCAATCAGCTAGTCTTCCTGGGGTCCATTCTAAAAAAATTACATTACAACAACAACAACAACACATTTCAATCATCACAGTAAACAATATATACATTTTATATATGTACATACATACATACACAAACACACACTCATACCTACATACAATCTAGTTTCAATTCATAAGACTAAATATAAATACCATATTATTTACAATTACCTTAATCATCCATCCATCCATCTTCAACCGCTTATCCGAAGTCGGGTCGGGGGGGAAGCAGTTCCAGCAGGGGGCCCCAAACTTCCCTATCCCGAGCCACATTAACCAGCTCTGACTGGGGGACCCCGAGGCGTTCCCAGGCCAGTGTGGAGATGTAATCTCTCCACCTAGTCCTGGGTCTTCCCCAAGGCCTACTCCCAGCTTTACGTGCCGGAAACACCTCCCTAGGGAGGCGCCCAGGGGGCGTACCTTAATCAAAACATATAAAAACCTACATCAACACCTTAGACTTCTTTTAAATGACAGCTTATTACAAAGCTGACGAACTTCGATGGGAATGTTATTCCAGATGACTATAGCTCTGTACAGGACGGTTTTCTTCATAAAATTAGTTTTTGGATAGGGGGTCGTTATATGACAATTATCTGCCTTTCTGGTGTTATGATTATGCACAGAATTACAATACACTATTTGATTAAACAGAGAAATAGGCATTTTCATTGTCAATGTGTTATATATCATAGTACTTAAAGTAACTGTTATTCTTTGGTTTAAAGTGAGCCATGAAAGAGTAGACTACATCTGATCTGTGCTTGTTTTAATTGAGCAGCCCAGAACAAGTCTTGCTGCTTTATTTTGCGCAACCTGAATTTTTGACCTGAAGTCCTTTTTAGTTGCAGAAGACCACACCTCAGTGCAGTATGACAAGTGACATAATATTAATGACTTTGTTACTTTTTTAAAGTTTCCTGATTCACATAATGAGAACATTTTTTAGTTAATGCAATGCCACATCCTATTCTGTTAACAAATTTATGTGTTCTGACCAAGAAAGACTACTATCAATAACTAAACCCAACAGTTTAGCCTTTTCTACTCGTTGTATTCTTTGCCCGGCTATATGTAACTTTAATTCCGATCCAAGCATCAATTTTTGTTTTGATCCAATGATCATGCTTTTAGACTTGGATATATTTAAGACTAATTTGTTTCCACTAACCCACTTATACACCGAATCCAACTCTCCAGACAGACTAAACTAAACCTTTATAATTAGATAAAGAACCATTATAAAAAACCTGCTGCGTTCTTTGTGAAAGATAACTTTTCATTAGTAAAATAGCAGAAGGAGCAGAAGGAGAAAATCTGTGGTCTTGTGGCCAGTTATGGTATTGGTTATTTGTGGCCTAAGGCCGTGTCCATGAGTGATTCTGTCTCTGTGTGGCTTTAGCAGCCTTGTGGCCCAGCGGGCCTTGTCTCTATGTGGGTCTAAAGGCCTTGTGGCACAATGTTGCCTTGTCCTATATGTAAAAAATGGCCAGTGGTCTCGTGGCCCTAGCGGCATCGGTTCTATGTGGCCAAGCGGCCGTTGTCTATGTGGCCAAGCGGCCTCGAGGCACTGTAGCCTCGCTAAAAGATGGCCATGTGGTCCTCGTGGTTGGTTTTGTGTGGCCTCGCGGCCTTGTCCAGTCTACCTTGTTTTTATGTGCGGCACTAGATGCCGTCGTGGCTGATTGCCAGCCTCGTCTCTGTGGTCTACTAAGGCCGTGTGGCCGTGCGGCCTTGTCTCCGTGGTCTAGCAAGGCCATGTGGCCAGTGTGGCTCCACTTTGTGGTCATTAGTGTCGGTTCTGTGCGGCCCAAGGTGGCCTCATCCTGGCAGCCAGCCGGCCCGGTTCTGTATGGTCCTTCGCGGCCTCGTCTCTGTGTGGCCTTGTCTTCATGTGATCTTCAACGGCTTGTTCCACTGACTCTCCTGACACTATATTAGCCTATTTCACAGTTATATCTCTATTCCTTCATGCTCGTTTCCCTTCGACTCGTTCTCAGGGATAAACTGGTCACCAGTCGTAGTGCGTCCCAAACTTCTCAAAAGTCGCTCGTACGAAAGCATCAGCTCTATTAATGCTTAACGTTTACACAGCAGCAGAATTTTAATTGCATGATTGTATTCTTGTCTTCTTATAATGTAGTCACCTCTTACTATTGGCCTTAAAGGTGTTTTTGTCATGCTCATTATTAACCCTCATCTCTCTCCATGTTTAGGCTCTCCAGGATTCACGACCGGTGGGTATACTTCTCTTTTCCGTTCTTTGGGGGTAGGTCCCGTCCCGGTGGAATTTTTCTTCCACCTTCTTTGGGGGTCGGCTGCGCCCCTGCCTTCATCGCCAGGCAGGAAATGCAGAGTCCGGACCCCCGGATTGCGAGCTACGGATGGGGCCTACGCCAAAGAACTTTTATCTTTATATTGTTGCCGAGCTGTAAATAAATGGCTAATTGTCCAGTATTATTCTCCCGAGTCTTTCTGGTAGAACTGGTTGAATACAACCATCTACACAGTTGTTTGTTGTTTAGCTAGAAAAGGGAGTAGTCTATTGAAACCCCTGTGGTTTTGTGTTGGTTGCACAAGCAAATATGTGAGAAATTTTGAAGTTACAAGAGATGTGTTGATAATGTCAACCAGTTATTCTGTTAATAGTCCACCTTAGCAGCAGAAACACTAGAGGACAAAGAGGAGAGAAGAGATTGACACTTGCTAGAATAGAATTGAAACCAGGCAGAAGTAAGACGCTTGAGTAGATCGACATAATACTGAAAATATTGAAACTGTCTAAGTTTCTAAGGCTGCCAGATCAACATGACATCTCAGGTCAAGCAGATGGTCTTACGACTGGATGCCGAATCGGTCCGGGTGCTAAAAGACGGCATCAATTTTCAGAAAAACCCAGAGGATGCTAAATGTTACATCATTTACAAAGACAAAGACAAACTCCGGGCCTGCAAGAACCAGTGCAAGCACCAGGGCGGACTCTTCATTAAAGATATTGAGGATATAGATGGCAGGTAAGTGTATTTAGGCAAAGGTGATACGCAAATAACACATTTATTTGCTCTTTTACACATATATTTTTTGTTAATCTTCATTGCATGCTTAACGGTAAGACTGTGAGCATGCATAAAGTCGTCTGAATTTCCCAGGGAACACATTCACTGATAAAATGGATATTTAAGTTGATTTTGGATAAAAGTGCTTGTCAAATGCATAAAGCTAATTGAGTGGACAAACAACCGTTATGAACAATACTATGTACACTATCAAGTACACTGTATTGTGTACTTCAAAGTGCAATTGGCATTGTATTGTACACTGTATAATGTATAGTTGAATAAGATTTAAATACACTGTGCAATGATTACGCAATAATAGTGCACATTCTTTATTTACATTAAGCTAAATGCATTGTAAAAATGTTTCAGCACACAGAGTTGTATTACACTTATTGCAAATCATGCAGAATTTGTACACTTGTATCGTATTTGTGTTTTTGTAACAGAACAGTGCGCTTTACCAAACACTACTGGAAACTTAACGTGGCCTCAATGGAGTATGTGAACCCTCCTGACAGTTTCATGCAAGATGAACTTGATAGGATCAAATGTAACTACAGCACACAACTGCTGGTAGCTTGTAGGACCAAAAACATCTGACCACCCCATTGAATAGCTTAACAGGAACGTTGCACATAACCATAACACAAAACAACAGGGACAAAATGGTTGCTCTTTTGCTTATTAACTGACTCAAACTAAGTTAATAGACACCTGGAAGAGGAACGTTTCATTAATATTTCATTTTTTAGATACCCACTGAAAAGCCAAAACATTATGACCACTCACAAGTGAAGCGAATAACGTTGATCACCTCCTAATAAGGCCACTTGTCAAGGTCTGGGTAGATTAGATGCTAAGTGAATTGTGAATTGTGAATGTGTTGATTGCGGGAGAAATGGTCAGGAGTAAAGACCTGAGCGACTTTGACAAGGGCCAAATTATTATGGCCAGATAACTGGGTCAGAGCATCTCTGAAACAGCAATGCTTGTGGGGCTTCGTTACCTCAAATAACGCAAGAAATAAATACAAAAAAACATTCCAGACTTGTATAGCTATTGTGCATGGGCATTCTCGTGTTGATTGACAAGCGATGTCTGTATCTAAATGGTGATTGGCTCTTTTAACTTGACTTTCTTTCTACATTCGTTGGCCGATCCAATTTCTCCCATTCATTTTAATAGAAGTTGCCCGTCTAAAATGCTAAATTGTGTCTGGTATTATTTATTGAGTGTCCTTTTTTGAAGCCAGACTGATGGCTGTCAAGTTGGTTGTTCTGAAAAGCAGATAAATGGAAGCTTTAGCATAAGTTCTGCCAGGAAGACTCAATTGTTACGTCACTCATTACTTTCTCATCTATCCAATCGCGTTCTAACACTTGCAGTATAAAAGATGGGTACTTACACATGTCTGAGTTCACAGATGCTGACGCATTCGTTCATTGTCACGTCAGCTGCCGACCAAACACGTCTAAGGACACGCAATTCGTTTGCGTTTACTCTGATTCTGACGATGATTTCGTTCCGCCGTCTCCTCCTCCTGCTCGCCGCTGCTCACGCATCCGTGCCGTACTTCTCCATGGGTGCACTGGTCATTCAAAGGCACGGTCATCGCTCTTGAGGACGCCGGCATACCGGTCAGCCAAGGCCCTTCTAGAGAAATCTTCTCTTTCTGGCCCAAAACACCCTGGGTAATCCGCCTGTTTCACCTTATTCGTTTTCAAAAGCTCCAACTTCGTCAGCTCAGCTAAAACCAACTTGGCAAGAAAAGATCGGCTAAATCATCTTCACCTCATCTATCAAAAAGATCATCGCCGCCCGCTCTGTGCCATCTCCTCCGCTGTCAACTGAACCTACAGACATGAATTACCAGATTTTCTCCGCAGTTCAAAGCCTTTCTCAAACCGTTAACGGACTGGAATCTAAAATGTCGGTTTTTCAAACATTTCTTCATCAACCCTAACTTCAGCTCAGACCCGGCCTCGAACTCTTCAGCGATTCTTCAGTTTTCAACCCCCTCCTTTCGGATTAAGCAACCCTTCGAACGTGCCTTCTATTTCTTCTACTCTGCCTGCTTCTCTACCAACGATCCAGATGCCATTTCAAGATGTCTCCGCTTCACCGGCTCCTTAAAATTTCAGTCTATCCACAGCAACTCCAGCTCAAGCTTCTGGTAGGCTTTTTTGTTTCACCAGTTGCCGCATCAGTGTCCCCACAACCAAGAGCCATCATTATCCAAGGTAAAGATATTAACGTGGCCTCATTTCTGCTTCCGTCACCTGAGGCTGGCAGGAAAATGGTCAACTGTGGTGACGTGGCAGTCCCTCTTAAAACCTCCGATCCTCACCTTCAACGTACTCTCTCGTTTGGCGATTTTGTGATCGCTTTAGTATCTACAGAGACATTTTTGTGCCAAAGTTATCCCGAGAGAAGGGAAGAGTTAGATCTCTATCTAACCATCATTGCAGTCTTTAGCCAAGTCACGGGGGCACGTTGTTTCACGAATACCACAAGGCATTTTCCGCAAATCCGCTTCTTTCATTCTCATTCACAACTCAAGTCTTCACTGGTCAATTACAGTTACCAAACTGCTCGTTCGCCATTTAAAAAAAAAAGCACCTTGTGATCTTCAACTTGGGGTGTAATTGCAGCATTTTGTCTTGATGGAGTGATTTAATAAGTACCGCATATTTATATTTGTACTACTTTACCGATGCCGCCCCCTCTATTGGCTGCGGGGGGTTCTTTCAAAGGCAATGGTTCGCAGAAAAATGGCCTATTGCTTTTCCTAGCTGTCTTCTGAATCTGTCTCTTCCGCACTCCACGAAATTTATCCTCTAGTTGTAGCCAGCGTCATCTGGGGCTCAGCGTCGGTTATCTTGCCAGACTATGATGCCTTTCGCGAGACGCTTAATCTGGCAATCTGTCGTCTTCATTTCATTATCAAAGCTGCTCTCATAGCAGGCAACTCCAATGCTATTGCCGACGCGCTCTCCCGTTTCGTTTTCAGACTTTCAGACGGCTTTTGCCCTTCAGCCCTTACGGATCCAACTCCATGCCCACCCCTATCAGCTACTATGTTAAATTAGTCGATTTGCTTACTTCAGCCAGTCATTTCATGGCTAAAGGAGCAGCTCCTTTCACTTATAGAGCTTACATTTCCGCTTGGTCTTCATTCTTTACGTTTTGCTTTTTCCAATTTCCGTAATTCCCATTTTTGATTACGACCGCTTGCTCCTCTCTCGTCTTCACCTCGAGAAACCTAATCTATACCTTCCTCCATCTGTAGATTACTAGCTGGCATTCAATTCTACGCAAATATTTCAACCCCGACTTTCCAAGTTTATTCACCGCTTCTCCTATTCGTTCATTGCTCACGCATAAGCAAATCCTCTATCATTCTCCACATAACGGCTGCCATTTACTTTGCCTTATTGCAAAGACTAATCTTCTATTCGCCAAGGCTTTTTTCTACATACGTCAATATTTTGCTAGAAACTGTGTTTCTAACTGCTTTCTACAGTTTTATGCGTCCAGGGGAATTTACATCAGCTACCAATCATTTCGATCCCGCTCGTGATCTGTCCTTCTCCGATCTACTCCTTTCACCTATTTCTTTACTCTCTTCCTTAAGCACTCTATGAATGGCTAAATTTCTTAATTCGTCATAAATCTTCTTATTTCTACGTCAGCTACCATTCCTCGGGTAGATGGCGTTCCTCCGCATTCCAGTCTCTTATAAGTCCAGTCTCAAAAACTATCCTCGAAGCTCAGCAAGCTCCTATAACGGTCCAGGTATATACCTATGCAACTACTGGTGGTGGTGTCATGCTCTTTCATTATCTGTCATAGTTCTAGCTCACTAGAACTAATATTAAAAAAAAAAAAAAGGATAATCTAAGCATATATATGTTCAGTGTGGTCTACTGTGACCATGTAGCCTAATGTGGCCTGTTACGGCATGGTTCTGTGTGGCCTAGTGGCCGTGTCTTGTTGGCCTCGTATCCATGTGGCATTAGCAGCCTTGTGGCCCAGCGGGCCTTGTCTCTACGTGTGTCTCAAGGCCTTGTGGCATAATGTTGCCTTGTCCTGCGTGTGGCCTACGTGGTCTTGTGGCCCTTCCGGCCTTGGTTCTGTGTGGCCTCGTGGCCGTTGTCTCTGTCCTACCTCGTCTCAGTGTGGGCTCACGACATCGCGGCCCTCGCGGCCCCATCCTATGTTCAGTGTGGTCTACTGTGACCGTGTAGCCTAACGTGGCCTTGTCCCGTTTATTTGTTTATTTTTTAGGATCCCATTAGCTGAAAGTCTGTGCAATCAGCTAGTCTTCCTGGGGTCCATTCTAAAAAAATTACATTACAACAACAACAACAACACATTTCAATCATCACAGTAAACAATATATACATTTTATATATGTACATACATACATACACAAACACACACTCATACCTACATACAATCTAGTTTCAATTCATAAGACTAAATATAAATACCATATTATTTACAATTACCTTAATCATCCATCCATCCATCCATCTTCAACCGCTTATCCGAAGTCGGGTCGCGGGGGAAGCAGTTCCAGCAGGGGGCCCCAAACTTCCCTATCCCGAGCCACATTAACCAGCTCTGACTGGGGGACCCCGAGGCGTTCCCAGGCCAGTGTGGAGATGTAATCTCTCCACCTAGTCCTGGGTCTTCCCCAAGGCCTACTCCCAGCTTTACGTGCCGGAAACACCTCCCTAGGGAGGCGCCCAGGGGGCGTACCTTAATCAAAACATATAAAAACCTACATCAACACCTTAGACTTCTTTTAAATGACAGCTTATTACAAAGCTGACGAACTTCGATGGGAATGTTATTCCAGATGACTATAGCTCTGTACAGGACGGTTTTCTTCATAAAATTAGTTTTTGGATAGGGGGTCGTTATATGACAATTATCTGCCTTTCTGGTGTTATGATTATGCACAGAATTACAATACACTATTTGATTAAACAGAGAAATAGGCATTTTCATTGTCAATGTGTTATATATCATAGTACTTAAAGTAACTGTTATTCTTTGGTTTAAAGTGAGCCATGAAAGAGTAGACTACATCTGATCTGTGCTTGTTTTAATTGAGCAGCCCAGAACAAGTCTTGCTGCTTTATTTTGCGCAACCTGAATTTTTGACCTGAAGTCCTTTTTAGTTGCAGAAGACCACACCTCAGTGCAGTATGACAAGTGACATAATATTAATGACTTTGTTACTATTTTTAAAGTTTCCTGATTCACATAATGAGAACATTTTTTAGTTAATGCAATGCCACATCCTATTCTGTTAACAAATTTATGTGTTCTGACCAAGAAAGACTACTATCAATAACTAAACCCAACAGTTTAGCCTTTTCTACTCGTTGTATTCTTTGCCCGGCTATATGTAACTTTAATTCCGATCCAAGCATCAATTTTTGTTTTGATCCAATGATCATGCTTTTAGACTTGGATATATTTAAGACTAATTTGTTTCCACTAACCCACTTATACACCGAATCCAACTCTCCAGACAGACTAAACTAAACCTTTATAATTAGATAAAGAACCATTATAAAAAACCTGCTGCGTTCTTTGTGAAAGATAACTTTTCATTAGTAAAATAGCAGAAGGAGCAGAAGGAGAAAATCTGTGGTCTTGTGGCCAGTTATGGCATTGGTTATTTGTGGCCTAAGGCCGTGTCCATGAGTGATTCTGTCTCTGTGTGGCTTTAGCAGCCTTGTGGCCCAGCGGGCCTTGTCTCTGTGTGGGTCTAAAGGCCTTGTGGCACAATGTTGCCTTGTCCTATATGTAAAAAATGGCCAGTGGTCTCGTGGCCCTAGCGGCATCGGTTCTATGTGGCCAAGCGGCCGTTGTCTGTGTGGCCAAGCGGCCTCGAGGCACTGTAGCCTCGCTAAAAGATGGCCATGTGGTCCTCCTGGTTGGTTTTGTGTGGCCTCGCGGCCTTGTCCAGTCTACCTTGTTTTTATGTGCGGCACTAGATGCCGTCGTGGCTGATTGCCAGTCTCGTCTCCGTGGTCTAGCAAGGCCATGTGGCCAGTGTGGCTCCACTTTGTGGTCATTAGGGTCGGTTCTGTGCGGCCCAAGGTGGCCTCATCCTGGCAGCCAGCCGGCCCGGTTCTGTGTGGTCCTTCGCGGCCTCGTCTCTGTGTGGCCTTGTCTTCATGTGATCTTCAACGGCTTGTTCCACTGACTCTCCTGACACTATATTAGTCTATATCACAGTTATATCTCTATTCCTTCATGCTCGTTTCCCTTCGACTCGTTCTCAGGGATAAACTGGTCACCAGTCGTAGTGCGTCCCAAACTTCTCAAAAGTCGCTCGTACGAAAGCATCAGCTCTATTAATGCTTAACGTTTACACAGCAGCAGAATTTTAATTGCATGATTGTATTCTTGTCTTCTTATAATGTAGTCACCTCTTACTATTGGCCTTAAAGGTGTTTTTGTCATGCTCATTATTAACCCTCATCTCTCTCCATGTTTAGGCTCTCCAGGATTCACGACCGGTGGGTATACTTCTCTTTTCCGTTCTTTGGGGGTAGGTCCCGTCCCGGTGGAATTTTTCTTCCACCTTCTTTGGGGGTCGGCTGCGCCCCTGCCTTCATCGCCAGGCAGGAAATGCAGAGTCCGGACCCCCGGATTGCGAGCTACGGATGGGGCCTACGCCAAAGAACTTTTATCTTTATATTGTTGCCGAGCTGTAAATAAATGGCTAATTGTCCAGTATTATTCTCCCGAGTCTTTCTGGTAGAACTGGTTGAATACAACCATCTACACAGTTGTTTGTTGTTTAGCTAGAAAAGGGAGTGTCTATTGAAACCCCTGTGGTTTTGTGTTGGTTGCACAAGCAAATATGTGAGAAATTTTTAAGTTACAAGAGATGTGTTGATAATGTCAACCAGTTATTCTGTTAATAGTCCACCTTAGCAGCAGAAACACTAGAGGACACTAGAGAAGAGATTGACACTTGCTAGAATAGAATTGAAACCAGGCAGAAGTAAGACGCTTGAGTAGATCGACATAATACTGAAAATATTGAAACTGTCTAAGTTTCTAAGGCTGCCAGATCAACATGACATCTCAGGTCAAGCAGATGGTCTTACGACTGGATGCCGAATCGGTCCGGGCGCTAAAAGACGGCATCAATTTTCAGAAAAACCCAGAGGATGCTAAATGTTACATCATTTACAAAGACAAAGACAAACTCCGGGCCTGCAAGAACCAGTGCAAGCACCAGGGCGGACTCTTCATTAAAGATATTGAGGATATAGATGGCAGGTAAGTGTATTTAGGCAAAGGTGATACGCAAATAACACATTTATTTGCTCTTTTACACATATATTTTTTGTTAATCTTCATTGCATGCTTAACGGTAAGACTGTGAGCATGCATAAAGTCGTCTGAATTTCCCAGGGAACACATTCACTGATAAAATGGATATTTAAGTTGATTTTGGATAAAAGTGCTTGTCAAATGCATAAAGCTAATTGAGTGGACAAACAACCGTTATGAACAATACTATGTACACTATCAAGTACACTGTATTGTGTACTTCAAAGTGCAATTGGCATTGTATTGTACACTGTATAATGTATAGTTGAATAAGATTTAAATACACTGTGCAATGATTACGCAATAATAGTGCACATTCTTTATTTACATTAAGCTAAATGCATTGTAAAAATGTTTCAGCACACAAAGTTGTATTACACTTATTGCAAATCATGCAGAATTTGTACACTTGTATCGTATTTGTGTTTTTGTAACAGAACAGTGCGCTGTACCAAACACTACTGGAAACTTAACGTGGCCTCAATGGAGTATGTGAACCCTCCTGACAGTTTCATGCAAGATGAACTTGGTAGGATCAAATGTAACTACAGCACACGACTGCTGGTAGCTTGTAGGACCAAACACATTTGACCACCCCATTGAATAGCTTAACAGGAACGTTGCACATAACCATAACACAAAACAACAGGGACAAAATGGTTGCTCTTTTGCTTATTAACTGACTCAAACTAAGTTAATAGACACCTGGAAGAGGAACTTTTCATTAATATTTCATTTTTTAGATACCCACTGAAAAGCCAAAACATTATGACCACTCACAAGTGAAGCGAATACCGCTGATCACCTCCTAATAAGGCCACTTGTCAAGGTCTGGGTAGATTAGATGCTAAGTGAATTGTGAATGTGTTGATTGCGGGAGAAATGGTCAGGAGTAAAGACCTGAGCGACTTTGACAAGGGCCAAATTATTATGGCCAGATAACTGGGTCAGAGCATCTCTGAAACAGCAATGCTTGTGGGGCTTCGTTACCTCAAATAACGCAAGAAATAAATACAAAAAAACATTCCAGAGTTGTATAGCTATTGTGCATGGGCATTCTCGTGTTGATTGACAAGCGATGTCTGTATCTAAATGGTGATTGGCTCTTTTAACTTGACTTTCTTTCTACATTCGTTGGCCGTTCCAATTTCTCCCATTCATTTTAATAGAAGTTGCCCATCTAAAATGCTAAATTGTGTCTGGTATTATTTATTGAGCATCCTATTTTTTGAAGCCGGAGTGATGGCTGTCAAGTTGGTTGTTCTGAAAAGCAGATAAATGGTTGAATACAAGCCTCTCAACCGTTATTTTTTAGCTAGAAAAGGGAGTAGTCTACTGAAACTACTGTGGTTTTGTGTTGGTTGCAAGAGCAGCTGGGTTACTCACACCTGCTTAAATGTGTGAGAAAATTTTAAGTTACAAGAGATGTGTTGATACTGTGAGCCAGTTATTCTGTTAATAGTCAACCTTAGCAGCAGAAACACTAGAGGACAAAGAGGAGAGAAGGCAAGGCAAGGCAAGTTTATTTTTATAGCACATTTCATACACAATGGTAATTCAAAGTGCTTTACATAGTAGAAATTAAAAAGAAAAAAAACAAGAATAATAAAATAAGAATAATTAAAACAATTTAGAATAAAAAATAAAAAAAAATCTAATAAAACACAGTACAAACAGTCGGACACACAGTGGCACAGTGCTCATTCAGTAAATGCACAGCTAAACAGATGTGTTTTGAGTCTGGATTTGAATGTGACTACTGTAGGAGCACATCTGATCTCTTCTGGAACCTGGTTCCAGCTGCGGCTGGCATAATAGCTAAAAGCAGACTCTCCTTGCTTAGAGTGAACCCTTGGTATTTCTAGCTGATGTGATTCTAATGATCTGAGTGATCTGTTGGGTTTATATTCAGTGAGCATATCTGCAAGTAGATCTGTGTGTCATCTGCATAGCTGTGGTAAACAATCTGGTTCTTTCTCATTATTTGGCTAATTGGGAGCATATACAGGTTGAACAGGAGTGGAGCAAGAATTGAGCCTTGAGGGACTCCGCATGTCATGGGCGTTCACTCAGACTTATGGTCTCCTATACTCACATAATAACCTCTCCCTTCTAAGTATGACCTGAACCATTTTAGGACCATCCCAGAAAGCCCCACTCAGTTTTCCAGCCTTTCCAGAAGTACGTTGTGATCGACAGTGTCAAATGCAGCACTGAGGTCGAGTAGTACCAGTACTGATAATTTGCCTGTATCAGTATTTAAGCGAATATCGTTTATTATCTTTATGAGCGCTGTCTCTGTGCTGTGATGTGATCGGAAACCAGATTGAAAATTGTCAAAGTATCCATTCGAGTTCAAGAATTTGTTCAGTTGATTGAAGACAACTTTTTCAATGATCTTGCCTATGAAAGGAAGATTTGAGATCGGTCTATAGTTGCTTAATATGGTCTTATCCAGATTGCTCTTTTTCAAGAGGGGCTTGACAACTGCAGTTTTCAGGGAGTTTGGAAAACTCCCAGAGAGAAGTGAGGAGTTTATCACTTCTAGGAGATCTGCTTCTAAACAGTTGAACACACTTTTGAAAAAAGATGTTGGAAGTGCATCAAGGGCGCTGGTTGATGTTTTAAGGTGCCGTACGGTTTCTTCCAAAATTTTGCCATCAATTTCTTTGAAGTCAGACAAAGTAACCACTTTCTCAGGTTGTGGTTTGATTTGTCTGACCCCAGCACAACTCAAGGATGTGCTGATCACCTTTCTGATATTATTTATTTTCTCAGAGAAGAAAGAAGCAAACTCACTGCACTTGCTGTCTGAGAGCAGTTCACAAGGAATCTGGCTTGGGGGGTTTGTCAGTCTCTCAACTGTCGCAAAAAGAGTGCGTGTGTTGTTTAAGTTGCTGTTTATAATATTCGAGAAGAAAGACTGTCTAGCTTTGCCTAGTTCCATATTAAAAGCATGGATGCTGTCTTTGTAGATATTATAATGGACTACAAGTTTTGTCTTCCGCCAAATGCGCTCTGCTTTTCTGCATTGTCTTTTCATATTTTGCACTGCTGTTGAGTTTCTCCAAGGTGCTTTTTGACTGCCACTCTTCTTCCTCACTTTCACAGGAGCAATTTCATCAATTACACTTTTAACTTTTGAGTTAAAAGAATCAAGGAGAAAATCAACAGTGTCAGCAGATATACTTGGTGTTAAAGATACAGCCTTCATAAATAGTACACTAGTGTTCTCATTTAAGCATCTCTTCTTGACAGACACAGATCTAGCTTCAATGGCAGGAGAGATCAATATATCAAAGAAAATACAGAAATGATCAGACAGTGCTACATCCTTAATAACAATCGATGAAATGTTTAGACCCTTACTGATCAGTAAATCTAGAGTGTGTCCATGATTGTGTGTGGGTCCATGTACATGCTGAGTCAGATCAAACGTTTTTAAAACAGTTTTGATTTCTTTTGTCATGTTGGTTTCTGCATTATCTATGTGAATGTTAAAATCTCCAGCAATGGCAAAACAGTCAAACTCTGAGGTAATTGTTGATAACAGTTCTGTAAAGTCCTCAGCAAAGGCTGGAGAGTATTTTGGAGGCCTGTAAATAATGATAAGTAAAATGCGTGGAGCACCTTTTAACACACTACCCAGATATTCGAAAGACGGGTAATTCCCAAATGATATTTGCTTACATTGATAGACATCTTTAAAAAGAGCAGCTAAGCCCCCACCTCTCCTGCCTTCTCTGCAGACACTCAGAAAAGTAAAGTTAGGAGGGGATGTTTCATTAAGGACTGTTGCACTACAGCTGTCTTCTAGCCAAGTTTCATTTAAAAACATAAAATCCAGGTTGTATGTGCTTATTAAGTCGTTGACTAGAAGTGATTTATTTTTAAGTGAGCGGATGTTTAAAAGTGCTAACTTAACAGTCTTACTTTTTGACCCCACAGCAATCTTAGTTTGGCGTGTAATAGGCACCAGATTAGATGGGTTTGCTGTATGGCTTTTGAAGGCCTTAGACTTTCTATCATGACATCGAACAGCAATAGAGAAAGATACAGGCACACTGGGTTCCCACTTGTTTTGTAAACATTTGAGAAAGTTACTGTTATCATAGTGGGGACCCGACACATATCACTGAGAGCTGGTATCAGTTGTTTTTGGTTCATCTCGAGCAGATGGAGGAGGGTGTGAGCCCTTGCGTTGTGGCAGAGGCCGAAGAGCTCTCACAGGACGAGGGGGAGGGCGAGCTTTGCCCGCAGGCTTTGGTGGTTTAGGGGCCTGCCGTTTTTTGCTTGATATCTGGGGGCTTGCAGCAAATGAGTGGGATAGTTTGGTTCCAGCATACACCAGTTCTTCCATTTTCTCTGAGAAGCACAGATGTGGAGATGCTGGAGAGAGGGATAACGTGTCTGGTGAGAGGGGCTGTTGCTGTGGTGTTATCGGCTGTAATATGCTGTCCTGGTCTCCCTGGGTGTTGAGTGGTGTTATCATTGTCCTTGTGTGAATTGTCAACCAAATGTCCATTCAGGTGCTGAAGTGATGTCCTGTGGTCATTCATACTGTGTCCAGGTGTGTGTGTGCCATTCAGATTGATTGGATTGGCACACACTGCAGAAGGATGATTGAGGGAGAAGTAGATATTGTCCTTTAGCACTCTTGAACCAAGTTTGTTTGGGTGGTGGCCATCCTGTCGAAACAGTTGCCTCTGACTCCAGAAAAGATTGAAGTTGTCAATGAAGTTCACTCCTTTTATATTACAGGTTTTTTGCAGCCATGTATTAAGCCCAAGCAACCGTGAGAACCTGTTTGTTCCTCTTGCTGGAAGTGGTCCACTGATGAATGTTTGAACTTTCAGTCTTTTAAGTGTTTCAAAAAGTTCATTGAAATCCTTCTTAAGGAGTTCTGACTGCTCTTTATGAATATCATTCTTCCCCACATGAATGATGAGTCGATTTGCAGTCTGATATTTCATCGGAATATTCTGAAGTTCCCTGTTTACATCAGAAGTTGTTGCTTGTGGAAGGCGGCACGTAGTTGTATCCCTGCTGCTAATGTTTCTGATTATGGAGTCACCCACTATCAGAGTCCTGGGCCCAGCTGTGCTCTGAGCTGAGTGCCGCTGTCTGCTCGACCTTGAGCGCCAGTTAGCATCAGTGTTAGCTACTGGCTGATTCAGTCTGTGTTTGATCACATTTATTATATTTGGGGATTCCTCATTCATTAATGCTTCAAATCTGTTCTCAAGATGTATAGGCGGTGGTAGGAAACCAGTGTTTGCAATCCTTGTCAGAGCCATATCTGGGGTAGATTTAAGTGAAGAACAAATGCAAAAGGTGAGTAAAATGTTGATAAACCTAAAATAAATTGTCAACACTCACAGCAATTCCATCATACAAGTCCTACATAAATAAATAGGCCTACAGGTCTACATTTAAAAAAATATATTTATTTATTAAAAAAAATATGGGATATTTGTCTACCCACTAATACTGTCGCATATCAGGTACAATCAGGCACTAAAATATGTCCTTAAGTTTCTTTAAATTAAATACATATTTTTGTCTTGGACATGTATACATTTTTGTTTAGTAAAACTTGCAAATTAGACATCAAATCATTAATTATGTAGACATTTGCATATATATATATATATATATATATAACTAAAGTGATATAGACTCCACAGAAAATGTCATAAATGAAATCAACAACACATTGGGCTGTTTTTTTATTTGTTAAAAAATAGTTTATATACAGTGTTGGGAGGGTTACTTATGAAATGTAATCCACTACAGATTACAGAATACATTATGTAAAATGTACTTTGGATTACTTCTTCAGCACTGGTAGATTTTTTCATTTGTTTTGACTATAAAAAATCTCTGCCAGAACAGTAAGACAAAATACACATGTTAAATATACATTCTCTGAAAAACCCAAATATCTTATGCAGTGTTGTTTCTAAAACAAGATCAATCAAAATTCAAAATTCTAATATCAAATGACTTACTAGAAAAAAAGAAATTACGATCTAACATGAATTTTCTTGATAAATAAATATGATTGTGTCTGGACTTTGCCCAGCGGTACCCACATTCTCACTAAAAGAGCGATTTCCTCACTCCCTGAGCCATTCTCATAGCACCCTGGCCCGGATGTAGCTCTCTCGCCTCCAGACCCGTGACTGCCCAGTGCCGGGCCAGCGCTGACGAGTTCCAGGACCTCGGCTCTTGGCTCCTCAGCACAAAACCTGAATGAGCGGTATGCACGTCCCCTCCTTTATACCCACATGTGCAGGGGAGGGGCGCGCAAATACCACTCGCCAACTCCCATAGGCCTTTTATCAAAGATCACAGGTGTCTCTGGCTCCCAAGTGTGCCCCCTAGTGTCACTACATCAACACAACGTCTCATTCCCTCCATAAGGGACCAGTGTCGTGGAATATTCACGATGTTTCTCTCTCTAAGTTGTAAGAAAACTCTCAGAGTCCCAAGTTCCAGATGCCAAAGTTATAGTTTATTGAACACCAACAAACTACATGAGACCGGTCAGCTGCTCGTTCTCACTTCATTATCCTAAGTTCCCAGTTATATACCTTTTTGTTGTCATTCTGCTCCTTATCTCTAGCCAATGGGATTATTTCCCTCAATTCTTTCTCCTGCCACCAATATGTTTTATGTTGCTTGCTAATTAAATATTGGTGGAAAATCACTCACTCATCTATTTTTTAAAAAACGTGTATCTTTCACATTCAGCTGGTAACTCCTCAATTTTTGACAAAGTCACTGTTCAAGGAAAGAATGCTTTTAACTTAGAAATATGTGTGTAAGAGAAAAAACAGCCGTGTCCTCAGCACACATCCCTAGCCCTTGATTTAAACATCTGTGTACGAGAAATAACAGCCATGTCCTCCTCACACATCTCTAGCCCTTGATTTAAACATCTGTGTACCCTCTTAATGAGGGGGCTTCTTTTGCTCACACGCACAATATTATTAGATCAAATGAAAAGGAGTACAAGCTCTAAAGATATTCATTATACTTTCAGTTTGCTAGAGCAGACACCATGACTGGTCGAGAGATATACAACTAGCCTAATTAAAAGAAACACAGAAATACACCATATATCTGTTTTTAGAGAAGTACACAGAGAAACACAAAGAAATACACCATATACTCCCCCCTTTGAGACTTACAAAAAGTCTCAAACACTAATGCCCTCAACCAGAGTGCAGTCACACAAGCCAGCCTGTCTTATTCCATCATGTGGCCAAAATAGGCCACGCAATTTCTTTATCCAATACTGTCTCTATGGGGCTGTACTCTGCAGGACTTGGGTCCAAACATCTCCTTCCACATTTGGCTAGAAAGGAGTAAAAGAACCCAATCCTCTAACTATCACTGTTCTTGGGGAGGGTGACAACAAATTAACTTTGTGTTATAAGCATGTGCATGAAATTGTAAAGCCTTGCGTGATGTAGAATACAATTGATTACATACTGTCTAGATACATTAACAATCACTAGAACAACTGATATAGTAATATGCATCCATCGGTGCCAGAGGATCTCACAGACATTTCCGGTAGCCTGGAGCGCTATCTGGTGGTGTGTTGGAGCAGACAGCGGGTTTTTAAACCACCAGTTGAGTCTATTTGCCTTTGCAGCCAAGCACTGAGGTGCTCGTCGCTCGATCCTTCATGTCTTCTTGTTGTAGCCTTTCTTGTTCTCTCTGGGCAAATACTCACAATAACAGTTTGTCATACATATTGAAACATAAGTAATAATCCCACTATTTCTACTTGATTAAATCTATCAAGGTGTTTTACAGACAACTTCCTCTATAGTATTAAATCAATGGATAACTTTAATAAAAGAATAAAGAGATGTCAAAAATAATAAGTAAACAAAAAACATATTCATAATGCAAAAGAAAATACAATTACCAAGACATGTCCCTCTTTAACAATCACATGAGAAATTATGTTAAGTACTCAGGTTCTTCTTGTAAGCTTCAATAACACTTTTGTTTCCTTCGTCAAATTATTATTATTTTTTTTTAATGGTCTTCAGGATTGTTTTCAATGGCTTTCAAAACTCGTCAAGTTCATCCAATCCCTGCCCTAAGCTATATTGTCTGGTTTCCATACTTGTTCCCAATGGCGTCATTGAAACAATCACCATTTGCTTAGCTACTGTTTGAGTCATTATAGATCTTAGAATGGGAATAACACAACAGAACAATAAGCCAAATAAAGTCACTCCTACAAGTATCATTATACCTATCTTCATGAGCCCCATCTTCCATGATCCAAAAAGATCATCAAAACATCTCCCAAACGACTGATTTCGTCCTGCATTAACTTTAACTTCTTTGCGCAAGTTATGCAGCTTCTTCATTGCCTGGGTTACTCAACAATGCCAAACATTCTTCTGGACAAAACATAATTCTGTCTGAGTCACCACAATTTTTGGCATAATGTGCAGCACATCCCTTGTCGCCCCCCTTTGTTGCCATTGAGCTTGCTCAGGTTGACCAGCTTGTTGTTGTATCCGTACTATATCTGTTAAATTTGGCTGAACCTGCAATATTACTTGTGGAGCCATTATCGCTACTTTGCAACCTGAGGCTTCTCGAGCAAATTCATTTGCAGCATTATTTCCTCTTATCACAAAGTCTTTGCCTTTTTTGTGGGCCTGACATTTGATTATGGCCAACTGTTTTGGATGCATCATTGCTGAAATCAATTTAATTATCTGATCCTTATGCTGAATTGGAGTTCCATCACTCTTTTTGAACCCTCTTTGTTTCCACACTGCACCAAACAAATGACACACTCCATGTGCATAAGCAGAATCTGTATATATGTTAATTTTTTGATCTTTCGCCAGCAAACAGGCTTTGGTCAATGCCCTTAATTCTGCCAGTTGTGCTGAGCATGGCTGTTCACAATGCTGAACCACAACTGGCACAAAAGTGTCACCCTGCTTTTTTACCACTGCAAATCCAGCATGATTTCCCAAGTGGTCCTTAAAGCAGGAGCCATCAACGAAGTATCCTACTTCTGCCTCGACCATTGGTGTTGATTCCAGGTCAGGCCTCAAACGTGTGAAAGCTAACGAATTTGCCACACAATCATGTGGTGTTCCTTCATCTTCCAAGGGAATATAGTTTGCTGGATTAACAGTGATATACCTTTTTATAGTTACATCTGGGTATGTCAGCAGTGTTGAATATGCTAAGCATCTTGCCTGCGTGAGTACAAACTTCCCATTTTCTATTAGCTCTATTATCTTATGGTGAGCATAGATCACCACTGGGTATCCCATGGTCACTGTGGAGGCTTTTTCATAAGCAAAATAAACCGCAGCTAACCCTTGAGAGCATGGCGGATATCCTTGAGCTACACTATCCAGCTTTGCACCATAATAAGCTATAGGTTGTTTTGTCTTCCACTACAGAGTTCTTGCATCAGAACTGCTGATGCATAACCACTTTTTCTCTCTGCTATATACAAATGGAACGGTTTAGCGTAGTCTGGGGTGGCTAGTGCAGGTGCTGTTTGTAGTTCCTTCTTTAGTGACTCAAATGCTACTAGTGCATCTGCATCCCAAGTTAGCTTACTTCTAAGATTTTGCTGTCCGGTTTGTTTCATCAATGCTCGCAAGGGGTTTGTTTTAATAGCATAATCTTCTATCCAATCAGAACTAAATCCTGTCATACCTAAAAAGGTCATCATTTGTCCCACAGTTTTCGGTTGTGGCACTTTGCTTATGCCTTCTAGTTGGCTTGGCGATATTGCCTTGGTCTGATGCGCAATAATTCGTCCCAGGTATTCCACCTGCGGTAAACAGTACTGTAACTTGTCTTTTGACACTTTATGTCCTCCCTCAGCCAATTTTAGTGAGGACTATAATTGTGTCCTGGTGACACTGCTCTAGTGTTGGTGAGCAAATCAGTAAGTCATCCACATACTGAATTAATGTGCTATCAATTCTAAGATCTTCTAGGTCCGCTTTTAATACCTGGTTGAACACATGAGGGGAATGCTTGAACCCCTGTGGTAATCGTGTGTATGTGAATTGTTTACCTTGATAGGTGAATGCAAAGAGTTGTCTGCTTTCTTCTGCTAGAGGAATACTAAAAAAGGCAGAACACAAGTCAATCACAGTGAAATAATTAGCAGCAGGGGTAACATTAGTCAACAGTGTATGCGGATTGGGCACATCTGCTGGCCAATCCTCTACTATTTCATTGACTGCCCTTAAATCATGTACTAATCTCCATTTCATCTTGTTTGCCTTTGCTACCGGTAGTATAGGTGTATTACAACAACTTGATGTCTCAATTAGTACACCTGCCTTAAGCAACCCATCAATAGTACTTCTAATCCCTAACTCTGCTTCTGATTTTATTGGGTATTGCTGCTTTCGTGGGGGGTGTGTCCCTGGTTTTATTCTTATTTGAATCGGATTCGCAGACACCACTAACCCTACGTCTGTGTCATGTCGTGACCATAATTGTGCTGGTACCAGTTTTTCCATTTCTGTCATTAACTCTATCATTTTTTAATTTAGCTTTTCTTCAGGGGCAATAACTACTATTTTGGGTGTTCCTACCATTTCTGTAGTACATAAGATTTTAAAGTACATTTTGTCTGGTGATTCCATAATAAGAGGATTCTCGGTCTCTTTCCATTGTACCCTTTCTGCTCTTTTCATTATTTGTCCTAAGTCTTTTTGCTCCTTGCCCTTGCTCACATAAATTGTTACATGTGGAACAGACTCTGGTATCCGCACCATTGTCTTCTGCCAGTTGTGTCAGTTCATCATCATCATCCTTGAAGTGTATCAACTCTTCAGTCTCACCAGTCTTATGATCAAGATCTTCTTTGATGCCACTGGCCCTTGCTTGTTCTTTCCACTCCATTTCCTGCTTTTTTTTTTTTTTAAAAAATTTATTCTGACAGTCCTTCCTGCAATGCCTGATGACAGGCGTCTTTTACTTGTTCACTAATTTTTGTAATTTTTGTAATTTTTTTGTCAGCATTCCTTCCTTTATGTCACTGCATTGTCCAACCAGTTCATCTTGTAGTTTAGTTTCACTTGGTTTTCTGTCATCTGATTTTTCTCCTTCACTGTCTTTGTTTAGTCCCAACAGCCCTGGATATACACGTGTCTGGGTTGACTTCATTAGGTCCTCTTGTGATTCTGACTGTGGTATTTCATTTATTTCTATTTCTCCTTCCACCTGGAGTTCTCCTTTAAATCCTACCAGGGGCATCTGCATCTTTTCTTCCATCTCCATTAGTGGTGCATAGGGAGGAGGCCTTTCCACTTTTTCTTCATCCATCTTTTTCCCTTCCCTTTCCTGTTTTAATATTTTTTTTATCTTTTGGTTTTGAACATTTGTAATATCATTAGTTCCCTATCTCGTTTCATTATCCTCACCTGGCTCTTTTCTTTTGGTTTATGATTTTGTATTAGTGCTCCCATCTCCCTGCATACCCCCACGTCAAATGTGCCCTCTGCTGGCCATTTTGTGTTCAGCCCTTTTGTTCTTCTCTCCCATTTTTTAGACATTTCTTTTATCACGTCTCTATACATTGGAAACTCCATGCATATTTGATCTATTGGTGTTGGTGCCATTTTGTTATCGCTATATGTTTATTATTCTTATTAATTCAGTACCTCTTTAACCCCAGCGTGTTCTTAACTTATTATGCTAATCTTCACCAGGCTGGTCAGACGAGGACCACTAAAAGTATCCGACCCCTGACTTCCCCTGGGCTTTCTCTGGGTTGAGGACTTTTTCTGACGAATGTTTCTTAACTTTTCTTAAATACTTCAGAACTGCCTTCACTTGCTTTCTGCTTAGTGGCCTTTTATTGGGGGCAACACTTATCCCTAGTTTGTTAGTAATAACATCATCCAAATTAATATGTCTTTCTAATTCATTGGTATTGTAGGCCACAATTGTTTTCCACCTTCTCTCCTTCAAGGGTCATCCTGTCCCAACTTGCTTTAATGATGGCAACAGCATTACTATTTCATTTTATATGCATAAAGCAGACTGTAATCAACTCATATGGTTAAATGTTTTATATTAACTAACAAACATTACTTTCTGCATTCGTTTGATTAGAATATTAAATGATTTCCCTTATTACAGTCATTGGCTACACACATTCTTCTAAAATAGTAAATGTGTGCACAGCCACATACATTTGCTTCATCCCGCTTTTAGCAATAAATAACACACGGGTCCTCTGCCTCCTCCAGTCAGGTGCCAGGCAGAGCCTGACTTTGCTCCAATTAAGAACATTACATCATCCCTTTAGTATCTCTACACAAAATTTACAGGGTCGTTTACCAGAAGGCTATAATTCTCCTCAGAGGAGGAAAACTACCACGGGTTTCCTTATCTTAAAACTCCCTATTCATTCCCTTATCACATACATTCCATTCCCTCCTGTTTACAAAGTTATCTCACTCTCTGTATCACATTAATACGTTTACCCTTAACTCTGAACGTCCTTACAAACTGCAAGCTACGCTGTTTTCCATAGTTTCAGACTGCATCAGAGTAATTCAGAGTATCAAATCAATAAAAGACAATAAAAAATCAAATATATAACGTATCATTCATCTCCTCACACATATCTTCATTGGAGGAATCAATTTCCTCCCAGTTTGGTCTTTCTGTTGCATTGGACCCTTCATATTGATCAATGTCATGTACTTAGTTATTGCTTTGATAAAGATTAATTTTATCAGTGTTAACACACAATACAATATTATTCCCCTCACAAGAATTGCTGTTTCAATCATTATACCAATTTTAGTCAACCCTGCACCCTATTTCTTAAAAAATTCCATTTATATTGTTATATCCAAACAAAACAAGCAATCTTAAGTTTAGTCACCAACATGTTTCTTTTTCCATACTTCATTACTTTTAAAATGTACATGAGTTCAATTAAAGCGTAAGTAATAAATCATCTTCCAGTCTAAATTAATTATCATACAAACATTCCCATGTTTGTTTAATACTTTTATAAAAAGTCAGGCACTCCTTTCTCTGCAACGGTTCTCAAAACTTTACCCCCAAAACCAATCTATAAATAATCCTCTACACAGGGTATGATCCCCTGATAACACAGTGACAGAATACTTTGTTATTAAAATGCAGTCGGGTTCAGTGGAACTTTCCATTTTCGAGCAGGTCTCTTCTAGACCTCCCTTTTGATGCTTCTGATCTAAGAGCATTCATCCACTTCCTTAAACCCCTTTCAAACCTTCTTGGTCAGGTTTCCAGGGCAGTGACGCCCTTGCCACTGGATATTCTTACCCCTTGCCACTGGTCTTGATACTGCTCTGTCCTCAATCCTTAATAATTTGGTATCAGTAAACAGATATTTTCTTTTTCAGGGAGTATCACCAGAAAACCGACACAGCCAATGGGACCATCTACAAATGCTTAAATCTGGAGACAATTCAAAACATAGTTAAATTCAAAAAGCATTATTAAAAATTCATCAATCTATTAAAATTGTCCAAATTAAAAATAAAATATGCTAAAATTGAACTCATTTATAGATCACTAATTTCCATTCAGGTTGTATTTCTGCTACTTTAGCAAATGTCACAAAAGACCATGCATCATGGTTGGGAATAACATCAGAACAAAGCCCTGTCAAGCTTCTAGGAAGCTTCATTTAAAAACATCACCTTAATTCAATAATAGTCTCTAGATCGTTTTTTAACCTACATTTATTCTTTCAAATGAATTTTCAACTAAATCTCCTATCTTTAGTCCAATCTTCATATCACTCTATCTAACATTATTGTTAAAGCACATCATTTTACATATAAAAATCAAATCAAAATAAAATAAAACAACTTAAAAGATATTTCTTCAAAATCTGCTCTTGTGTTTCTGTTCCAAGCGGACGCTTATCAATTTTAGACCAAGAGTGAGGAGTGATGGGGGGCATTCCACTCCCTCACACTGTTTCCAATGTCATTACAGCTATTTCTTCTTACTTAGCCTTCTGTTCAAACAAAGCTTTACATTTACAACACATATCTTATTATTGATTTATTATAATCCCCTTTTTACTATTAAGTAATAACTCATTATTACTGCTTTCTCCATGTCTTACACTTTCTCAGGTTAAGGAACTTCCATTCTGTCTAATAAAATAATATAAATCAAGTCTTTAAACTAACAGAAAAGTAAAAGTCTAAACAGAATAAAGTCATAAAGAGGCACAATGGAAATTCAAACATATCTCTTGTCTTGTGTTTTGAAATAATTGCTCTGTAAAATACATTCTAAAATACACTACGCTCTTTTAATTTCTCATTACTCTTTATCCAAATGTTTCAGCATCATTTAACAGTTATCATTATTATACCTCTAAAATTATACTTTCATGTATTAATTATGGCAAATAGACACTCAAGCAACTCTTTTTTAGAACCCACTAACCTCTTTTTTTTTTTTTTAATTATGAGGGTATTCTCTGGAAAATTTGGGGGAGTAACCAATCCAATAGGTAACTCTATAACTTTGCCATACGTTTGTAATATTTACTCTTCAAATCAATAAATCATTGGTTAGCTGCTGGATTTAAATTTAGACCCTCAGAAAAATTTAGACACTGGTTTGAACCCCATTGATGGCATTCCGGAAAATCATAAAGTGATCGTATAAGACTGAAATCAATTTTTCCAGAGAAATTTTAATCCACATCATAAATGGCAGATCAGTAATGATTACCAGCAGGAATGAGCGCAGGAGGATCAATCAGATAATAGTCCACATCATTTTCAGTCTTTGTCTCTGGATTTCCTCCTGCAGAATTAGTAACTTCTATAAAATCATCTTGCCCAGCCATCTGCAATGGTGAGAAACTAGTTCCAGAATGAGTTAGTGAAACAACATACACATAAAGATTACAAAAGAAACACAGAATAGACACATGAATATGAAGTTATTAACATTCATATTTGAGGACATTATGATGTTCAATTTAATCTTAACCTTTCTCCATGGGCTTCACCTGCCCCATAGACCAATTTTTAAATGATCCAAATCATTCTTATATTTATTTTTCTTTAATTTTAGTCTCAAATGCAGCTTCTCAGTGTACTCATGATCAACCAAGACCTATTCTGTGTAAACCAAACAAAACAAAACAACAAAACAACAAAAAACAAATAAGAGAAAAATAAAAGAAAAATAAAATATCTATCTATCTGCTATCTATCTTTTTCTAAAGTTGGGGCCCCTTTCTGTCTGTCTGAAGACACCAAGAGAGGCCTGTTTCCCCTCAAAATCATCCTCAATGTCTTCATCAGACAGTTCCTAACAAAAATAAAAAATCTCTGTCTATCTTTTGTTGGTTGATCAAGTCTACACCGACAGCGCTGCACTCACATTTATATTGTTCTCCAGACACTTTTAAAATCATAGAAAAATCTAAAACAACTTTCTAGTGTATAATTTAATAATGTTAAAATATTTTTTTCTCATAAACTGGACCAGACAGAACATAAAACAGACACATGAATTCATAAGATGCAAAATATAATTTTCTTATTAGTTATTTTATCATCATATCATTGGCCCTCTTTTGCCATTTGCTTGAATATAACAACACTTATCTTATATACAATCTCTGTTTAAAATCCAATTACTTATTTGACTTTAGTTTAATGCAATACATTTGACTCAAAGCTTTATTATTTCTCCAGATAATGTGATTTCCCAAATAGAATTCAATCGCTTTAAAATGATTTAATTTTTTATATAATCTAAATATTCTTACTCGTCACTTAGATATAAAAGGAGTTATGATCTGGCACATGTCCATTCAACAGCTGCTCCCTCTCAGTTTAATAAATCTCACATCAGGCTTCCTTCATGGCATGAAAAGAACAGCCCAAGAATAAACATTGTCCAGTCAGCTAAGAGTTAACTTTTTGATTTCATGCACATTTTTGTTTTACATGTATTTGTTTGTTTATACTGTATTATATTTATCCTTATACATACATATATATTCATACATGCACACATACATACACATATACATACATCATCATACATACACATACACACATTTTTTATCATTGGTTTTAATTCTACAACCAGAATATTCATTAATTGCCCTTTTTGTTTTTAATCATCAGATCTCTTCTGCCTCTCGTATTGATGGAAGTTTGAAAATAGCCTAAATAGATTTTCTTTGCTGTAAATTGCACACATACTCCTCAATAATTACACAGCAGAGGATCAATCTCTCTATCTGGATCCCAAATTCTAGAATTTTGATTATACTAAAACAAACCTATTACTTCTGCCCCTCCTTTTGCTCTCCTCTTTTTATCCCTCTCCTTTTATTTCCATAATAACCACTCGTTATTTACAGTGGTTGATTACTATATCTGTTACATCTTCGGTTTTATATTAAAACCCATATACTTCTACCCACAGCTGTCTCATCCATTTTGGGTCTCTCTTCAAGACAATTTCTTCATTGGTGCTAATTCTCCTTTATTCTCTATTAAAAATCACCTTAAACTTTTTTTTTTTTTTCTCCTTTCTTTTTTTTAGTTAATTTGTTCATAACTCCAGAAATGATCACTAATTCCTTGTTATTATTAATCTTTTTAATTCTACTTATTTCTCCTCTCAGCCTGCCACCAAATTAGGATTTCTGTTTCATGAGGAAAACTGAGACAAGAAAAAAAGTCTTCTCTGTTTCTGTGCATGCTCACAGCCCTCCCTTTACAGCTCTTCACAGCACTCAGTCTCTAGTACTGTATATGAGAGAGATGTTACCTGCTGCGATTTCTTTCCAGACAACAAACGGATAAAACTCTCCTGTCTCTGCATTTTTCTCTAGTCTTGTTCACTGCAATGGAAAACATTTTGCCTTTTCTTTATCTTTTTCCATTTATTCAACTTTTTCTTTTCTGAGTTTCCTCTCTCTTTCTCTCCCTCACATGGGGCTGTCCGGTCAGCCTCCAGTGAGTAAGAGCAAGACAAGGAAATAACAGAGAATCAGATACCATTTGTCTCTAATTTTCAACAGTCTTTTTACTCAGTAAATTTGTTTCAGTTTATTTGTCCCATTTCACTCTTGGGCATTTCTTTATTGTATCTGATTCTCCGCTCCACTCCGCCTCTGCACACAACACCTCATCAACACTAGAATCATGCATTCAAATAAACACACAAAACCAGCTCAATTAGTACAGTAAGTAAGTACACAGGCACTAACAACATAGTTAGTCATGCACATTATTCATTATCTCAAAACACACACAGAGTTCAACAATTCCCCGTTTTCTGCTCAGTCCGGGTTCCGTCAAAACACTGCAAAAAATAATCTAATCTACCACCTGGAGGAATTACAACGCGAATTTTCACTCCACCCGCGTTAGGATTTTTGCCTGTACAGGTCTTCACATGCCTCACTTCTGGGCAAACACTTGATTAAATGCACCTAACACGAGAATTTACACGCGCCGTCGCTCTTCCGACTGTCGCACTCCCGACACACCTCTACAGGCTTTTTCTTTCTTCTCTAAATAATTACCCCCCTTCCCCAATTTTTGAAATCTGGAACTCACCTCTATCTTAGCCAATTAGTCCAAATTATTCTATGTTCGGACCGGCAAAAGTCTTAGGGAAGCTACTTACTGGGACTTGCTATCACAGATCACACAAAAACACCTTAAGCAAAACGCTTACCTCGATTTATGGCGCCAGTGATTTTTTGTGCGACCCGTTCAGTGTCCTGTCAGTAACCTCTGGCCCCTTGACCTCAATGCCAGCCCCACGTTGGGCGCCAAAGAATATGTCGTGGAATATTCACGATGTTTCTCTCTCTAAGTTGTAAGAAAACTCTCAGAGTCCCAAGTTCCAGATGCCAAAGTTATAGTTTATTGAACACCAACAAACTACATGAGACCGGTCAGCTGCTCGTTCTCACTTCATTATCCTAAGTTCCCAGTTATATAACTTTTTGTTGTCATTCTGCTCCTTATCTCTAGCCAATGGGATTATTTCCCTCAATTCTTTCTCCTGCCACCAATATGTTTTATGTTGCTTGCTAATTAAATATTGGTGGAAAATCACTCACTCATCTATTTTTTAAAAAACGTGTATCTTTCACATTCAGCTGGTAACTCCTCAATTTTTGACAAAGTCACTGTTCAAGGAAAGAATGCTTTTAACTTAGAAATATGTGTGTAAGAGAAAAAACAGCCGTGTCCTCAGCACACATCCCTAGCCCTTGATTTAAACATCTGTGTACGAGAAATAACAGCCATGTCCTCCTCACACATCTCTAGCCCTTGATTTAAACATCTGTGTACCCTCTTAATGAGGGGGCTTCTTTTGCTCACACGCACAATATTATTAGATCAAATGAAAAGGAGTACAAGCTCTAAAGATATTCATTATACTTTCAGTTTGCTAGAGCAGACACCATGACTGGTCGAGAGATATACAACTAGCCTAATTAAAAGAAACACAGAAATACACCATATATCTGTTTTTAGAGAAGTACACAGAGAAACACAAAGAAATACACCATACCAGTTACCAGGACGCTTAGTTTACCACAATAACGACGTCCTGCCCACCTTTTGACCACCACAAAGTGTCCCAGATGTTTGCATTTGAGCCTTATTTTCAGTTTTATCATTTCAAACCAAACAAATACGTTTTGCTTGATAAGTGTACTTGTGCTGTCTGTCATTTTGGGGCTTATAGTTCTGCATTTTGTGTGCATTCAAGTAAATCCACATGCCACCTCTATGCACTTCCTGTTTGTGATGCTGAAAGAGGAATAAGACCACAAACTTGGGTCAGGCTAAAAAAAGAATCCACTGTTCTCACCCTCATGACATCCCAAATGACTTTCATCTTCTTAACACAAACAAGATGTTCAGAAGAATATCTCAGCTCTGTGGGTCCATACAATGCAAGTGAATGATAGCTAGACCGTTGAAGCTTCAAAAAAGCACATAAAGGTAGCATAAAAGTAATCCATGCGACTCCAGTGGTTTAATCCATGCCATCAGATGTGATATATTAGGTGAAGGTGAGAAAAAGATCAATTTTTAGTGTCTGGGTCATTGACACTGATAGTAGAAATGCTGCACAAACAAACCAAGATGCAAAATCTACATATGCAGATTTTGTATGAAAAATTACATCATTTAAAAAGTGAACATTATCCCAGCGTATTGTCAATAAGAGCTGACATGTTTGGTTAAATGTACAAACAAGCCAGCTGACAAACTTTGTGTTTTCTGTCCAAATTTTGAGTGTGTAGTTCTTTAACAGATGTTACATTTCACATTTCTGACTTTTGTCTTTTGACCCTTGATGCTTTCACAGTGTCAATTTAAGAATAAAAGGAAACTGCGAGCTCTGAGATCTCATATGACCTTCTTCTCTTTTCCTTTTTACTTGGATGTACCCGAAGCATGACAAGGTAATGTTCTGCTCTGTATTTTTGCATATATAAGAAACATTGAAATCAATGTGATTTAAATATATACGTCGAATATTATATATTTATTATTTCAATATAATATGTATATTTGTTAGTTACTTATGCAAATATTTTGCATATGGTTTTATATTTAAATACCATCATTTTGACCCATTAAAGCTCTTCATTTTACAAAACTGATGTTTAATTAAAGGCACATATGATCCTATACACTGCAAGAATATTCCTGATCCATGAGATCATTGCAATGTCTCAAGTTTCATTTTTAGGTCATTTGATCTAATAGTTAATTATTTTAAAATGTATCACGTTTATTTTTAGATAAAATACTTATTTATAATTTTCAGCTTTGTTCAAGGTGATTAAAACAAAGTTTTTAAAGAACCGTCCAGGATAAAAGTGTAACGAAGGTTCTCGATAAGGCAGGGGAAAAGAAGGACACGTTGACAGCTCTCTCTCACTCAGGTAAGGGTTTCTTTAATCAGCCCACAGCAGTGCACACAACTTTACATAAAACAAGAAGGACTTATAATCAACACAAAGACAGTTTTAACTTTTGGGTCACGTCAAAGACTGGACTGACGTATGTCGAGCTCTTGACTGGCGGTGTTGTGGCTCTTATATGCCTCTCTCCCCGTGCTCACTGAAATTAGAGACAGGTGTTAGACATAATTTAGCTCAGGAGCAAGCGCCCTTACCGCTTTTCCCTCTCCGGACGGGCGCTTGACCACGCCCCCGCTGCCACATACCCCCACCGCCCGACTCAGGCCGGGGCGTCATCCGGCCTGCCTACCACTCCCCCCCGATTTCTGGACAGGAAGTCGGCGACAGCCATCTGCACCCCCGGTCTGTGGACCACCTCGAACTTAAAAGGCTGGAGAGCCAGATACCAACGGGTGATCCGGGCGTTGGTATCCTTCATGCGGTGGAGCCACTGCAGTGGGGCATGATCCGAGCAGAGAGTGAAGGCCCACCCCAGCAGGTAGTAGCGGAGCGTGAGGACCGCCCATTTGATAGCCAGACATTCTTTCTCCACGGTGCTGTACTTAGTCTCCCTTAAGGAGAGCTTTCTACTAATGTACAGCACCGGGCGCTCCTCCCCCTCCACCACCTGCGAGAGTACGGCCCCCAGCCCTCTGTCTGAAGCGTCCGTCTGTAATAGGAAAGGGAGAGAGAAATTAGGAGAATATAAAAGCGGCCCCCCACAGAGTACGGCTTTAACCCGTGTGAACGCCTGTTGGCACTGCTCCGACCACTGGACCGGATCTGGAGCCCCCTTTTTAGTGAGGTCAGTCAGCGGACTGGTGACGTCCGAATAATTAGGGATGAACCTCCTATAATAGCCAGCCAGCCCCAGGAACTGCCTCACCCCCTTTTTGGTCTTGGGCCTAGGGCAAGTCGCAATCGCCGCGGTCTTATCAATTTGGGGACGCACCTGGCCATGACCCAAGTGGAACCCCATATACCGCACCTCCACTCGCCCAATCGCGCACTTCTTAGGGTTTGCTGTGAGCCCCGCCAGCCGCAGCGACTTCAGGACCGCCCTCAGATGTTGTATATGCCGCTGCCAGTCATTACTATAGATAATAATATCATCTAGGTAGGCAGCGGCGTAAGCGGAGTGCGGGCGGAGGACACGGTCCATCAGACGCTGGAACGTGGCTGGGGCCCCGAACAAACCGAACGGGTGTGTCACGAATTGGTGTAATCCGAACGGCGTAGTGAAGGCTGTTTTTTCTCGGGAGATTGGTGTCAAGGGGATCTGCCAATAACCCTTTGTCAAATCTAGGGTCGAATAAAAGCGAGCAGTACCTAACCGATCGAGCAGTTCATCAACCCGGGGCATTGGGTACGCGTCAAATTTAGACACCGCGTTGACTTTTCTATAGTCCACACAGAATCTCACCGACCCGTCGCTCTTGGGAACAAGAACGACCGGGCTAGACCAGTCGCTGTAGGACTCTTCTATTACGCCCATATCAAGCATGGCACTCAACTCGTCACGAACAATTTTTTTTTTATGCTCGGGGAGACGATAAGGGCGGCTACGAACGACCACCCCTGGCTCGGTCTCGATGTGGTGTTCAATGAGGTTCGTACGACCCGGTAGGGGAGAAAACACGTCAGAAAACTCCTTTTGCAACCTGGCCACCTCTGAACGTTGGCACGGGGAGAGGTGGTCTCCACAAATGACCGGGGCATTGAGATCAGGTTTTGGATTTACCTCCGGTCCGAGCTCCGCCCTCTCTGGAATCACCGTGGCCAACGACACAGGGACCGCCTCCCTCCATAATTTAAGGAGGTTGAGGTGGTAAATTTGACGTGCGTCCCCTCTATCGGTTCGTTTAACCTCATAATCGAGATCCCCCACTCGTCGTGTGACCTCGAAGGGCCCTTGCCACTTGGCGAGTAATTTGGAGCTCGATGTGGGGAGTAATACAAGAACTTTATCTCCCGGTGCAAATTCCCTTAGCTGTGCTCCCCTGTCGTACAGCCGGCGTTGACGTTCTTGGGCCCGGAGCAAATTTTTTTGTGTTA
This sequence comes from Moxostoma hubbsi, assembly GCA_032164185.1. Classification (NCBI taxonomy): domain Eukaryota; kingdom Metazoa; phylum Chordata; class Actinopteri; order Cypriniformes; family Catostomidae; genus Moxostoma; species Moxostoma hubbsi. The sequence goes on from JAVLUX010000041.1 coordinate 20,715,992, forward strand.
GTTTTCCCAAAGTGTGAAGTTTTGCTCTGAGGTCAAGAACGTATTGAATTTCGTTTTTGCTATTCGAAGGTCCTTCCTCCCAGCCCTCCCGTAAGACATCTAAGATGCTACGCGGGCGACGCCCATATAACAGCTCAAACGGAGAGAAGCCGGTTGAGGCTTGCGGGACCTCTCGCACTGCAAACAACAGGGGGTCGAGCCATCTGTCCCAATTTTTAGCATCCTCGTGCACGAACTTAAGAATCATGTTTTTGAGGGTTTTGTTAAAACGTTCCACTAGGCCATCTGTCTGCGGATGATATACGCTAGTGCGAATCGATTTAATACCCAACAGATCGTAGAGTTTGCGAAGTGTACGTGACATAAATGTTGTGCCTTGATCGGTGAGGATTTCTTTTGGAATCCCCACCCGGGAGATTATTTTGAAGAGTGCCGTAGCAACACTACGTGCTGAGATGTTGCTTAACGGCACCGCTTCCGGATATCGCGTTGCGTAATCCACTAGGACTAACACAAAGCGATGTCCGCGTGCTGTCCGTTTTAATGGCCCGACGAGGTCCATTCCAATTCTTTCGAAGGGGACCTCGATCAAGGGAAGAGGGCGCAATGGCGCTTTTGGGGTGGCCGGTGGGTTTACCAGCTGGCATTCGCGGCACGCCGCACACCACCTGCGGACGTCACCGCTAATGCCCGGCCAATAAAACCGGGCGATTAGACGGAGAAATGTTTTCCTTTCCCCTAGGTGACCTGCCATGGGATTATAATGAGCCGCCTAGAATAACATTTCCCGGCGGCTCCGTGGAATCAAAAGCTGTGTTACATTTTCTTTAGTCTGAGTGTCCTGCGTCACTCTATACAGCCGGTCATTTATAATTGCAAAATAGGGGTATGCGAGAGCGATGTCTGGCTGAAGACACTGACCATCGATCGTTTTCACCTGATCGAAGGCATGCTTAAGGGTTTCGTCCCGCGACTGCTCCAAAGGGAAATCCTCGTCAGGGAATTCCCTGCGAAGAGGAGGGGCGGAAACCTCGCCCCCCTCCTCGTCATCCCCATTTGGAGCAGCCGAGGACAGCCCCGGCTCCGCCTCCCCTGCTAAAGCATCGCACATCGCACATCTCCCTATTTTAGTGCAGGACTCATCCTCACAAATATTCCCTAATAATTTCTTAAATGCAGGCCAATCAGTCCCCAAAATCAGAGGATGGGTGAGGCGGGAACTAACCGCTGCCTCCACTTTATGTTTTTTTCCTTGAAATTTGATCAGCACAGTCACCAAAGGATAGTTGTGAACATCCCCATGCACACACCTCACCTTCACCCGTTTAGCTGTGCTCAAAGCCCCGGGTTGAACCAAGCGTTGATGGATGGTGGTCTGATTACAACCGGTATCCAGCAAAGCTTGGTGTGTACCCCCCTGGATTCTTACCGGAATCCGGTACGCTCCAGCCCGATCGGGGGCAGCATGCGGGGGATCGGAGACCCGAACCACCGTCCCCACCTCCATCATCGGACACTGATCGCGGAAGTGGCCCGGGTCTCCGCACCTCCAACAGGCCGGCCCAGACACCACCCCCGTACCTGCGTCGGCGGATGCCCCCACCTGAGGGGGAGAGCGGCTGAATGTTGCGAAGGGGGGTGAGCTGATATGGAAGGTCTCTGCCAGGCTCCCCGCCTGCGTGGGGCAGGAACGGACCCTGGAGAGAAGACAGAGCGAGAGGGGGGCGGGGGATGGGAGAGAGTAGAAAAAAACACAGGGGGAGGGGGAAGAGAGAGAGAGAGAGAGAGGGCTCGTCCGTCCTGGGAATCGCCGCCATGTGGTCCTCCGCGAGCTGGACGGCCACCTCCAGCGACGCCGGGCGGTGGCACTGGACCCACTCCGCCGTTCTCTTGGGCAATCGTTGGATGAACTGTTCCAGTACCACCTGATCGATAAGTCCCTCGACGTCGCGGTCCCCCACTAGCAGCCACTTCCGGCAGGCATCACGGAGCCGCTGGGTGAACGCGAACGGGCGGTCGGCTTTCTCCAGCTTCAGGGCCCGGAAGAGTTGACAATGTTCCTCGGGACTCCGACCAACCCATTGCATAATGGCCCTCCTCAAGTCAGTGTAAGCCAGGAGGTTCGTTGCGGGCAGTTGTTGAGCCGCGAGTTGAGCTTCCCCGGACAAAAGAGGCACAAGGCGGGCTGCCCATTGATCACGCGGCCAGCCCCAAATTTCAGCAGTCCGCTCGAACAAGTCAAAGAATGCCTCTGGATCGTCCGTTGCCCCCATCTTCTGTAGCGTGGGCGGGGGCAGCGGGGAAGGATTGTCCGGGGTCGCGGCTGTGGCGGGAGCGACCTCCTGGCTGAGCAGGCTCCGGAAGGCGTGTCGGTCCTCTGCTTGAGCCCCCATGATTTCATAGAACCGCCGATCTTGGTCCTCTCGGAGCTCAAGCAGGGACTGATGGTGGCTCTGATGTAATGCTGCGAGGGACTGGAGGACTTCGGCCAGCTGGGAGGAATCTACGGGATGACCTTCCATGTTTCGGATTCCCGGGTTTCGGCACCAGTGTAACGAAGGTTCTCGATAAGGCAGGGGAAAAGAAGGACACGTTGACAGCTCTCTCTCACTCAGGTAAGGGTTTCTTTAATCAGCCCACAGCAGTGCACACAACTTTACATAAAACAAGAAGGACTTATAATCAACACAAAGACAGTTTTAACTTTTGGGTCACGTCAAAGACTGGACTGACGTATGTCGAGCTCTTGACTGGCGGTGTTGTGGCTCTTATATGCCGCTCTCCCCGTGCTCACTGAAATTAGAGACAGGTGTTAGACATAATTTAGCTCAGGTGCAAGCGCCCTTACCGCTTTTCCCTCTCCGGACGGGCGCTTGACCACGCCCCCGCTGCCACAAAAAGGTAAAAAGCTGACCTGTTGCAGGGTCTAAAGACCCTCAAATCTTTTTTTTTAAAGTTATATAAAAATGTCACGCTCACATTGACATTGTCTGATCCAATCACAATGGAGATTCATTTGTTTGTAGAATACTTGAGATGTTATTAAATGCCAAATGTGACTGAAATGAACAGGACATTTTTAACCCTTTTCTGAAGTGGTAATGTTAAATGAGTATTATCTTAATTTGCTACTCAAAAAGCATCTTGCTGTCTTAAAATGAGACAAGATTTTGCCCTATAACTATTGTCCCTATATTTACATGATATCACTATAACCCCTGGGGGCGTTTTACCCCCACTGTAGGGTACAATTCTCCCTCACCAATCTTTAAACATGGCCAAAATGACACGTACCAAATTTCGTAATGATATGCCAATGTATTGGTAAGTCACCATTTTAAATGGCCGATCCCAATATGGCAGACATATGAAACTGTGTATCACAAAACTCTGTAAGCCACAAGAAATCTAAAGAGATCAGCCTCATAATTTTCAATCAATCTCTTCAGATTTATAAGCAAAAACACAAAAAATAGTCAATACAAGCCATAGCTTTGCATTGATACATCCTCGCGTTCATTGGTGCATTTTTGCAATCAAATTCATTGAAGCGTTATATGAGAACGGTTTTGTTTATCGTAATAAATCTAATGTATTTTTGTCATGAGAGTCTCTAGATGTTACATGCAAAATTTAGAACAAATCAGACATACGGTCTAAGGGGAGTTTGAAAAAGTAGGTTTTTCAGAAAGTTCGAAATGGTTGAAAATCGAGTGGGCAGAGCTGAGAAATGATGCGATATATTAATTTAGGGTATTACCCAAGGAACCAGACAAAAACAATTATTTTGTTACTTACGGTTCAAAAGTTAAAGGATAAAACTAAAGCGCAACTTTGAACTGTTGGTGGAACTAGAGGGTTTGTTTGAGAGACCCCCAATTTAGGTCAGTTACATTTGAGAGTGACCTCTATCAGTGCGCCAAATTTCATAACTTTCCTATGTACACTTCTATGGACTACCATAGAGTTTCGGCAGAATAATAAGAACACCACCAACAGGGTGTTTTGTATAGGGGCTTTTGGCTTTTTTAAGTGCTCACAGAATAGTTGTGTTTACAGCGTTTTCATTAATGCTAAGATCGGGAGGTGGTTGGAAGCTCATTCCACCACAGATGAACCGAGAAAGTGAATGATCATAAAATGGACTTTGTGCCTTGTTGCGGTAGGACCACCAGACCTCACAGAGCAAGTCGGGACATTGACTTGGAAAAGTGAGTTTAAGAGGGTGCTGTTCCATCGGCTGTCCTAAAGGCCAAAGTCAAAACCTTTAATTTGATGCCGGCAGCTACAGGTAGCCAGTGAAGTGAAATCAAGAGGAGGGGAGGGGAGGTAACCTTCTTTGGTTGATTGAAGTCCCAACACGCCGCTGTGTTCCGGACCAACTGCAGCGGCTGAATCGTGCTAGATGGGATGCCTGCAAACAGAGCAGTAGTCCAGTCTTGAAATGACTAGAGCTTAAACCAGGAGCTGCGCAGCATATTTAGATAGAAATGGTCTGTTTCTCCTGATGTTGTAAAGCACAAACCTGCAAGACCAGCGGTTAACAAGAAGTGGCCGGTGAATTTAAACTTGTCATCAACCACCTCTCCCAAGCTCCGGACTGTCCTGGTTGATGTTAGTGTAGTTGAACTAAGATGAATAGTAGGGTTGTGGTCAACAGATGGGTTGGGCTGGCATCATAAGGAGTTCTGTCTTTGGTTGGAATGACAGCCTTATGACCCCCATATGCCTTAATAATTGGTCCAAGTGATATAGTGTAGATCAAGAAGAGGAGGGGTCCAAGCACTGATCCCTGAGGAACACCAGAGGCAAGCTGGTGTGACTTGGACACCTCTCCTCTTCAGGAGACCTTGCTTGACCTGCCTGTGAGGTATGATTTAAACCATCCAAGCGCAGTTCCTGTGATGCCCATGTCGGAGAGGGTGGATAGGAGGATCTGGTGGCTTACTGTATCGAAAGCAGCAGACATGTCAAAGAGAATGAGGACAGATGAATTGGATGTAGCTCTTGCCAGTCGCAGGATATGAGTTAGACTGCGACTGTCTCAACGACTGAGTAGTATCAACATCTGTCTAGCAAGTCCACTGTCAGCCATCTTTGGAACGCTCTCGGGACGCTATTTCCAGTCATGACAGTGCACCTCCTACCTACTTAAATGTGGAAACACCGAAATCTCATAAACGGGTGTTCAAGATGACAAATAAAGAACATATTTCAAATCAGCAATAAAATCTGACAACACTAAAATCATAAAATGTGCTTCATTACCTCAGATAATGCTAAAATAACTAATTTTTCCCGACTTGAATAGTTTTGCGTGTTCTCGGGTTGATTGACAAGCGATGTCTGTATCTAAAAGGTGACTGGCTCTTTTAATTGTAAGGTGACACTTTCTTTCTACATTCGTTGGCCGTTCCAATTTCTCCCATTCATTTTAATAGAAGTTGCCCATCTAAAATGCTAAATTGTGTCTGGTATTATTTATTGAGCGTCCTTTTTTGAAGCCAGACTGATGGCTGTCAAGTTGGTTGTTCTGAAAAGCAGATAAATGGAAGCTTTAGCATAAGTTCTGCCAGGAAGACTCAATTGTTACGTCACTCATTACTTTCTCATCTATCCAATCGCGTTCTAACACTTGCAGTATAAAAGATGGGTACTTACACATGTCTGAGTTCACAGATGCTGACGCATTCGTTCATTGTCACGTCAGCTGCCGACCAAACACGTCTAAGGACACGCAATTCGTTTGCGTTTACTCTGATTCTGACGATGATTTAGTTCCGCCGTCTCCTCCTCCTGCTCGCCGCTGCTCACGCATCCGTGCCGTACTTCTCCATGGGTGCACTGGTCATTCAAAGGCACGGTCATCGCTCTTGAGGACGCCGGCATACCGGTCAGCCAAGGCCCTTCTAGAGAAATCTTCTCTTTCTGGCCCAAAACACCCTGGGTAATCCGCCTGTTTCACCTTATCCGTTTTCAAAAGCTCCAACTTCGTCAGCTCAGCTAAAACCAACTTGGCAAGAAAAGATCGGCTAAATCATCTTCACCTCATCTATCAAAAAGATCATCGCCGCCCGCTCTGTGCCATCTCCTCCGCTGTCAACTGAACCTACAGACATGAATTACCAGATTTTCTCCGCAGTTCAAAGCCTTTCTCAAACCGTTAACGGACTGGAATCTAAAATGTCGGTTTTTCAAACATTTCTTCATCAACCCTAACTTCAGCTCAGATCCGGCCTCGAACTCTTCAGCGATTATTCAGTTTTCAACCCCCTCCTTTCGATTAAGCAACCCTTCGAACGTGCCTTCTATTTCTTCTACTCTGCCTGCTTCTCTACCAACGATCCAGATGCCATTTCAAGATGTCTCCGCTTCACCGGCTCCTTAAAATTTCAGTCTATCCACAGCAACTCCAGCTCAAGCTTCTGGTAGGCTTTTTTGTTTCACCAGTTGCCGCATCAGTGTCCCCACAACCAAGAGCCATCATTATCCAAGGTAAAGATATTAACGTGGCCTCATTTCTGCTTCCGTCACCTGAGGCTGGCAGGAAAATGGTCAACTGTGGTGACGTGGCAGTTATATGTATATATATATGTATGTATAAAGTTATATGTAACTTTAATTCCGATCCAAGCATCAATTTTTGTTTTGATCCAATGATCATACTTTTAGACTTGGATATATTTAAGACTAATTTGTTTCCACTAACCCACTTATACACCGAATCCAACTCTCCAGACAGACTAAACTAAACCTTTATAATTAGATAAAGAACTATTATAAAAAACCTGCTGCGTTCTTTGTGAAAGATAACTTTTCATTAGTAAAATAGCAGAAGGAGCAGAAGGAGAAAATCCGTGGTCTTGTGGCCAGTTATGGTATTGGTTATTTGTGGCCTAAGGCCGTGTCCATGAGTGATTCTGTCTCTGTGTGGCTTTAGCAGCCTTGTGGCCCAGCGGGCCTTGTCTCTGTGTGGGTCTAAAGGCCTTGTGGCACAATGTTGCCTTGTCCTATATGTAAAAAATGGCCAGTGGTCTCGTGGCCCTAGCGGCATCGGTTCTATGTGGCCTAGTAGCCGTTGTCTACATCGCTTGTTCCATGTGGTCTATAGTGGCCTCGTGGCATATCAATGCCTTGTCCTATATGTAAAAAATGGCCAGTGGTCTCGTGGCCCTAGCGGCATCGGTTCTATGTGGCCAAGCGGCCATTGTCTGTGTGGCCAAGCGGCCTCGAGGCACTGTAGCCTCGCTAAAAGATGGCCATGTGGTCCTCGTGGTTGGTTTTGTGTGGCCTCGCGGTCCACTCTACCTTGTTTTTATGTGCGGCACTAGATGCCGTCGTGGCTGATTGCCAGCCTCGTCTCTGTGGTCTACTAAGGCCGTGTGGCCGTGCGGCCTTGTCTCCGTGGTCTAGCAAGGCCATGTGGCCAGTGTGGCTCCACTTTGTGGTCATTAGGGCCGGTTCTGTGCGGCCCAAGGTGGCCTTGTTCTGTGTGGCCCAAGGTGGCCTCGTCCTGGCGGCCAGGCGGCCCGGTTCTGTGTGGTCCTTCGCGGCCTCGTCTCTGTGTGGCCTTGTCTTCATGTGATCTTCAACGGCTTGTTCCACTGACTCTCCTGACACTATATTAGTCTATTTCACAGTTATATCTCTATTCCTTCATGCTCGTTTCCCTTCGACTCGTTCTCAGGGATAAACTGGTCACCAGTCGTAGTGCGTCCCAAACTTCTCAAAAGTCGCTCGTACGAAAGCGTCAGCTCTATTAATGCTTAACGCTTACACAGCAGCAGAATTTTAATTGCATGATTGTATTATTCTTGTCTTCTTATAATGTAGTCACCTCTTACTATTGGCCTTAAAGGTGTTTTTGTCATGCTCATTATTAACCCTCATCTCTCTCCATGTATAGGCTCTCCAGGATTCACGACCGGTGGGTATACTCCTCTTTTCCGTTCTTTGGGGGTAGGTCCCGTCCCGGTGGAATTTTTCTTCCACCTTCTTTGGGGGTCGGCTGCGCCCCTGCCTTCATCGCCAGGCAGGAAATGCAGAGTCCGGACCCCCGGATTGCGAGCTACGGATGGGGCCTACGCCAAAGAACTTTTATCTTTATGTTGTTGCTGAGCTGTAAATAAATGGCTAATTATCCAGTATTATTCTCCCGAGTCTTTCTGGAAGAACTGGTTGAATACAACCATCTACACAGTTGTTTGTTGTTTAGCTAGAAAAGGGAGTGTCTATTGAAACCCCTGTGGTTTTGCACAAGCAAATATGTGAGAAATTTTTAAGTTACAAGAGATGTGTTGATAATGTCAATCAGTTATTCTTTTAATAGTCAACCTTAGCAGCAGAAACACTAGAGGACAAAGAGGAAAGAAGAGATTGACACTTGCTAGAATAGAATTGAAACCAGGCAGAAGTAAGACGCTTGAGTACATCGACATAATACAGAAAATATTGAAACTGTCTAAGTTTCTAAGGCTGCCAGATCAACATGACATCTCAGGTCAAGCAGATGGTCTTACGACTGGATGCCGAAATGGTCCGGGCGCTAAAAGACGGCATCAATTTTCAGAAAAACCCAGAGGATGGTAAATGTTACATCATTTACAAAGACAAAGACAAACTCCGGGCCTGCAAGAACCAGTGCAAGCACCAGGGTGGACTCTTCATTAAAGATATTGAGGATATACATGGCAGGTAAGTGTATTTAGGCAAAGGTGATACGCAAATAACACATTTACTTGCTCTTTTACACATATATTTTTTGTTAATCTTCATTGCATGCTTAACGGTAAGACTGTGAGCATGCATAAAGTCGTCTGAATTTCCCAGGGAACACATTCACTGATAAAATGGATATTTAAGTTGATTTTGGATAAAAGTGCTTGTCAAATGCATAAAGCTAATTGAGTGGACAAACAACCGTTATGAACAATACTATGTACACTATCAAGTACACTGTATTGTGTACTTCAAAGTGCAATTGGCATTGTATTGTACACTGTATAATGTATAGTTGAATAAGATTTAAATACACTGTGCAATGATTACGCAATAATAGTGCACATTCTTTATTTACATTAAGCTAAATGCATTGTAAAAATGTTTCAGCACACAAAGTTGTATTACACTTATTGCAAATCATGCAGAATTTGTACACTTGTATCGTATTTGTGTTTTTGTAACAGAACAGTGCGCTGTACCAAACACTACTGGAAACTTAACGTGGCCTCAATGGAGTATGTGAACCCTCCTGACAGTTTCATGCAAGATGAACTTGGTAGGATCAAATGTAACTACAGCACACAACTGCTGGTAGCTTGTAGGACCAAACACATTTGACCACCCCATTGAATAGCTTAACAGGAACGTTGCACATAACCATAACACAAAACAACAGGGACAAAATGGTTGCTCTTTTGCTTATTAACTGACTCAAACTAAGTTAATAGACACCTGGAAGAGGAACTTTTCATTAATATTTAATTTTTTAGATACCCACTGAAGAGCCAAAACATTATGACCACTCACAAGTGAAGCGAATACCGCTGATCACCTCCTAATAAGGCCACTTGTCAAAGTCTGGGTAGATTAGATGCTAAGCGAATTGTCAGTGTGTTGATTGCGGGAGAAATGGTCAGGAGTAAAGACCTGAGCGACTTTGACAAGGGCCAAATTATTATGGCCAGATAACTGGGTCAGAGCATCTCTGAAACAGCAATGCTTGTGGGGCTTCGTTACCTCAAATAACGCAAGAAATAAATACAAAAAAACATTCCAGACTTGTATAGCTATTGTGCATGGGCATTCTCGTGTTGATTGACAAGCGATGTCTGTATCTAAATGGTGATTGGCTCTTTTAACTTGACTTTCTTTCTACATTCGTTGGCCGTTCCAATTTCTCCCATTCATTTTAATAGAAGTTGCCCATCTAAAATGCTAAATTGTGTCTGGTATTATTTATTGAGCATCCTTTTTTTGAAGCCGGAGTGATGGCTGTCAAGTTGGTTGTTCTGAAAAGCAGATAAATGGTTGAATACAACCCTCTCAACCATTATTTTTTAGCTAGAAAAGAGAGTAGTCTACTGAAACTACTGTGGTTTTGTGTTGGTTGCAAGAGCAGCTGGGTTACTCACACCTGCTAAGGGCCCGGCGGGTCTATTGCGCAATAACTTAGCGATATGCAAAAACTCAAAAATTAAAAGATAAACATATCTTACATCGTTGGAAAGCTGAGACTCTTGTGATTCGAACGATGTAAACCATTTTAATATACACTTAACACAGCGGGTACAATCGGTGTATTTCTCAGACCACTTACAGCAAAATAAATGAATACAAAATGGTAGAAACTCACCTATAAAGCTCATCTTACTCTACTGATCCACTTCATTCCATCAAAAATGGTTTAGTTACACTGTAAAGGGTCCATACAATCCAATTCAATGAAGTATTTGGTCCATAACCCATTTATATATCAATAAACACCCACGTAGTATAGACGTAGCATTTCGAGCTAACCGACAGAGCTAACACAACTTCGCATTCTTTGATGAAGCTACCTTGAACATGTAAACATTACAGATATTTTTATGTCAAAATGTCCGTTGACCCCTGAACTTTAGATGGACAGGTTATTTGAGCCAGTCGGTGCATGATAGAGGTGTGGCCAGGTATCAATATCCTTGAAGCCTATACATACACTTGGATAAACGTGTAAAACACTCATTTTCTAATGTATTGTTATCAAATTTTAAATTGGGTTTGGTAAGGCTTCATGCTGTGATCTAATTGTGTTTTCCAGCTAATACCTCCCAGCTGTAGTTATCTGCAGGCATCTTTTTACAAAAAAAAAAATGTAGGCGGAGTTTATTTCCCCTTTTTGAGTGTGTTCAAAGTTCTATTACTCAATACAAGTAAGACTTACAGTGATTCTGACTATTTAGGAACAAACCTCAAAGTCTCCCCTTACAAAAGAGACCAAAAGCATGCATATACTCCAAAGGGTTCAAGAACAGCATGCATTTTAATTTGGGTAGGCCTTTTTTAGGCGTTTTTGGCAAATATTGCAGGATGTTTTATTAAATATGTGAGAACATTTTAAGTTATTAGAGATGTGTTGATAATGTGAGCCAGTAATTCTGTTAATAGTCAACCTTAGCAGCAGAAACACTAGAGGACAAAGAGGAGAGAAGAGATTGGTACTTGCTAGAAATGTAGGCGCAGCGTAGTTCTAGCGGGAAGACTAGCAGCTGTACAACATCGCAACATTAGCTGGGTAACTCCTAGCCAATCACATGTAAGCCATTGCTTTATAAGTCTGCTCACAATCTATCACATTGCTGTTTCAGTATGCTAACACGGCAACCCTCCACCACCCCACCACCACCTGTTGAGTCCCATCCTATCTCCGGCAGGATATGACGGTTCCGAGTACAACTTCTTTGGAGCAGACTGGGATTACGCCAAAAACAGACATTACTTTTCTGTTTTATATTCATCAAATAAATGTCATACAGTATTCATTTTCACTCAAGTCTGCGAGTCTTCCTGATAGAATAGAATTTAAATAAGTTAGAAACTTGAGTATGTCAACATAATACTGAAACTATTGAAACCGTTTCAAAGGTCCTAAGGATCAACATGACATCTCAGGTCGTGCAGTTGGTCTTGCGAATGGATTCTGAATCAGAGGCACATGTCAAGGTCTGGGTAGATTAGATGGAAAGCGAACATTCAGTTCTTGTTGTCAATGTGTTGAATGCAGGAGAAATGGGCAGGTGTAAAGACCTGAGCAACTTTGATAAGGGCCAAATTGTTGGCCAAAACTGGGTCCAGCCATTCACACGGTGACGTTGGGTGCTTCAACAGGCCAAAGTAGGGATGCTGTACTTCTCCAGAGTGACATCTCAAATGTTCCCGGTTTGTTTACATACAGAACGGCATGTGTTTCTCCCAATCAGTGGCAGCAGAAGAATGAGACATGTTTTTAAAGTTGCGCTTATACCACTCTTAAAACGCGGCACACATCACCAGTGTTGCGAGGAAATGCATCAATATGACCAAAGACGTCCATCTAGTCCATGTTCAAAAGACCATCTATTAAAAATAGCACAGATGGGTGCAAAAATAGTCCAGGACGCCTTCAAAACAGCACAAGGGGGTGTCCTTTTTAGAGTTATAACTTGATATAGCGTCGTTTTAAAAGTGACGCGAGAGGCATGATAGCGTTGAAAACCGCGTTTTTATGTAAAAAAAGTTTAAATCCAGATAGGCACAAGAGGGTGTCCTGAGTAATTCGACTTTGAATGAATGTCCCATGACAGGCCCATCTCTCTCCTCTTCACCTCTGTGATTGACTGTGCACCAGTTGGCGTTGATGTCTTGCTGAGGAGGCATTCATATGCAGATGTATTGAGTCCTTATTACATCACAAGTTCCGAACATTCCAAATGAGCTGTTTTGGCAGTTTGGTTTAAATAAATGCCTCTTTTCTATTAAGGAGACAGTTTTAAATTCTATATAGTACAATGACCTCTTACATGTCAAAGCTGAGGTTAATTTATATATTCTGATTTACAACTACATATTCAGGAATTATACATGTACTTTCGGTATTTATAAATGTAATTTATATATGGATTTCTAACAATATATTCACATTTACAATTACACTCATAATTTTAAATATGCATATAAGATTTATGAATATTAATTCATACATAAATTCTAATGCATTGTGTTTGTATGTGTGTAGAGGCAGTGTTATCAGATACAGATGGTAGTTTAGAGTTGGTCGAGTTGAATCCTCCAGATCCTTGGACCGTGGACCCCAGAGAATCGCAAGCCCTACAAACCGGCGAGCTCACGGTAACATTTAACACTGACTGCACACACTGGGTTGAAAAGTGAGAGAAGTGATCTCTTTAAAATCACAGGTATTTCAGGTAATCCCCCCACGCTTGAAAACCCATCAACAACTTTTGGAAGGGGGGCCCTTGGAGATAATTGTCCCAGGGCCTTTGCAAGTCATAATCCGTCCCTTCTTATAGACGTTAACATGAGACTTCACCTTATTAACCTATTTCTGCTCCTGTCATGAATTTATTCAATTGTTTTGCTGAAACAGGTGGGTAAATAAATTTGATGTGCATCTTTTGTTGTGTTTCAGTTGACGTACATTACGCATGCGTGCATGGAGCTTAAAGCTGGGAATAAGCGGATGATGTTTGACCCGTGGCTGACGGGTCCGGCATTTGCCAGAGGATGGTGGCTTTTACACGAGCCTCCAACTGATGCGATGGAGAGACTCTGTCAGGCTGATCTCATTTACATCAGCCACATGCACTCCGATCATCTCAGGTTTGTCTCTCATTCACCCGCACGCCTCTGCCAGGCTAAACTCTCCTCAGCTGATGGTTTTGGTCATAGCACCCCTGGTGGTGATTTTAGGAAAAGTAGTGTTACTCCGGTGAATATTTCTCAGGGAAGCTTTATTTTTGAAAGTCAATTTCTGTATAGCTACATATCTTAACTCTTTCAGACTCTGTGTCCATTCAAATGGAAGGGAAATCTGTCCCAAAAGTTGTCGGGGGGGGGGGGGGGGGGGGGTTGGTGTTGAGGTGTCCCTGTCCTTTTCTTTCGTGATGCCGTTTTGTGGCCTGTTCTGCATTGCACGGCGGCCCATTTCAGCTTTTCACGTCCCATTCACGCTGATAGTAAAGGCTTAACGGAGTCATGTGACAAAACAACATGGTGTTGACCACAGCAGAGTTTGTCTTTGGGAGAAACGGCAACAAAACTACATCTTGTAAGAAACCTAAATACGTTTTCACATTGAAATCTAAAAGAGTCTAAAGATTAGAGTCTCTAGTTTCATCAGATATGCCATTACATTTTTTTTTAGCAATTTATCACACAAAGTCATGCTGCTAAACACAATGTGCGCTAATGTGCACTGTAGCGCAGTTTTTCCTTAGAATTCCTAAATTTACTGAACATTATCACATAGAATCAATGGATGCATCCAAAAGCTGATAAATGTGTCTTTCAGAGGCTTTAAATAGAGTTGGGATGAAAATAAGGTGCATTTCAAACTGTTCTCAGATCAGTGCAGACAGACAGCACACTGGAGGTTAAGTCATGCACTAAATAGGGAGCAAGGGTGCATCCTATAGCTCTCCTATAACTGTTCTGAGACCAGTGCAGACAGACAGCACACTGGAGGTTAAGTCATGCACTAAATAGGGAGCAAGGGTGCATCCTATAGCTCTCCTATAACTGTTCTGAGACCAGTGCAGACAGACAGCACACTGGAGGTTAAGTCATTCACTAAATAGGGAGCAAGGGAGCATCCTATATCTCTCTATGCAGTTAAGTGCGTTCACTCCTAAAATCTGATCAAAAGTTCAGTTTCAGGCTGCAGATGATGTTTGGATCAACATGTTTGACACACATGGGACAATGATCATCAGTACATAGATTCACCATTTATAATGGATCATTTTATTTGAACACCTGGAAACATAATAAACCATTTGATGAAGAAAATCTGACTTTCTATAGTTTGGTATTGTTTAAAATTTCACAACTTAGTCCCGCTGTCCATATATGTGGACAATTTTAGGGAAACTACCTGCTCTATGTTTATTAGGTGCCACCAGTAAAAAAAGGGAAATGGAAAATGCACACACACTTAGTTAGTGAAACTAGCGTACTTGTGACATCCTCTTGTGACAACTAACCCCCGTCTCCCTTTCAGAAGCAGCTTCTGTGCAGCGTAAAGATGGTGTTACATTTCTGCCGTCTTTCGTTTGGCACAACGCATAAACATCCTTTAAAATCTAAAATAACATCTCTCTTTTATCAGCTACCCCACACTGAAACTTCTCTCCAAAAAGCGGCCCGATGTTCCCATTTACGTTGGAGACACCTCACGCCCGGTGTTCTGGTAAGAAAAGCCTTTAGGGTAAAAAATCTATTCTGAGTCTGTTGCGAAGCAGGCATGACTGGAAAAACAGATGCAAATGTCTGGCAGGTATTTGGAGAAAAGTGGCGTGAAATTAACGAACATCAACGTCATGCCTTTTGGGGTATGGCAGAATGTAAGTGACTCAACTTGTTTTTTTCTCTTGAATAATTTTCATACACACACATCATATTTTTCATATTTTTGAGTGTTGTGCTTTATAAAAAAAATGACTTTTTTTCAAGGTCGATGAAAACCTGAGATTTATGATTCTAATGGACGTTGTTCACCCTGAAATGGATACCTGCTTAATCGTGGAATATAAAGGTATTTCATTTCGTCACCGTCTATCTCTTCTCCTTTAAGTGTTATGTGGACATGTTTTATCTGAAAAACAAATAACAAATCTCATATTTCAGTCTCAATGAATTCAATCTTAATCCTGTACAGGCAGTTCAAACATCCGTTTGTTGACAGGCTGACAGCTTATATGTCATTAACTAGTTGTCTGAGCGTGTTTTATACAAATGAAAGTAGAGACGATAAACACGAGGCCGTGTGCAGCTGATTAAATAATGTGCATTGATCTCGTCTATCTGTCAAGCTCCAAAAAGAAGAAAAAAGCACTAAAAAAGACATATAAAAGTAGTCTGTACGATTTGTTGTTAATATATAAATATTCTGAAGATATTCTATAGCTTTAGAGCGTTGTTTTTGATTATAATGCACATTAAATGCTGTTTGGTCATTGACATCAAACCTAGTGCCAAAAGAAATGAAAGTAAATCATGTGCTAAAGCCAAGATTCAGCACCCAAGGACGACTTTCTGGAAAACACCCAGGGAGACCAGGACAGCATATTACAGCCGATAACACCACAGCAACAGCCCCTCTCACCAGACACGTTATCCCTCTCTCCACCATCTCCACATCTGTGCTTCTCAGAGAAAATGGAAGAACTGGTGTATGCTGGAACCAAACTATCCCACTCATTTGCTGCAAGCCCCCAGATATCAAGCAAAAAACGGCAGGCCCCTAAACCACCAAAGCCTGCGGGCAAAGCTCGCCCTCCCCCTCGTCCTGTGAGAGCTCTTCGGCTCCTAACTTGTCTGCAGAGAAGGCAGGAGAGGTGGGGGCTTAGCTGCTCTTTTTAAAGATGTCTATCAATGTAAGCAAATATCATTTGGGAATTACCCGTCTTTAGAATATCTGGGTAGTGTGTTAAAAGTTGCTCCACGCATTTTACTTATCATTATTTACAGGCCTCCAAAATACTCTCCAGCCTTTGCTGAGGACTTTACAGAACTGTTATCAACAATTACCTCAGAGTTTGACTGTTTTGCCATTGCTGGAGATTTTAACATTCACATAGATAATGCAGAAACCAACATGACAAAAGAAATCAAAACTGTTTTAAAAACGTTTGATCTGACTCAGCATGTACATGGACCCACACACAATCATGGACACACTCTAGATTTACTGATCAGTAAGGGTCTAAACATTTCATCGATTGTTATTAAGGATGTAGCACTGTCTGATCATTTCTGTATTTTCTTTGATATATTGATCTCTCCTGCCATTGAAGCTAGATCTGTGTCTGACAAGAAGAGATGCTTAAATGAGAACACTAGTGTAATATTTATGAAGGCTATATCTTTAACACCAAGTATATCTGCTGACACTGTTGATTTTCTCCTTGATTCTTTTAACTCAAAAGTTAAAAGTGTAATTGATGAAATTGCTCCTGTGAAAGTGAGGAAGAAGAGTGGCAGTCAAAAAGCACCTTGGAGAAACTCAACAGCAGTGCAAAATATGAAAAGACAATGCAGAAAAGCAGAGCGCATTTGGCGGAAGACAAAACTTGTAGTCCATTATAATATCTACAAAGACAGCATCCATGCTTTTAATATGGAACTAGGCAAAGCTAGACAGTCTTTCTTCTCGAATATTATAAACAGCAACTTAAACAACACACGCACTCTATTTGCGACAGTTGAGAGACTGACAAACCCCCCAAGCCAGATTCCCTGTGAACTGCTCTCAGACAGCAAGTGCAGTGAGTTTGCTTCTTTCTTCTCTGAGAAAATAAATAATATCAGAAAGGTGATCAGCACATCCTTGAGTTGTGCTGGGGTCAGACAAATCAAACCACAACCTGAGAAAGTGGTTACTTTGTCTGACTTCAAAGAAATTGATGGCAAAATTTTGGAAGAAACCGTACGGCACCTTAAAACATCAACCAGCGCCCTTGATGCACTTCCAACATCTTTTTTCAAAAGTGTGTTCAACTGTTTAGAAGCAGATCTCCTAGAAGTGATAAACTCCTCACTTCTCTCTGGGAGTTTTCCAAACTCCCTGAAAACTGCAGTTGTCAAGCCCCTCTTGAAAAAGAGCAATCTGGATAAGACCATATTAAGCAACTATAGACCGATCTCAAATCTTCCTTTCATAGGCAAGATCATTGAAAAAGTTGTCTTCAATCAACTGAACAAATTCTTGAACTCGAATGGATACTTTGACAATTTTCAATCTGGTTTCCGATCACATCACAGCACAGAGACAGCGCTCATAAAGATAATAAACGATATTCGCTTAAATACTGATACAGGCAAATTATCAGTACTGGTACTACTCGACCTCAGTGCTGCATTTGACACTGTCGATCACAACGTACTTCTGGAAAGGCTGGAAAACTGAGTGGGGCTTTCTGGGATGGTCCTAAAATGGTTCAGGTCATACTTTGAAGGGAGAGGTTATTATGTGAGTATAGGAGACCATAAGTCTGAGTGGACGCCCATGACATGCGGAGTCCCTCAAGGCTCAATTCTTGCTCCACTCCTGTTCAACCTGTATATGCTCCCAATTAGCCAAATAATGAGAAAGAACCAGATTGTTTACCACAGCTATGCAGATGACACACAGATCTACTTGCAGATATGCTCACTGAATATAAACCCAACAGATCACTCAGATCATTAGAATCACATCAGCTAGAAATACCAAGGGTTCACTCTAAGCAAGGAGAGTCTGCTTTTAGCTATTATGCCAGCCGCAGCTGGAACCAGGTTCCAGAAGAGATCAGATGTGCTCCTACAGTAGTCACATTCAAATCCAGACTCAAAACACATCTGTTTAGCTGTGCATTTACTGAATGAGCACTGTGCCACTGTGTGTCCGACTGTTTGTACTGTATTTTATTAGATTTTTTTTATTTTTTATTCTAAACTGTTTTAATTATTCTTATTTTATTATTCTTGTTTTTTTCTTTTTAATTTCGACTATGTAAAGCACTTTGAATTACCATTGTGTATGAAATGTGCTATAAAAATAAACTTGCCTTGCCTAAGACCCTGAACTCTCTTCCAAGGTCACATGATCTTGAATACAGTCGACTGCACTAGACCAAACAACGGACGTCTGCCACATGGTGTTGACCTTATGATGAGTGACTTCGCAGGCGGCGCATCTGGATTTCCAATGATGTTTCATGGCGGCAAATACACAGGTGTGATTGTTTGAAAACGTCAATTATGGGGAATAAAGTGTGAGAGACAAACAAGTCCCAAAGTCTGAGACCACACTGAAAATTTTGGATTTTTTTCATTTAAGACGATTTTCAGAGCATGAGGTAAAATGAAGAAACATGTAATTCTGCATTATTTCTACATGCTACATTCTACTGCTTCTGAATGTTCATCCACAGTGAAATGGACCCCATTCTGCCAATTGAAATCTGTTAACCTTGCCCCGTGGGGCTATTGAGCAACCTCCGAGACACGGGTTCGGCGGGAAGCAGGAAGTAATGTTGTGCACATAAACAATGGCGAGCCAGGAGCCAGCGAGCCCTTGACTACCAGGGGGCCCTTGGCTTTAAGATCTAGTTTGATGTCCCCCCCCCCCCCCCCCCCCCCCCACTTTTGGGAATGAACAATTGCCTGTGTATCTCAGCGAGTATTGACGCTAACTATCACCCCTGGGGTCGCGAGTTCAAATCCAGGGCGTGCTGAGTGACTCCAGTCTGGTCTCCTTAGCAACCAAATTGGCCCGGTTGCTAGGGAGGGTAGAGTCACATGGGGTAACCTCCTCATGGTGGTGATTAGTGGTTCTCGCTCTCAATGGGGCGTGTGGTGAGTTGTGTGTGGATCGTGGAGAGTAGCATGAGTCTCCACATGCTGTGAGTCTCCACATGCTGTGAGTCATGCACAACGAGTCACGTGACAAGATGCGCGGATTGACGGTCTCAGAAGCGGAGGCGACTGAGACTTGTCCTCCACCACCCGGATTGAGGTGAGTAACCGCGCCACCACGAGGACCTACTAAGTACTGGGAATTGGGCTTTCCAAATTGGGAGAAAAGGGGATAAATATAATTTTTTTAAAAGCCAGAAACTACCTTCAAGCCAGTTTCAGTGCATGATGTCATAAAAGCAAAAGGGGGACATACCAAATACTAAGAAATAACTTAATATACGTAAACCTATCCCGCTTTTCACTTATATTAGTATTTAAAATTATATTAATAATTTGCATTAACATTTTGGTATTAAATCAGACCAAAATTTCCACTAGTGGACCCGACTTACTTTTGCTTTGTCTCGTTGTACAAAATACATATTAAAGCACACGTCTGTCTGGAATCATGATTCTAATGTGGGGGTTTCTCCGTCGACAGAAAGCTGGAAGGCAGATTTCATTAAGAATGAGAGGAAGAAACTGATAAACTACAAGACACAGCTGGTGAAGTCCCTGCAGCCCAAGATATACTGTCCATTCGCTGGCTACTTCACCGAAGCTCACCCTTCAGACAGGTCTATTTAAACTCTTTACCATGAGAAATGCATCCTAAAGTTTAGCTCAAGTATGCCATATCACATTATTTGATAGAGGTGGACTACTTTTTTCCAATTAAGACATAAGAATTCATCCAGGTTAAAAATTGAGGAAGATGTAACAGGGATATTTGAACGTGACTAATAGGTACATAAAGGAGACAAACATCAAGAACAACCCAGCAGACCTGAACGCATCTATAAGGAAGAGCTGCCCAAATACCTTAACCTGGACTCCTTTACCTGGTTCTGTGCTGGATCTGGCCCTCGCCCTGGCTGACAAATCCAACAGGTCTGTTCAGATGGCTAATAATTAGCATTAGCATGTAGCATGAGTGTACTAATGTAAGTATAGCATGTAAACACTGGTATGTAGCATGTGCACAAATATGTTCTGGTATTTGAAGCAGGCATGTAGCATGCAGGGCTGGACTGGGAAGAGAAATCGGCCCGGGATTTTAAATAGCAACTGACCCAAAATTTGAGCCAAGAGTTGTTGGGGGGGGTGTTCGCTGTCTGCATATTGCGGCGCCGTTTTGTGGTCCGTTCTGCATAACGCAGCGGCTCATTTATGCTTATTGCGGCCATTCGGCCCATTTCGCGACAACCCACCGGACCCCTCGGTTCTTCCAATGGCCAGTCCTCCCCTGATCGGCCCCAAAGTGCGTCGGCACACCGGGAAAATGCCCGGTATTCCAGATTACCAGTCCAGCCCTGGTAGCATGCGAGCATGTTTATGTAGCATGTGTCTATTAGCATGTAGCATGATAGAATAATTCTGCTTTTAAGTTGACTTGAATGGATGATTTACACAGAAATTGCACCTAATGCATATTTTATGCTCATAATTTTGCACAAACCACTTTTACATGAACATTTTTATATATTTTTTCACTTGTAATTGGAGGTAGCGTTAGTTAGCATAATGTTGCTAAGTCAGTTCTTGTTACTTTCTGCTATTATTTCCATCTACAATTTTGTAAACATGATTTTCCTTTCTGGTTTTAATACCACAATCGTAGGAATGCCATCACTGAACCGCCAACTGGGTCAAAGATCTATAAGGACAGTTGGGACTTTGACTTGTATTTGGATGAGCTGAATGCTGCTATTACAGCTGATATCTTTAAATACAAAAGCTGGATCCAGTATTATTATAACTGGGCGGGATTTAAAGACTACAATCTGGTCATTCGGGTAAATAATGTTTTACTAACCAAACTGGTGGTGGACCTGACAAATACAGCTGCTGTTAGCAGAAGCAAACACATTGTTAACATATATACCGACGAATGTTTTCTCATCAGGTAATTGAGACCGATGATGATTTCAAGCCATTGGATGGTGGTTACGATTACCTTGTGGACTTTATGGATCTTTCCATCCCAGATAAAAGACCGGATAGAGATCACTCATATGTGGAGGTAACAGAAAAACGTCCTTGACCTTTAGCCTGAAAATGCTCTTAATCTTAATGGCAGTGAATAACTAGATTTTTTTAGACCTCCCTTCTTAACAAGCCGCATCATTCATATCTGTTGCACAAACAGCGCGGGACGAGTTACACGCCAATGTTTGTACTTTTGTTTCTTCTCCCATTTTCTCCCCAATTTGTAACGCCCAATTCCCAATGCGCTCCAAGTCCTCGTGGTGGCGTAGTGACTCGCCTCAATCCGGGTGGCGGAGGACGAATATCTGATTCATGATGATGCATTGTAAAGATAACAAACAATCTTAAATAATATTTACTTATAAGCTAGAGCATTCATATTTACATGATTGAGTACAAATGTCAAATTTACTTAATATTTTCAAGTGTACGCTTATCGTAACGTATTCAATGTAGAAATCTTTTCTGCTTCATCATTTAATAATTGTGTATTTCAGTGTAACTATGAGCAATAGTAATAGTGATGCATGCTTTAACAATAACTAATTGTGACGAGGAGGAAGGCGTGGTCCACGGCCAGCACTGAATCAGCTGATCAGCGGGAGAGCGGAAATGGGGAACTGAAGGCGCACTTGGCTGCGTGTGTCTGTTTGTCTGATGGCTTGTGTTCGTTTTATGTTGACTGTTCAGCCGGTTCCCGCCTCCTCCTTGCCCATCCTTATACTGTTACACTAATACACCAATGTGTTTGTGTGTGTGTGTGCGTATGTTTGTGTGTGTGTGTGTGTGTGTGTGTTTGCTAGATTAAGAACAGAGTTGGGGTGATGAGACACGTGGTTCTGAACGGGCGGTTATGGGACGATCTGTACATCGGCTTCAATAACAAAATTAATCGAGATCCTGATGTTTACCACCACAAGTAAGATGCACACAAATACATACAAACCAAACACACATATGGCATCAGAATTATATCAACAGATGTATATAACACGATGGAGTATCATTCAGTTAAACTATGTCATGATTGTAACACAATATAATAAACATCTGGGGATCATGTTATCTGGACATGTGCGTGTGCAAGTGAATCAGATTCATTCAATGTTACACCCTGGATTCAAACTCGCGACTCCAGGTGTGATAGTCAGCGTCAATACTCGCTGAGCTACCCAGACCCCATTTAAAATCGATTTTAACGGTTTTACAGGGTAACATTGCCCATGTTAACATTTGGACATTGGGCTGTATGGGAATCACACGTGGAATACATTTATATATATAAATACAGAACATATATACAGTATATAGCATGAAGCCAGCACTTTGTTGAATCCATGCCACGAAGAATTCAGGCCGTTCATATATATATATAGTTAGTATAAATAAGCTATATACCTGTGTATATATTCATTCATTCAATTTTGAGCTGTTTCCATCATTTTGCGATTGTCTAAAAGAGAGAAATGGATTACATCAATGCTTGTTTACTCTTCCTTGCATTCCCGGATGTCATCCTCAAATTTTCCCTCCTGAATTTCAACAATCCGTATTCAACAATCTGGACATTGAGACCTGAATTTCACGACCTGAAATCCACATTAAAAATGTATAAAGAAATATAAACATAAATGATGAACGCACAAATATGAAATGTCATGGATCAGTATTTACGGAGTAATACATTATTTTGTATAGATGACATTAAAAGGATATTAACCCTATAACAATATGAGACACAACGTTTGACGGCTCCTGTTTCACTCTCTGTTCAAGCTGATGAGCCAAACAGCCAATAGTATGCATGTTTCTCATGTTTATGGCACCATCTAGAGGTTATTTGTGGATAAAGTGGTTTCAATGTTTATATCGATCTATTTAAAATGAAAAGTGACTCTTATGTTGTGATAAATGACAGCTTATTTTAATAAAGTTAAAATGACAATAATGATTATATATTTATTGATATTTTAAAATGAGTATTTGTTGAAATAAGCATCTTGTGCTTGATTAAAATGTTGTATATTATTTTATTGAAATCCCCCCTTTGAAATCCATGTATCAGATATGACTCAACAGGCTTTTGAGGAATAGCTCTCATTCATCATTACATTACATTCATGCACACCACAAACAAAATCACTGAGCTTTGGAGATTCTGACATAAACATCTTATAAGATATATTTAAAGTGTAAACTAATATTTCTGTGTGATTTCATATATGCAACGTGCTCTGTCATTGTAAAGATCTCATTATTTTACGTTACAAGCTATTATGATGTCATCTTACCATACAAGCTATTATGATGTCATCTTACCACACAAGCTATTATGATGTCAAATTACCATACAAGCTATTATGATGTCATCTTACCACACAAGCTATTATGATGTCATCTTACCACACAAGCTATTATGTCAAATTACCATACAAGCTATTATGATGTCATCTTACCACACAAGCTATTATGATGTGAAATTACCATACAAGCTATTATGATGTCATCTTACCATACAAGCTATTATGATGTCATCTTACCATAAATAGACCCAGTGAAAAAAGTTTTTTTTTTTTTTTTTTTTTAAAAAGTCAATAGTTTTGCTTCAAATAAGTAACTCTCACCAGTAACATCCATCCATCTTCAACCGCTTATCCGAAGTCGGGTCACGGGGGCAGCAGCTCCAGCAGGGGGCCCCAAACTTCCCTATCCCGAGCCACATTAACCAGCTCTGACTGGGGGACCCCGAGGCGTTCCCAGGCCAGTGTGGAGATGTAATCTCTCCACCTAGTCCTGGGTCTTCCCCGAGGCCTCCTCCCAGCTGGACGTGCCTGAAACACCTCCCTAGGGAGGCGCCCAGGGGGCATCCTTACCAGATGCCCAAACCACCTCAACTGACTCATTTCCACGCAAAGTAACAGAATGATCAAAAGGCAATGCGAGTAAAAACAATGAAGCGTCCGTTATGAATCATGAAACACTTCCGCGTTTTAAACACGGCTCATCCAATCGGATTATAGAGGCAGAACTGTCCACTTTATTCATCAGTATTTCATCAGTAAACCCATATTAAGACGGACGAGTTTGCACTACAGCGTTTCAGAAGTAGGAAGGGATCCGTTTACCATCAGCGCGACTCGATGTGACGGACGCATCTAGTGTCGACAGTCTGGGTGCAAATATAGTCTGTGATTTTCATCTATAATATCATGTTTTTGTCTGGCAGGTTCTGGAATCATTTTCAGACAGAATTACCACTATCGGCGCCAGACTGGGACCATTTCCGTCAAAAAGAGGGCAGCAATCTGTGTGCTGTGTGAATGCAAACACAGATTTGCATCCCAGTCATGACTATTCACTAGTCTAGCACAGCACAGTTGAAATGACTCACTATAAGGATGATTGAGTTGATTTGTAAACATATTGCTTTTGTTTTGATGGGGTTTTGGGGTGTGTAACATATCATATTTGTAATATATCAATGTCAGGGTTTGATTACCGACCGGACCAATGCCCAGGGGCCCATGACTGCCAGGGGGGCCCTTGAATGCCCGGGGCTTTAAGACTGCGTGATCTAGTTTGTGACCCCCGCCCCGCCTCCTGAAAACCCTTTTGGGCATGAACAACGAACCCCAACCCCAACCACTTTTGGCAGGAGGGGGCCCTTGGAGTTAATTGGCCCCAGGGCCTTTGTAAGTCATAATCCATCCCTGATCAATCTTATTAATGACTAAAAATAATTGTATGATTTATTAAGATTAATGGCAATGCTGTTCAATCATAATTTTTAATTTATGCCATTGCAACATAATCACATATCTTATATATGCAATGGCAATGGAAATAACAATATTTTTGGAAAGGAACAACTGATTTAATCTTCAAAATATTATCGAGAATGGTCCCTCTGTCCCCTAAGCTTTCTGTCTTTGGTTGCATGCTAAACTATTAATTTCAATGAATTGGAAAAATGTCTCTCATTGGTGAGTGAATTGCCTGTTTACTGATTGAAAAATAGACATATGCTTTAAAACAAAAACAAACAAAAAAATAAAATGATTCATTATATTAAATTTGTTTTGTGTGTGTATGTATGTGTATGTGTGTAATTTATAAATAATCGAGGCTAACTTTAAGAATAGTACTACAAAAAATATATATTTGCTATATTTGCAAACTGACTTATTTTACAACAGTAGCCGCTGAAGATTGAACTTTTATATATTTTTGAGGACTGAACTGTGAAAAACAAAAAAATTTGGAGACAGAATGTTACTGAAAAGTATTATTGTGGATGCTGAAATTTAAACAAATACATTTTCACTGAATGTTAAACTCTGAAATGAGAATATATTTTATTATTATTTTTTTTTTTTAATGAATGTGCTTTCTGAAGTTCTGAAACAACAAAATTGCATATCAAGAAAAGGGGAGTGCATTTTTTTATTTGGGTATTCATTTTTATTCATCATTGCTAATGTCAGTATTGAACATGGAGTCAGAGAACAGTTTTGGGAGAGGTAGAGGTCTATTCATGTTTTTTGGGAGAGGCAGATTTGATTATACTCCAATTTAGTTAAGGTGAACTGAAACAACCAAGCTTGAGAGAAGGGAACGAGTCGGTGCACGGCCGGATTTACCACCGGGCAGATTGGGCCGGTGCCCGGGGGCCTCCGACCTGTAGGGGGCCTCCAAGACCCCACTATCTGTGTGGCCTTATCCTTTTTTTATTTATTTAATTTAAAATGTAATTAAAAATAAAATGAATTAATGAGTGTGTGTTTGTGTGTACGTGTGTTAACAATAATTTATTTGCACACAAATAAGTATCATGATCAGTTTTTTGGCTGCGTCGGCTGTGTCTGATGATGACAATGAGTCAGGTTACCGCGGTAACTGTTGATAGCGGCAAGACCGGCGGTAGAAGATAGTGTGAAAGAAAGAGAATTGAGGACATCGAAAAAACAAACAACATGGATAAAAAATGGTGGAGCGGTGGAGCCACCAAACGGAAAGCTAAAAGGGCTCTGCTTTCTAAATCCGTGCCTGAGTCGATGGAATTAATAGTGGGGATGGTAGAACGAATGGGACGCTCTATTGGGGCAAGTAATGCAGACTCATCTGTCTTAAACAGAGTTCTAAAATCTGAAGTCAAAGAACATGTTTGTTTTGGGGGGTCGTGCTGAGCCATATACCCACCTAACAGGGAACGTTCCAACAACTTTGGCTAACATTATTTAAAGGTTTGGGGGGAAAAAAATTATGTAAAACGTTAATGGAACATCCTTATAACGTTATTAACCTTAAAAAACGTTCTACTAATGTTAAGAAAACTGGACATTTTCATGTTCCCACAACCAAATACTAACGTTAGGAAAACGTTCTTAGAACATAAAATTGTTAGCTGGGTACAATACATGAGTGGAAAGCCATAGTGCTGTCATACTTGCCAAACGAAGAACAAGCTGATGAAGTCATGAGTAGGCTATGGGGCGGGC
>JAVLUX010000041.1:20747675-20785175 GCA_032164185.1 Moxostoma hubbsi
ACTTCTAGAGAGAGTACCTATAGTACTAAATCACCTCCATTTTATAGACAGTTTGTCTAACTGTGGACAGATGAATATCTAACGGCCACTTCTAGAGAGAGTACCTATAGTACTAAATCACCTCCATTTTATAGACAGTTTGTCTAACTGTGGACAGATGAATATCTAACGGCCACTTCTAGAGAGAGTACCTATAGTAACTAAATCATCTCCATTTATAGACAGTTTGTCTAACTGTGGACAGATGAATATCTAACGGTCACTTCTAGAGAGAGTACCTATAGTACTAAATCACCTCCATTTATAGACAGTTTGTCTAACAGTGGACAGATGAATATCTAACGGTCACTTCTAGAGAGAGTACCTATAGTACTAAATCACCTCCATTTTATAGACAGTTTGTCTAACTTTGGACAGATGAATATCTAACGGACACTTCTAGAGAGAGTACCTATAGTACTAAATCATCTCCATTTATAGACAGTTTGTCTAACTGTGGACAGATGAATATCTAACGGTCACTTCTAGAGAGAGTACCTATAGTACTAAATCACCTCCATTTATAGACAGTTTGTCTAACAGTGGACAGATGAATATCTAACGGTCACTTCTAGAGAGAGTACCTATAGTACTAAATCACCTCCATTTATAGACAGTTTGTCTAACTGTGGACAGATGAATATCTAACGGTCACTTCTAGAGAGAGTACCTATAGTACTAAATCACCTCCATTTTATAGACAGTTTGTCTAACTTTGGACAGATGAATATCTAACGGACACTTCTAGAGAGAGTACCTATAGTACTAAATCACCTCCATTTTATAGACAGTTTGTCTAACTGTGGACAGATGAATATCTAACGGTCACTTCTAGAGAGAGTACCTATAGTACTAAATCACCTCCATTTATAGACAGTTTGTCTAACCCCCAATTTCCACCAACTGCGGAACGGCTGCAGATCCGCTCCGGAACGGCGGCGGAGTCAATAGGTTTCCATTAAAGTCAATGTGTGTATTTTCACTGACTGCGGAACGTCTGCATTCCGACTCCGTCCCAGCTCCGGCGACCGCAGCCCTCCGGAGCAGATGCGCATAGTTTCTATTTTTGCCGTATGCCGGAGAGCGCCGCAGGAAGTCGAGCACAGAAACAAAATAAAATATCCGGTAATTTTCAAAATAAAATACCCAGTGCTCACGGCGGATCGTATTTCCCTGCACTACACCATGGATGAGGAGATGCTGATTCTGGAAGTACAAAATCACCAAATCATTTATGACCCGTCGCATCCTTTTTATAAGGACAACCTTAAAAAGGAAATGGCGTGGAAAACAGTAGCAGGAGTAATGGGTGTGGATGGTAAAGTCACTAATTTTGTCCAATAAATGCAGATAGAAAGCAAATAGTTTATCCATGTACTTGTAAAGGCATTCTCTAGCTATACATGTTAAACCCATTAAAAATTTTGAATTAAGCAGACATTGCAGGGTTGTTTGATTTGCATGAATAAATTTATTTACAGGTATTAGGTTATGTAATGAAGTAAGTTGAATTTCAGTTAAACTATATATATATATATATATATAAATAAATAACCATTTATTTAATATTGGGTTTGACATTTGCTAAAGTGGAAAAAAATATTGTACTTGGTTGAATCACAATCTCCGCAAAAAAGGGAGATTAGCAGGTCAGCACAGAGTTGTTTCCCCTCCACTCCTCTGGATGGAAACAAACTGTTGCTGGTTTTGTGGTTCTTTTTAAAAACTACATCCTGTTATATTGCGCGATCATACGTAAATTCGCAAGATATCGTGTGTCCACGTGACTTCAGCTGTCAGTCATAGCCGCAGCCGTTCCGCAACAAATCCGGATCTGGTAGGTATTGAAGGACTGCGGAGAACGGATCCGACACGCAGCGGAGCCGATCCGCGGCTGTTCCGCAGTTGGTGGAAATTGGGGGTAACTTTGGACAGATGAATATCTAACGGTCACTTCTAGAGAGAGTACCTATAGTACTAAATCACCTCCATTTTATAGACAGTTTGTCTAACTGTGGACAGATGAATATCTAACGGCCACTTCTAGAGAGAGTACCTATAGTACTAAATCATCTCCATTTATAGACAGTTTGTCTAACTGTGGACAGATGAATATCTAACGGTCACTTCTAGAGAGAGTACCTATAGTACTAAATCACCTCCATTTATAGACAGTTTGTCTAACTGTGGACAGATGAATATCTAACGGCCACTTCTAGTGAGAGTACCTATAGTACTAAATCACCTCCATTTATAGACAGTTTGTCTAACTGTGGACAGATGAATATCTAACGGTCACTTCTAGAGAGAGTACCTATAGTACTAAATCACCTCCATTTATAGACAGTTTGTCTAACTGTGGACAGATGAATATCTAACGGTCACTTCTAGAGAGAGTACCTATAGTACTAAATCACCTCCATTTATAGACAGTTTGTCTAACTTTGGACAGATGAATATCTAACGGTCACTTCTAGAGAGAGTACCTATAGTACTAAATCACCTCCATTTATAGACAGTTTGTCTAACTGTGGACAGATGAATATCTAACGGTCACTTCTAGAGAGAGTACCTATAGTACTAAATCACCTCCATTTTATAGACAGTTTGTCTAACTGTGGACAGATGAATATCTAACGGCCACTTCTAGAGAGAGTACCTATAGTACTAAATCACCTCCATTTTATAGACAGTTTGTCTAACTGTGGACAGATGAATATCTAACGGCCACTTCTAGAGAGAGTACCTATAGTACTAAATCACCTCCATTTTATAGACAGTTTGTCTAACTGTGGACAGATGAATATCTAACGGCCACTTCTAGAGAGAGTACCTATAGTAACTAAATCATCTCCATTTATAGACAGTTTGTCTAACTATGGACAGATGAATATCTAACGGCCACTTCTAGTGAGAGTACCTATAGTACTAAATCATTTCCATTTATAGACAGTTTGTCTAACTGTGGACAGATGAATATCTAAACTCTTCAAGATAACTTCGTAACCCTTTTCCAGTTTTATGCAAAGCAACAATTCTTGATCGTAGGTCTTCTGAGATCTCTTTTTTGCAAGGCATGGTCCACTTCAGCAAACTCAACAAAGTGCTTTTTATAAGTCAAAGTAGCTCTAACCCACACCTATGATCTCATTTAATTAATTGGATGCCAGGTTTCCCAACTCCTGACTCTAAGTGCACTGTAAGTCGCTTTGGATAAAAGCGTCTGCCAAATGCATAAATGATCATTGGCTTTTGTTGATGTTACATTTACATTTACACTTATGCATTTGGCAGACGCTTTTATCCAAAGTGACTTACAGTGCACTTATAACAGGGACTATCCTCCCCGGAGCAACCTGGAGTTAAGTGCCTTGCTCAAGGACACAATGGTGGTGGCTCTGGGGATCAAACCAGCAACCTTCTGTGAACCCCTTAGCCTAGGGGTTCACATACTTTTCCCAGCCTACACTGTGAATGTTTGAATGATGTATTCAATGTGTACAAGAACAATATAATAATTTGTGCTATTAGTTCAAACAGATTATGTTGGTTCATCGTTGTAATTACATTTTTTGGGTTTGTGACCATGAATAAGGAAATATAGACATTTTGAATATGAGTGGAAAACCAAAAACTTTTCAAGGAAAGGTGATTTAGAAAGTAACTTATATGTAAAATAATTAGTAATGTGATTACTTTTTAGATTACGTTATCAGTAATCTTATTACATTTGTTGAGAAGTGATTTTTGATATGTAGTGGATCATTTTGAGTAACTTACCCAACACTGACATGTGGTAGATTTGTGGTGAATAGGGGTGCAGTTTAACCCACATTTGAGT
Source organism: Moxostoma hubbsi (assembly GCA_032164185.1). Taxonomy (NCBI): domain Eukaryota; kingdom Metazoa; phylum Chordata; class Actinopteri; order Cypriniformes; family Catostomidae; genus Moxostoma; species Moxostoma hubbsi. Next base: position 20,751,556 of record JAVLUX010000041.1, read on the forward strand.
GTGGTATGCAACGATTTGACCAAAGTCAGAGGTTTTGGTTTTTGAAGTTTTTTCATGACACAAATGTAGTTGCTCTGATTGCCATGAACTTGATAGCAGAAGCTTACCACTTACAGGAAACAGATACCCGGTAGTGCACTTTATTTACAGACTGTCAGCTTTGTCAGCTAGTTCAGTTATGAGCAACGCTGTGCACCTTCTGCTTTATTTAATAGTTCTTCTTAATTTGGCTCCCTACATATGGACCAACGAGCCTGTCTTTGACATTAAAGATCAAGTGTTTATTGACAAATGCGTGAGTGAACACAACAGACACAGACGTCAAGTGGACCCCCCCGCCAGCAACATGCGATACATGGTAAATATGAGAGAATACACTTGCTAACCTCAGAAGACCGAGTGCTTTGTTGTATTTGTTGAGAGAACTGTCATACAATGTGTGTCTGAATTCAATTCTGATTTTGCATCGTGTGAAGATATTAAGTGGTGACCTAACACAAACCATAATTGCAACTTTTGCCGTAAGTGACCATTTACACTTACTGAGCACTTTATTAGGAACACGATGGTCCTAATAAAGTGCCTGACGTGGTCTTCTGCTGTTGTAGACCATCCGCCTCAAAGTTAGCTGTGTTGTGCATTCTGAGATGCTATCTACAATTGTACAAAGCGGTTATCTGAGTTACCGTAGCCTTTCTGTCAGCTGAAAAAGTGGGTGGGCATTCTCCATTGACTTCTCTCATCAACGAGACGTTTCCATCCGCAGACCTGCCGCCACTGGATATTTTTTGTTTTTAGCACCATTCTGGGTAATTCATACTCCGATACATGATTAAACGATATGACTTCCTGTTTAACCACCATGGTACGATGCATCGTTGGCGAAACTATCTAGCTAGTCACAACTGTTTCCTGAAACCGTAGTAAGTATATCACACATCCAGCTGCTGAAGACACGAAAGCGATGTGCTCCGTTTTATGTGACAGATGATTGCGCTGTAATAGTGGGGCTTTCCTCCACTTTAGACTTTGGGGTTCCCCCGACGCATTTGAGCACATACGTACATGCACACTCTTCAAAAACATATAAGAACATCTCTTATCCCTTAACATGCACACATATGCGTGTTCTCAAACTCGAACCATGTGTTTTAAAGCACTTTCTCTTAACAGAATTTAATCCCTTAATCAACTGCATTCACGGATAAGCAACATTTAAGAACGCCAGCGAAGTAAAATGATAGCAAACGAACAGCAAACTAACAAGGAAATATATGCGTCTAACCACAGGCGGAGAACCGTAGTTCCAACCACACAACTTTGAGACGCTGTTTGCGAATGTTCATGGCTTGTTTGGACTTGACGTCATGTCACTGCGTTGCTGTGGCGCGAAATGCAGATGGAGGGCAGGAAGTGATTTTCTACATAGGATTATTAGCATACAAGTAATATCACAAACTCAAAATGCCTGTTTTGCATCGTTTACGGTTGCTCAAATCGACCAAACTGAGAAACCACAAGGAGCTTTTTATTGTGTACCAAAAGCTGTTGTTCATAAGGGGGAAAATGCAAGAAATTTACTGGAAAACGCTGGAAAAAATGGCTTGTAAACCTGCGCCTGCGGTCTGGAGGAGCCGAGTCGGATAATGCTCATGCGTGTAGCGACCACTTCGTGAAAGGTAAGTTAATACAACTTGGCTATGTTTATGTAACGCTAGCTGTTTTCCGTACTTTGTAAAGTTAAAGTTGTCTTTGTTTGAGTTTAACAAAAATACGTAATGATAGCAAAGCTAATTAGAAAGTCTTTGCAGTCGAATGTAAATAACTTAGCCTGCCATGCAATTGCAATGAGCTGCAACGACTTCTCCGTCTTGTTTCATGATGATCTATGTCTTAAGTGGCGTTTCGGCGGATCTTTGGTGTTTTGGCGGCTGTGGCTCAGTTGGTAGAGCAGGTCGGCCTCTAATCGCAGGGTTGGAGGTTTGAAACCCGGCCCACATGACTCCACATGCTGAAGTGTCCTTGGGCAAGACACCGAACCCCAAGTTACTCCCAATGGCAGGCTAGCACCTTGCATGGCAGCTCTGCCGCCATTGGTGTATGAATGTGTGTATGAATGGGTGAATTTGTGTATGAATGGGTGAATGTGTGTATGAATGGGTGAATGTGTCTATGAATGGGTGAATGTGTGTGTGAATGGGTGAATGTGTCTATGAATGGGTGATTGTGTGTATGAATGGGTGAATGTGTGTGTGAATGGGTGAATGTGTGTGTGAATGTGTGTATGAATGGGTGAATGTGTGTGTGTGAATGGGTGAATGTGTGTATGAATGGGTGAATGTGTGTGTGTGAATGGGTGAATGTGTGTATGAATGGGTGAATGTGTGTGTGAATGTGTGTGTGTGAATGGGTGAATGTGTGTATGAATGGGTGAATGTGTGTGTGTGAATGGGTGAATGTGTGTATGAATGGGTGAATGTGTGTGTGTGAATGGATGAATGTGTGTATGAATGGGTGAATGTGTGTATGAATGGGTGAATGTGTGTGTGTGAATGGGTGAATGTATGTATGAATGGGTGAATGTGTGTGTGTGAATGGGTGAATGTGTGTATGAATGGGTGAATGTGTGTGTGTGAATGGATGAATGTGTGTATGAATGGGTGAATGTGTGTGTGAATGGGTGAATGTGTGTATGAATGGGTGAATGTGTGTGTGAATGGGTGAATGTGTGTATGAATGGGTGAATGTGTGTGTGAATGGGTGAATGTGTCTATGAATGGGTGAATGTGTGTGTGAATGGGTGAATGTGTGTGTGTATGAATGGGTGAATGTGTGTATGAATGGGTGAATGTGTGTGTGTGAATGGGTGAATGTGTGTGTGTGAATGGGTGAATGTGTGTGTGTGAATGGGTGAATGTGTGTATGAATGGGTGAATGTGTGTGTGTGAATGGATGAATGTGTGTATGAATGGGTGAATGTGTGTATGAATGGGTGAATGTGTATGGGTGAATGTGTGTGTGTGAATGGGTGAATGTGTGTATGAATGGGTGAATGTGTGTGTGTGAATGGATGAATGTGTGTATGAATGGGTGAATGTGTGTGTGAATGGGTGAATGTGTGTATGAATGGGTGAATGTGTGTGTGAATGGGTGAATGTGTGTATGAATGGGTGAATGTGTGTGTGAATGGGTGAATGTGTCTATGAATGGGTGAATGTGTGTGTGAATGGGTGAATGTGTGTGTGTATGAATGGGTGAATGTGTGTATGAATGGGTGAATGTGTGTGTGTGAATGGGTGAATGTGTGTGTGTGAATGGGTGAATGTGTGTATGAATGGGTGAATGTGTGTGTGTGAATGGATGAATGTGTGTATGAATGGGTGAATGTGTGTGTGAATGGGTGAATGTGTGTATGAATGGGTGAATGTGTGTGTGAATGGGTGAATGTGTGTATGAATGGGTGAATGTGTGTGTGAATGGGTGAATGTGTCTATGAATGGGTGAATGTGTGTGTGAATGGGTGAATGTGTGTGTGAATGGGTGAATGTGTGTGTGAATGTGTGTATGAATGGGTGAATGTGTGTGTGAATGGGTGAATGTGTGTATGAATGGGTGAATGTGTGTGTGAATGTGTGTATGAATGGGTGAATGTGTGTGTGTGAATGGGTGAATGTGTGTATGAATGGGTGAATGTGTGTATGAATGGGTGAATGTGTGTGTGAATGGATGAATGTGTGTATGAATGGGTGAATGTGTGTGAATGGGTGAATGTGTGTATGAATGGGTGAATGTGTGTGTGAATGGGTGAATGTGTGTATGAATGGGTGAATGTGTGTGTGAATGGGTGAATGTGTGTATGAATTGGTGAATGTGTGTGTGTGAATGGGTGAATGAGTCACAATATAAAGCACTTTGAATACCGCTAAGGTTAAAAAGGCGCTATATAAGTGCAGACCATTACCTTTGAGAGTGGTTAACCCAATCACGTAAACAACCGCAACGCTAACATCGAGAGGCGCCGCGGTGTTTAATGTTTGTTGCTAGGTTAATCCACAGGACAAAAAAGTTGTATGCTTCCATACTTTTGTATGCTTTCATTTGTTTTCTGGAGTAGAAGGATGTCTGGAGGACAAGGTAGTTGCTTATATCGACTGCCTCGATGGCAGGCAAGTATTCAGTTAAATAATCGTTCCTTTTCAAAACATAAGGATCAAGTCCAACATATGTCGTGATTTTCTGTTTATGCCTTTCTCACGTAATAGCGTCTAAACTAGTCAAGTATGGACTTTCCTCCATCTCGTCTATTGTGCTTTTCACTTCCTGCCCTCCATCTGAATTTCGCCCGTCATAAGAATCACGCGACTGCAAACAAGCTATTGAAACATTGGTTCACTTTTACCCAAATCACGAGTAAAACTGCAGATTATCAGTTTATAAACACTTTTCGCCATGTTCCTCACACGATGCTACCTTACGACATCTAAACACGTTTACTATTGCGTATGACTCTTTTTTTTATCGTTTGCATTAAATTAAACAAATACATTTACAAGCTTGTTGCATGTGTCTGTGTGCAGACGTGGGACGAAGGCCTTGCAATAGCAGCCCGGGCATGGGCAAAGAATTGCATCTTTAAACACAACGTTAACCTTAAGGAGCCGAGCAAGATGCACCCTACATTCAAATCGGTGGGTGAGAATATTTGGGCTGGCACTCCATACTCCATGTTCAAAGTGGAATCGGCTTTGAGTTCATGGGTGAGCGAGGTAAAATATTACAATTTCGACACCACCACGTGCTTACCAAATCAACAATGTGGCCACTACACACAGGTAAACCATTCCCACTTCATTTAAATACAGTCAAATATAACCAAATGGAAATGCACTCCTGATTTACAAGAACATTTCACTGTAATTTGTCAAAAGGTTGTCTGGGCAGACACTTACAAGGTCGGGTGTGCCGCCCAAGCCTGTCCGAACGGTGTGTCACTAACTACATTTTCACACATGGCAGGGATCATATTTGTGTGCAACTACGCAACGGCGTAAGTACGCAAAAAATATGCAACGAGCATATCAAGAATAAAGGTGTTTATAAGACAGCAGGAAGCTGTGGGTTTTAGCTTCACACACAGTATATAAATTTGTAACTGACTTCATTTCAACAGAGGAAATTACAGGGGTGTGGCTCCTTACAAAACAGGGAAACCGTGCAGCATGTGCAGCAATGAGACGTGTGAAAAACAACTTTGCCGTAGGTGTTAGTGAATAAAAATACACCACTGATACATCAGATTATTTCTCACCTCTTTCTGTCTTATTTTCACAGGCAACTCGACACGAGATGCACTGGAAAGTAAGAGACCTTTTGTATCTAATGTTATGACATTCAGTCATTTTAAGTGTCCAAAATCGTTTTGGACGGTAATCACCTTTTCAACGGCATATTTCTGTGTGTGCAGGGAATAACTGGACCCCTGACTGGGACCCTACGCTGTCGAAATGCGGTTCCTTCTGCCAGGCTGTTTTGATCATCAGGCCCGTGTCTGTCCTGCTCATATTTGCCATTGTTTACGGTCTTCAATACCGTTATACGCACCTGTTTGCATATGAGTAATAAAAGCCTCGACACAACTGCAAAACTGGCCTAGTTCACATGGCAGATCTGTTACACCAGGGGTGCTCACACTGCTATGGGATGAGATACATTTACATAATGCTCTTATATTCATATAATACTATGTTTGTATACATTGTTTGTTGCACATTTTATTCCATCAACAAACGTTTTGAAACTAAACAAGATTTCACTGGTGCATTATTTGGTTGTTCGGTGTTAATCAACCAGTGCCGAACCTGCATTACATAGAGCGATCATGGAAAATCTGACTGTCATCATTTGTAATATAATACATTGTAACTGATGGTAGTACATGGATAAACCACACACACACACACACACACACACACACACATCTATAAATGGTCTATACATACATGGAATAGTTGTGTCTTCATTTGTTGCTGATTGTGCGATACAAAATACTGCTCTTAGTTCAAGTTAAGGTCATCTAATTTTATTCGAAGATTAAAGCACATTGATAATTATGTGTTTTTAATATCTCAGGTTCTTTCGTGTGAGAAAAGTTTGCAACTTTTTCAGTTTTGTCAATGATTTAATAAGAAAGCCCTTAAAACTTGTTGTCTAGTGATCTGAGAAAATGCTTTTATTTCTATACATATTTCTATAAATCATATTTTTATGGTTGAGGTTTAGTTGCTGGATGCCAGTTCTTTCCACACGCAAACACAACAATGACTAAAAGTTTGCATAGCATGCAGACGGTGTTAATGTAGATTTCACAGAATGAAACTCATTCTGTGCCATTTGAGTTATCATTGAGTCTGTGGCATGTACTTGGCGCCATCTCCTGGTAGCCATATGCAATTAGAGTGATTGATCACATGACTCTCTGCCCAAATATGGAGGACTATCACCAATGGTTGGAGCAATCTGATCCCGATCTGTCTGGCTTAACATTTCATGACGCTACAGCATTTTCGGTGACGTCATCTGATCTAGGAAAGTTGACGTGTTTGTAGTCAGGGATGCTGTGTGCACATTGAGCTTTGTGTGGATTCTCAAATGGTCTATGCATGCGATTATGTTGTGTGTGGGCTCGTTGTAAAGATAATTGCCTACCCCAAGTAATGGTATGTGTACGTTCTGTTCATTTTTCGTGAAGTTACAAGCGAAAGCGCGGCCAATCCCAGCTTAAAGGGTTAAGTTCAATCGACAGCATTTGTGGCATAATGTTGATTAACACAAAAAATGTTGACTTGTCCCTCCTTTTATTTAAAAAAAACAAAAAACCTGGTATACGTTGCGACACTTACAATGCAAGAGAATGGGGCCAATTTTTGGAGGGTTTTAAACGTAATAATTTCAGCTGTAAAATTGTTTAAATCCTAATTTATAAGCACATTTTAGAACATAGCCGAAGTACATAGTCACGTTGTCATGGCAACAAAGCTGCAAAATTGGCTATACCTTCACACATAAAAGGATAGTAAGTGATTGTATCACGCTAAAATCATGCTAACACACATTGTATCTATACTTTGTAAACCGTTTGTTTTTTAACGTTTACGGATCGGCCCCCATTGACTACCATTAAGTGCCTCACTGTAACGCAGATTTTTTTAAGGTGCCATTTTTAGTCAAAGAGCCTCCATTTTTATTACGTAACTATCCAATCTAAAATATTAAATCTTTATTTTCGTTTTCATATATTAATGTTCTAATCTTAGTTATTATTAAATTTGATTTAACATTTAATCATCGTATTTAACTCTTTTTTTTTATATTGTACTCGTTCATTCAAATTCCCGCCGCTTAGAGAGTCTCGCGCCGGCCGTGTACGCGGATCTCACGGTCACAAATACGCCAGTATTGGTCATTAAAACAGTAATTGACTAAATGCTAATTAGATGGCTACTCATGCTTGCCCTTTTATCTACAAGTATTTTGTTTAGTCCCCTTAGATAGTAAACACTTAAAGAGTAACATTATTTCTACCTAGAGGTCATGACCACTAAATGTACAAAGATAGACCAACATACCCAAGTTAAAATAGCTTTATATGATCATGCCATAGTTTCCTCTGCACATTTAGCTAGAAAATATTACAATAACCAGAGGTTTAGACTTTAGACCCTATTTAGGCTTGGTCGACACTAAATGGAAATTCCCTATCAAGCCTGTACACACTAAGTACACTAGAAATAATGCTAATTAGTTAGTCGGAGCTCAAAAAGTCTCAGTCGGTGTGTTACTCAAACGTAACAATTTATTTACCAGGTAAAATAATAAATTCATCAATTCCAATTAGACAATAATAAGCCAAATTTAGACATTTTATCAAAACATAAGAAATTCAAATTGCAATTACCTGATATAAACTACACACAGTAAACTGTGTGGGATCGTCTGACTACAGAGCGTCACATTTCCTTAAATACCCAAACCATGAACATAGGGAATTTTAGGAGTGGTTAGGTTTGGAAGTCCTGGGGACATACCTCATTAACATACAGGCAGGGAGGGGGACAGACCTCCAGAATTATACAGCATTTGACCTTATGCTTTGTTACGCTTAGTTTTATGAACATGGGAAAGGGACCATTATACCAGTCGCACTGAGACATTTTAAATGATACCAAACATTATGCCTAATCACATTATTTGTATACATAAGACATGATTTGTTGATGCATGTAGATCTTTGGTGAGTTTGAAGTGATTGAGCTGAAGGGGAAGGAGGAGTAGAGGGGGCCAGATGTCACCACAGGCCTAAATTAGCCTGAGGTCAGATGTGAGATTTGTGTTTTATTGTCCTTGCTCAGTAGGATGTGTTGAGAGGTTTTTATAACTTGGTTCTCGTGGAGTTCTTTGACTTCTACGACATCTTGATGCCAGCCTTACGGTGGTTACATCACTATGCGTTTATTTCAGCAAGTTGCGTAGTTATCGCAGATATAAACATGGTCATTTTGCATTTTATTCAATTTTGCATCAAACAGAAAATGTATCAACTCTAAGCAGACATTCAAAAATGATTCAAGAGTGCGATCTGCATCATGGTTGATCTCGCTGGTTCATGCATCACATTGGAAACAGAAGGTCAAATCGGATATGCATTGGATACAGAATTGCACACAAATGCCAAATGTTGTTCTATGCATAGAGAACACATGCATACTGAGTAATGCTGAACATAGCTATTACCTCCTTGGCAGAAACGGGCTTGCATGGGAAATGAGAATAAGGTTATGCCTTGCTTGTATGGGCTTGCAGACATGGATATGTAAATATGTAAATGCACATACACTCACATGTCACATGACAATGTCCTGATGTTATCTGCCTCAGCATACAAATCCATGCCATTTGGTGCTCATTGTTTTTAATGGTTCCACAGTACAAAATATCACATTTCTGTTTTGTGTTTTCATTCAGTTAATTCACAATAACGTCTGTATTGACATGCACTCAGTGCTCGAGTGTCTCATCGTCACATCCAATAAGAGTGTGATTCATCTGAGTTTTAAAATAACGTTAACAAGCATGAAAAACTGATTTTATAACAAATTTTATATGCGCACCAAGAGCTCACAACATATGGTGGTGTGAATGTTTCTGCAGGGTTCACAAAAGTCCAATAGAGTTAAAAAAATAAAGAAAAGTGAATCATATTAGCTCTTGACCTTCTTCTGTTTCTTGTCTTTAACGGAGGGCGTTTGGGGGTTTACCGGAGGAGCTCCGAGCTTTTTAGATTTCGCCTTCTTCACTTTTTCTTTGATGGCTTGAACATCAATTTTGTTCTCTGTTGTCGCTAAAAAGAAGAGAACGAATATCAAATCAGGTTATATTCTTCTTAAACCTTTTTCCGTGTCATTTTCGGAGCCATTTTTTACTTTTATGGCATGAAAAAGAACGTCTTGGTACCTGGTTTGGTTTTCTTCATCGCTGGTTTCTCTTTAGGAGGAATAAAAGCTTTCTTGCGCTCCTCTTGTCTCTTGGATAAAACTTCAGCCTGTTTCACCTGCAGTCCGGTAATTGAAAGCAAAACAAGAGCAGTTTTGAGTGAAACACAACTAGTTTCCATCATCTTATCGGATCATTCATGGAAAAACTCTCCCACCTTAATTTCAGTCATCTTCTTGCGTCTCTTCTCGCTCTCTCGCAGGAAAAACTCTCCGGTCGCCAACTCCTTGTCAATCTGTTCAACAAAAACATGATTATTTTATATTAACATGGTCAAGATGAATATATATATATATATATATATATATATATATATATATATACATACAGCACACCCACAATTCTGTCAGGTGTAGCAGTGATAGTATTTAGTTTACCATTGCTCAAACGTGTGTTAGGGATTCAAACAAAACCCCAAGTATTCAACTTTTGACTCTTTTGACTGTAAAAAACTGCTATAAAAACGTATAAGGATCAATATAAAGGCATTAAACTTCATACAGTTCTTAAAACAATAACCGGTTTTCACATCTCCCTATTTAAACCCATTTAGACTTCAACGGTGGCCAAATAATTGCACTTCCTGTATGAGTGCTAAGGTTAAATTTGTGTTTTTCTTCTCACGTATAAAAACCTAATATAAAACAGATTTATCCAACTGAATTCTGATTGGACGAGCAGGGTTGCAAATTGCCATTAAAGACTAAATAAATCACTTATACTATATTAATGTGCCATGTTGCATTGCTACAGGGTCAAAAAATTAACCAAGCACCAAAACAAAAGACAAAAATGCCCCCACAATGAATTGCTCTGTTTTTTATTTGAAATGTGTGGCATATGTATTTATGTAGGCCTAGTTATGCACTATTTTACAGAATTTGAGTTTCAGATTGAAAATATATGTTACTAAATTGATTAAAATTAAGTATTTAACATAACCTCGTGCACCCCGGGTCCACATGCGTGGACGTTGTATTTGTGGCTTCGCTGTACGCAATGCAAACTTAAATGAATATAAACTGAATGAATACTGTTCACAAGACTCTAGACAGTCATTTAAGGGTTAAACTTCTGGTGCACTGAGTCACATGACACAACAGCATGATGTTAATTTCCAAAAGTGCCTCTGGTGAGAAACTTCTTTACGTTTTTTAACTTAAACCTGTTTGTTTGTTAAGAGTATTTCCTGATTTTAAAAAGCTGTTCGGGCATGTCGACGCCCTGATAAACATGACACCCACATATGTGGAAACTGGCACTGCATTTCCTCAAAAGTACAAAAAAAATGCAAGCTATTTTGAATAAACATGAACACATCTGTGTCATTTTAAAATACCTTTGGATACATTTTATTTTGTTATCACTACAATAGAGTTATATTCATTAACATTAATAAATGCATATTTATATTTACTGTCATTATCACATAGAATCAATGGATGCATCCAAAAGCTGATAAATGTGTCTTTCAGAGGTTTATATGGAGTTATGATGAAAATAAGGTGCATTTCAAACTGTTCTGAGACCAGTGCAGACAGACAGCACACTGGAGGTTAAGTCATTCACTACATAGGGAGCAAGGGAGCATCCTATAACTGTTTTGAGACCAGTGCAGACAGACAGCACACTGGAGGTTAAGTCATGCACTAAATAGGGATCAAGGGAGCATCCTATAGCACTCCTATAACTGTTCTGAGACCAGTGCAGACAGACAGCACACTGGAGGTTAAGTCATGCACTAAATAGGGAGCAAGGGAGCATCCTATAGCTCTCCTATAACTGTTCTGAGACCAGTGCAGACAGACAGCACACTGGAGGTTAAGTCATTCACTAAATAGGGAGCAAGGGAGCATCCTATAGCTCTCCTATAACTGTTCTGAGACCAGTGCAGACAGACAGCACACTGGAGATTAAGTCATGCACTAAATAGGGAGCAAGGGAGCATCCTATAGCTCTCCTATAACTGTTCTGAGACCAGTGCAGACAGACAGCACACTGGAGGTTAAGTCATGCACTAAATAGGGAGCAAGGGAGCATCCTATATCTCTCTATGCAGTTAAGTGCGTTCACTCCTAAAATCTGATCAAAAGTTCAGTTTCAGGGTGCAGATGATGTTTGGATCACTCAACATGTTTGACACACATGGGACAATGATCATCAGTACACAGATTCACAATGTATCACTCATACCTTGCTCTCGGGCTGAGGTGGGGGGAATGGCGTGTACTCCTTCTTCACCTTCTTCTTCTTGGGCTGTTTGCGTTTGGAGAGACTCTTGTGACGGAAGTTGGGCAGGAACCTCTCCCAGTTCTGAGTGCGCAGCTCTGGGTCGTTCGCGAGCTCTCGTTTGATCATTAGCGTCTGAATGGATTTAATCAGCGTGCACAGTTCAAAATGCAGCACCAAATCATTTCGAACAGTTCATCTGGAGTAACCTGAGGTACTTGTGAGGTTACCGATCTAGATCTTTAAAGGGACAGTTCACTCAAAAATGTAACTTCTCTCATCATTTACTCACCCTCATGCCTTCCAGACACAAAAGAACAATTTTTAGAAGAATATTTCAGCTTTGTTGGTCCATACAATGCAAGTGAATGTTGGCAAGAACTTTGAAGCTCCAAAAAGCACATAAAGGCAGCATAAAAGTAGTCCATACGAATCCATGTCTTCTGAAGCGATATGACAGGTGTGGGTGAGAAACAGGTCAATATTTAAATCCATTTTTACTATGAATTCTCCTCCATGACCACTAGGTGGCGATAAGCACACAGAATGTGAATCGCCAAAAACAAAACAAGAAGAATGTAACCGTAAAAGTGGAGATTTATAGTAAAAAAAGGACTGTTTCTCACCCACACCTATCATATCACTTCTGAAGACATGGATTAAACTAATGGAGTCTAATGGATTACTTATATGCTGCCTTTATGTGCTTTTTGGGCCTTCAAAGTTCTAGTCACCATTCACTTGCATTGCACGGACCTACAGAGCCAAGATATATCTATAAATCTGCATCTGGGTTCAGCAGAAGAAAGTCATAAATTTGGCATGAGGGTGAGTAAACGGTGAGAGACTTTTTTGTGGGTGAACTGTTCCTTTAAGCACTACATCGCACCACCATATTAGCCACAATCTGCAAATTAATACTTGATATGCAACTTAGATACTCTTAGTTTCTATGTACCTTTATGTTGTAAATGGGGTGAATGTTCTTCATTGTTTCCAGCACGACTTTCCGCACCTGTAGATAAGAGTGAGAGCGCTAAATGATGGTTACGTCTACATAAATCCCCTTGCATGACTATTGAATATTTCGGCTAATTTGGCCATGCTGTCAGCTTCCGATAAGAGCGCAGTACTCCTGGCTCCATTTAACACATTCGGCCACCTTTAAATGATTTTTTTCCCCCCAAAATCAGTGAATACATATTTTTAAAAAATCATAAATATTCTGTCTGGGCTACTATACAATCAACATAACATAATTAACTAGATATTTACAAGCTACTTGAAATATATGAATGAAAATGTAAAAACAGATATAGGTCAGTTTAGGTTTAAGCATCAAAACAAATGTGAACGCAATGTTTTCACCTCTTTTAAACCGCCGTACGGGCCCACAGCAGAAACGGTGTTTCCCTGAACCATCACATAACAGTTGGTGAGAAGCTCCAGTGCCTGAAACAAACAGAACGGATTAGATTTTATTGTCCCATAACACGTTTCATCCCATCTTTATTGCATCAAGAGAAAAGCCACAACTTACAAAACATAATAAATCAACCTCAAATTTACTGAGAAGTAAATCAGGCTCCAAGAAAGAAAATGGGATCCATGATCCCTCCCTATAACATCAATAAAACCGGATTATTGCTCACTTTCAGCGTGGAGCCCTTGGGGCCGATCAGTCTCTGTCTTCTCTTCACAAAACGCTCTCGGTTTCGCACAAGCGTCCCGATTTTGATGATGTCACATGCCACGTCATCTTCAAGTATCCTTACAGCCTGGAATAAAAAGCACAATTTAACACGAGACTGTGGCGGGGCGGACGGCGTGATGCTACACACCCGGCCGCTAATCAGGCTAATTAACCCTTGGGAGGGATAAAGGCCGACCGAAGACGGCAATGTGAGAGAGAGATTTACGGGCAGCTGTCCCGACACCCGTGTGTGCGCTTGTCTTTTGGTTGAGTTTTATGTTAAGCTATTATTTATATCATCAAGCTGGTTCTCCTTTCCCTTTAAAACCTTTACACTGGTGTCGAAACGCAGGAAGGAGGAGGGATGCGCCATAGTGGAGTTCTCACCGCTACCATCCACCCCAAAGGAGCAGCCGCGGTCATCCCGCAGAGGAACACGGTTAAACGCGGAAGGCATCTTACCTGTTCAAACGGCACACTCCTAGCCAGCAACTTGATGAGATCTCTCGCTCTGAGGATGGCATACGGGTCAAACGTTTTCTTGGTGGTGTTCACAGTCATGCTGCCTTCAATCAGGTCCAGTGTGGCATTGACGAACTACAGAAGATGAATGGAGATTGGACGAAATGAGTAATTTGATAGCGTGAGGTTCAATATGTCAAAACAAAACCGCTAGTAAAAACACGTACAACATCTCCAAGCGCCTTTTGCACCAGCGGCCAGCATTCTTTCAGATACGCTTCTCTGTATTTGGGGAAAAGTGTGGCGAAGCTGCTCTCCTCCAGCAAACCTTTTGGATTGTCCGCTCGGGTAAACGCAGGCTCTTTCCAGTCGTCTGGCACCGTCAGCAGTTCAGTCTCTTCTTCTATATTATGGACAAAATGTAATGTTAATAATAAGTAAGAAGTCAATTAGCAGAAGCTTTATTCCAAAGGTGACCACTCTCTAGGGACACCTGAGGAGCTAACAGTGCCATGCTTTAATTATGTTGCTTTGGATATGATATAATAATGTAACAGTTTTTGGACATGGTAGAAAGGTAACACCATGCGTTTATTGATTGTACTAATCGTGCCAATAACATGTTCCATGATATTTTTAACCCTTGTGTGAGCTTCGGACATTCTATGATATTATGCTTTCATTCCAGACCCCTGGCTTAAAAATTGACATTTTTAATATTTCCACCAGATGGCGCCATTTTTCTCATGTTTAGCCTGTGGCGCAAATACAAGCTTTTTACCCATTTTCTGTTTGCTGTATTATAGAGACCTGCAGGACAACTGAATAAATGATGCAGCTAAAATTGTGTGGATGTCAGAGTGTTATGTGTGTGTGTATAAAAACAACAGTGGCACTATGTAAACAAATTGTAGTTTAAAGGGTTAAAATTCTTATATAAATTTGGTAGTTATGATCAGGACTGATGTCGGTTAAAGTCAGTAAAAGTGGAATATAATATATAATATTTTCAATGACAATTTTTAACAAACATTTTTGTCCTCTAAAGTCATGAGTGTGAGTTTTATTTAAAAATCAATGTTGATTTTTTTTATTCAAAATCAATGTTGTTACTAATCATTGACATATCCTAGACAGTGTTAATCCTAAAAAATAAAAAATCCCCTTAGCATTTAAAATATGGAAAATCATGATTTTTTTTGTGGGTTTTTTTCATAAAAAACAACAGTGGCATTATATAAACAAACTGGTATTTAAAGCGTTAAAATCCTGAAATGAATGGATATTTGATCATTATGATCAGGATTAACACATTGAACGTGGAATATAATATTAATATATAATATTATTATGGCACTTTTTTGACGCGGACATTTTTGTCCTTTAAGGAAAGTTTTTAAAGTTTTAATTTAAAATAGCTAGAATGTTCTTTCATTTCAGAACAGAATTCTGTTTCAACTCAAAATATGAATGCATTATTAAAATAATTTTGAATATAAATACACATGTGCTGCCCCACATATAAACATCTCATTAATCTTGGTTTATCTGAATATGTATGACAAGCACACAGTCGAGACGCACACTGAAGTTGATATATTGTATATTTCAGGATTTGTACGTGAAACTGTACCTTGATTGCTCTTCTTTTTCTCTTTTTTATTTGCTGGCGTTTTACTCACGCTTTCTGCGGGCGCCGCCATTGTTTCCGTCGCGTGATGACGTCAGACGCTGCGCCAGCACGTCATGAGCGCTTCAGAGATCAGCACGTGTACTGCCGCCTTGTGTTGAGAAGGCACAACTGATTTATGTACATAAAGCAGAAATCTGATTACTGACAAAATACACCAACTTAAATTATTGAAGTAAACAATAAGTAAATGAATGAAAAGTGTCCAGTAACAGGATATACTGAGATTAAGTGAGAAGTGTTCACCAAAGATGGTGGCTATTAAGGGCTCTGACTAAGTCTTACATTTGTTATGGGATCCCATTCGCTTATCCATCGTTGGAAACACTCTGTCCCGTCACACCGTGGAAGGGGGTGTACGACGCCACCTATCCCAGGGTGGACTGCATGCAGGTGTGCATTGGACCCATTTCTAACGAGTGCCCTAAGAAGTTAAGGGGAGGGACGAAGAATGTCCAAATTTGTCTTTGTTTTCAATATGCAAAACATTTTTTTTTTATTTCCAGTTAAAATTTGGGCCAACTGTTTTTAACTGTTGCTCTAATGATGGAGGGCTGGTTATAATGTGTGTGTTATGTAGGAACCACCTCACAGGAAGGTGTGATTTTTGTATATGGAGTCTTCACTAAGACTGTGTCACCTATCGAGTGTGCAATCTACACGACAGCCATATACAAACAACATGCCATCAAAATCCTGCGCAAATACCTGCCACTGTACAAAGCTGCTGACCGCAGGTGCATGCTAGCACAAGATTTTCTGAGTGTGTATGTGGGCACAAGAGACATATTAAAGGTCAATGAGATTCCAGGCAAAGTGTAGCTGATGTCCACAAGAGAGCACTGTCACTCTAGTGTATCATGTGGGGTACATTCCTCTGCCACCATGGCATCAGTTAGTGATACAGTTACATCTGAGATATCTCAAAGGTCACCATGGCCTGTCAATCAAATCACTAGAGTCTTCTCGGTATGCAAGGAAACAGCATTCAACCAATAGACAAGGAGGTATTCAATATCACTCAATGGGAGTGTGTGTGTGTGTGTGTGTGTGTGTGTGTGTGTGTGTGTGTGTGTGTATTTGCTGAAATCGATCCATGCCCGACTGCAGGCGGTAGATGCTGTGATTGGGCCGTGGCCTTGTTTGTGTTCTCAATCTGGATATTAGGACTTAAGTAAGAGTAAATAATTAGTTTGTTGAAAAACTACTCAAGGTACTTTCTGATAATTTCCGAACAACGCATGCCTGGTCCCCAATCAGCCTGATGGGGCGCGCGAGGGATAAAGGCGGCCGGTGACGACAGTTCGAGAGAGAGAGAGAGAGAGAGAGAGTGCCTTCCGCCCCACCTGCCTGCAGGTCATCCCCGTCTACCGGGAGGGCAAAAAAAATATGGAGAGAGAGACACTTACTCGCCGGTTCTCCGATATGCTGCAGCTTGGTCCTCGAGCACTCCTCCGCCCTCTAATGGACGACAGCCGCACCTCCCCGGGCGGATCAGAGGCTGTCCTCCCGCCCCTGGTGGACGGAACACCCCGCCTTGTTTTTGGTGGATGTTAGGGGTCTCCCCCACCCCTGGCAGCGGTAACCGCTCAACGCGGTTGTTTGGTAGCCCCTCCTCCCCTCGCGGCTGCTCCGTTGGGGTGGATGGTAGCGACGAGGACTCTACTACGGCACATCCCTCCTCCTTCCCGGGTTTCGGCACCAGTGTAAAGGGATTAATGGAAAGGAGGGGCGAGAACCAGCTTGACAATATTAAAATTGTTTCATATAAAACTGAGCCAAAAAGACAAACACGGACAGAACACTGTATGTTCCAACATATTGAAACGTATGAAGTATCATTATTTTGGGCCTTATCTAATTAACAACAAGATGGCGATTAATTAATCACAA
Source organism: Moxostoma hubbsi (assembly GCA_032164185.1). Classification (NCBI taxonomy): domain Eukaryota; kingdom Metazoa; phylum Chordata; class Actinopteri; order Cypriniformes; family Catostomidae; genus Moxostoma; species Moxostoma hubbsi. The sequence goes on from JAVLUX010000041.1 coordinate 20,769,072, forward strand.
TTTATTGCATTTATCAATATTTGATGAGAAATGCCCAAATAAAGATAATTCAATATATAATAGTCACAATAGTACATGTATTACATTATAAATAATGTATAATATTATAAGTATATACACTCACCTAAAGGATTATTAGGAACACCTGTTCAATTTCTCATTAATGCAATTATCTAATCAACCAATCACATGGCAGTTGCTTCAATGCATTTAGGGGTGTGGTCCTGGTCAAGACAATCTCCTGAACTCCAAACTGAATGTCAGAATGGGAAAGAAAGGTGGTTTAAGCAATTTTGAGCTTGGCATGGTTGTTGGTGCCAGATGGGCCGGTCTGAGTATTTCACAGTCTGCTCAGTTACTGGGATTTTCACGCACAACCATTTCTAGGGTTTACAAAGAATGGTTTGAAAAGGGAAAAACATCCAGTATGCGGCAGTCCTGTGGGTGAAAATGCCTTGTTGATGCTAGAGGTCAGAGGAGAATGGGCCGACTGATTCAAGCTGATAGAAGAGCAACTTTGACTGAAATAATCACTCGTTACAACCGAGGTATGCAGCAAAGCATTTGTGAAGCCACAACACGCACAACCTTGAGGCGGATGGGCTACAACAGCAGAAGACCCCACCGGGTACCACTCATCTCCACTACAAATAGGAAAAAGAGGCTACAATTTGCAAGAGCTCACCAAAATTGGACAGTTGAAGACTGGAAAAATGTTGCCTGGTCTGATGAGTCTCGATTTCTTTTGAGACATTCAGATGGTAGAGTCAGAATTTGGCGTAAACAGAATGAGAACATGGATCCATCATGCCTTGTTACCACTGTGCAGGCTGGTGGTGGTGGTGTAATGGTGTGGGGGATGTTTTCTTGGCACACTTTAGGCCCCTTAGTGCCAATTGGGCATCGTTTAAATGCCACGGCCTACCTGAGCATTGTTTCTGACCATGTCCATCCCTTTATGGCCACCATGTACCCATCCTCTGATGGCTACTTCCAGCAGGATAATGCACCATGTCACAAAGCTCGAATCATTTCAAATTGGTTTCTTGAACATGACAATGAGTTCACTGTACTAAAATGGCCCCCACAGTCACCAGATCTCAACCCAATAGAGCATCTTTGGGATGTGGTGGAACGGGAGCTTCGTGCACTGGATGTGCATCCCACAAATCTCCATCAACTGCAAGATGCTATCCTATCAATATGGGCCAACATTTCTAAAGAATGCTTTCAGCACCTTGTTGAATCAATGCCACGTAGAATTAAGGCAGTTCTGAAGGCAAAAGGGGGTCAAACACAGTATTAGTATGGTGTTCCTAATAATCCTTTAGGTGAGTGTATATGTATATATATATTAAACGTCGACCGATATATCGGTTTTGCCGATTAATCGGCACCGATTATGATTTCTGGAACTATCGGTTATAGGCAAAAATCCACACGATAATTAAAAGTAGATGACAGTGCTCTCAGCATGGCCAGCGTCACAGTTACATGGTTCTGTGGGAGCCAACTATATTGGTCCACCAGCTAGATCAGCACCAAACCATGATAAACCATCCTGGAGCAGCACGGTAGTCATTTCAGCAGAGTAAACTGACCCAAAATAACCTTGCCAAATACACACAAACATAAATGAAGAAGGACAAACCAACAAACCTCACAAAAATGCATGAGGAAGTTATCAGACCCCATAAAACACAGTCAGGGGTTGTTTACAGACCGGCTAATTTCTCTCAGGATTCGCTGGATATGTGATGTCCTCCATATGTCAGAAGTCTCTGCGTCAAAGATCAAATCAAGCAGTTATGCAGCATCTACAGCACAAGCTCTGAGCAGTTTCTGCATCTGATCTCTGAAACAGTTTGATTTACCCAGTTTCTCCATTACCTGCAGTCAAAACGTCCAATTGAATATCAATAAAATACAAATGGAGAAAAATATAAGAAATATTATAGCTGCAAGCAGCAACCAGTAGGTGGCGCCGTCACCACATTTACCTGGCGAGGTCATGCTGTGGTCAAAATGACCATCAAATTCGTTGGTGGCAATGCATTTGTAAAAAAAATACATTTTACAACAAAATTCAAAATGGCCGACACCCGAAATGGCCAATATAGGAAAAATGGCTTCATACGACAAAAATAGCCATTTTTCATATCTCCTGACCACTAGGTGGCATGGTGCCGAAATGCTGCAGGTACCCTCAAGTCATGATAGCCATGACATATACCAAGTTTCGTGTCAATACGCTAAAGCGTTACGAAGATCAAGCATCATGACCATTTTGGCGTGCTGGCCATCGAATTCGTTGAAGCGTTATTCAAAAATGTTTGATCTACAAAAAGCTTTTATTTCGAGTGTCTCTATATGACACACAACACATTTCGACATACGGTCTAGGAGTTAGAAAAAGTAGGTTTTTCGGAAAATTCAAAATGGCGGACAATCTAGTGGTGGTGGCGTAGTGGGCTACAGCACAGAACTGGTAATCAGAAGGTTGCTGGTTTGATCCCCACAGCCACCACCATTGTGTCCTTGAGTAAGGCACTTAACTCCAGGTTGCTCCGGGGGGATTGTCCCTGTAATAAGTGCACTGTAAGTCACTTTGGATAAAAGCGTCTGCCAAATGCATAAATGTAAATGTAGCATTTTGATTCTAGGCCTAATGGTTCAAAAGTTATGAGCATAAATATAAGTGCAAATTTGAACAGTTGGTGGCGCTAGAGCGTTGGAGTTAGAGACCCCAAATTTAGGTCAGTTACTTTTGAGAGTGTCCTCTATCATTGTGCCAAATTTCAAAACTTTCCCATGTACAAGTCTATGGGCTGCCATAGACACCCAGAGGGAAAGAATTATAATAAGAAAACTAACAGATGCAATAGGTGCATATGTACCTTCGGTGCTCGGCTGTTAATAAAACAGGAAAGTGGGGGGGGGGGGGGGGGGGTATCGGGGAAAGTATCGTCACTGACTGTTGCTCAAATAGATGAAAATGCCTATGCAATGTTTACAAACAAACATGCTCCGTCTTTAATTTAAATTTAAATTTATGCAAAATTTGATGATGAAATTATAATATACAATGAAACGTTTATCATTAAATGCAAAACAGAAGGATTTTCACTAGTGGTCTCAGACATTTGGACCCCACTGTACACTGTTTTTGTTTTTTGAGGTTTTTGAGAAAATCTGGAAAACAAGTAAACAAATATGGCAATGCATGGCTGATTTTGTGTGCCAACAGTGTGCTTGTGAAACACACACAGAGACAACGTAGTGTCCTGTGCCATTATTAAAGCCAGTCAGCTAATTAAATCTCATCCCAGTGCTGACATCAACACCAGTCGAGGACACACATACTGCTGCCTGCATACTAATCAATCCACAGCAGTTTATACGCCACTGAATTAGGGCCAGTTACTGCAACATAACACCTCGTTTTAGTTATTATTAGAGGGTCGAAGAAACAGATCTCAGAGCAGTTAAATAGGATGGCAGCTATGGTTTGATGTAAAGCTTCTGTAGATGGCTACCCTGTATTTACGGGAAATAATTATATTTAGAACACCACCAGGAATTATAATATCATCTCTCAGCCTTTTCCATCCTCTTCACTTCACTTAATTTCAATTTTAGTGCTCTTTATCGCCGTGACAATGAATGCACACACATTTAGTATGAAGGGTTTTCTGCCACATAGATTTGGATTTTATTATGAACTCCCTGATAATAGTGGAGACAGTGAGAAAATAAACTCTGGGATCAGTGAAACCTCATAAGAACAAATACAGCACTGCAGAGGCATTTAAAAATGACACATTGCGGCATAACATGTATTAAACTCTTCAGTCTGCAATTAGATCGCCACCTAACCACAGGTCTGGTTCCAATTAAGTAATTAAGCCTCTGTTGTTGTCATGAAGAGCATTAATGACTGTGAACTTTCTCCTTTCCCACTGGACCATTAAAGTGAGCCATTTGCCATCTCTAGACACACACACTCGACGTGCCCACTCAAGTTCAATCCTGCAGACAAATTTGAACACTCCTATTATAACAGGAGCCGCCGGCAGGTCCAAAGGGGGCTGGTATACTGCGAAAAAAGTACACGCTTAAAACGTTAAAGTATCCATTTACAAAAGTCAGGCATATGAGGTATCAGTTGAAAGCTTAGAATCTGAACTTTTCAGATCACTGCATTTATGTTACTTAAAATAACAAAATAATGCCTCAAAACATTTGCATTGAAAATAAGCAAAGAGGAGGATCTTAGATTTCCAGTGACCCTCAGATTGATGCAACAAAAAGGGTGGTGCTTGTACTGAAAATTAGACTGAATGTCTATAGACAATGAAGTGACACAACAAACTAGAACGCTACATCAACGAAGCCGTCCACACCGCAAATGAAGCGACACAAGAAACTAGAACGCTACATCAACGAAGCCGTCCACACCGCAAATGAAGCGACGCAAGAAACTAGAACGCAACATCAACGAAGCCGTCCACACCGCAAATGAAGCGACGCAAGAAACTAGAACGCTACATCAACGAAGCCGTCCACACCGCAAATGAAGCGACGCAAGAAACTAGAACGCTACATCAACGAAGCCGTCCACACCGCAAATGAAGCGACGCAAGAAACTAGAACGCAACATCAACGAAGCCGTCCACACCGCAAATGAAGCGACGCAAGAAACTAGAACGCTACATCAACGAAGCCGTCCACACCGCAAATGAAGCGACACAAGAAACTAGAACGCAACATCAACGAAGCCGTCCACACCGCAAATGAAGCGACACAAGAAACTAGAACGCTACATCAACGAAGCCGTCCACACCGCAAATGAAGCGACACAAGAAACTAGAACGCTACATCAACGAAGCCGTCCACACCGCAAATGAAGCGACACAAGAAACTAGAACGCAACGTCAACGAAGCCGTCCACACCGCAAATGAAGCGACGCAAGAAACTAGAACGCTACGTCAACGAAGCCGTCCACACCGCAAATGAAGCGACGCAAGAAACTAGAACGCTACATCAACGAAGCCGTCCACACCGCAAATGAAGCGACACAAGAAACTAGAACGCTACATCAACGAAGCCGTCCACACCGCAAATGAAGCGACACAAGAAACTAGAACGCAACATCAACGAAGCCGTCCACACCGCAAATGAAGCGACGCAAGAAACTAGAACGCTACATCAACGAAGCCGTCCACACCGCAAATGAAGCGACGCAAGAAACTAGAACGCTACATCAACGAAGCCGTCCACACCGCAAATGAAGCGACGCAAGAAACTAGAACGCAACATCAACGAAGCCGTCCACACCGCAAATGAAGCGACGCAAGAGGCTAGAACGCTACATCAACGAAGCCGTCCACACCGCAAATGAAGCGACGCAAGAAACTAGAACGCTACGTCAACGAAGCCGTCCACACCGCAAATGAAGCGACGCAAGAAACTAGAACGCTACGTCAACGAAGCCGTCCACACCGCAAATGAAGCGACGCAAGAAACTAGAACGCTACGTCAACGAAGCCGTCCACACCGCAAATGAAGCGACGCAAGAAACTAGAACGCTACGTCAACAAAGCCGTCCACACCGCAAATGAAGCGACGCAAGAAACTAGAACACTACATCAACGAAGCCGGTCACACCGCAAATGAACTGACGCAAGAGACTAGAACGCTACGTCAACGAAGCCAGTGTGTGCACAAACCAGAGGAGTTTTAGCTTCAAGCATCCACATTAATGTCCTTCCCAACATAATTTTGGTTTGAAACGTTAGTCTGCATCACATGTCCTGTAATTGAAGTTACAGGTTCATTAAAACCATTCATTAATTTCATTAGCAGACTGACGGAGAAGATATTTGTGATGGACTTGAAAAATAAATAAAAAGCGATTGAGGTCAGTGAATGTGGAACACCGGCCCTGAGAGACCGTTGTAGCCTTTACGCTCCTGAAAAGTATAAATCATTTATCACTCAATCTCTTCTGCTCATCCAGTCCCATTTTTCAGAGTTTTCTTGCCTTATGTGCTCATCCCTCACATCCGCGTGTGTGCTGTGTGTTGCCATGGAAACCTGCATTAAGCGGTGAGAAGCTGTTACCTCATTTCCTGCCATTGCTATAGTCTTCAGCTGGCTCTGTTAGAAGACTGGCAGCACAGAGCTGGCACTGCCCACCGTGCCAACATTGTTACTAGTCTCAATCTGTCTATTTTCATTCTTGATTCAGGGTGATTCAGTCTTTGTTTTTTGTATTGGTTCCACCATATTGCTTTTAGATATCATTCATTCACCACGGGTTAAAAACATTTTTGGAAAAGTTATTTTGTGAGAGTGTTCCCGTAATAGTTTGGTTTATTTAAACAGAAAGCTGTGGGATTTAAGATGGAAGTATCATAAGTATCATAGTCCATACTGCTCATTCACTATATTAGTCGCTCATTCAATATAAAAGTCTTCTGAAGCCAAACAATACCTTTGTGAGAGCAAACTGACAAAGATTTAAGTCAGAGTGCCGTCATAGTTGGCACAGTTGGCATAGTGCACTGCGTAGTTGCTGCACATGGATGCTCTTAAAAATATATATTTTAATTTATTTTTCAATCATCAGAAAATGTTGTTCAAATTTGTTAGCGAGAAAACTTCATTTTAAAACATATAAAGTGCCATATTTATTTTTTGCATCTTATCAGACATCGCTTAAATGTCTTTGATGCCAGGAAGAAACATTGTGCAAAAATTGATCTATTTCCTGCATGACCTTTGAACCCTTTTGAATGAGCTGCTTTTCTGCATTAATTGCTCATTAAATGTGATCTCATCTTCATTAAAGTCACAAGTATAGACAAACACAATGTGATTAAGATGACAACACACCAACCAGTACAGTCTTTTATGTCTTTACAATAACAGTAACAATGCTGTGGAAAAAGTAAGTGGACCCCTAGGCTAAAGACGACCAAACAAAAAGCTAATTAGAGTCAGGAGTTGGCAAACCTGGCATCCAATTAATGAAACTAGATTGGAGGTGTGGGTTAGAGCTACTTTGACTTGTAAAAAGCACTCAAACATTTTGAGTTTGCAATTCAGAAGATGCTTCTGCTGACGTGGACCAGATTTCAGAAGATCTATGATCAAGAATTGTTGCTTTGCATAAAGCTGGAAAAGGGTTACAAAGTTATCTGTAAGAGCTTAGTTATTCATCTGTCCACAGTTAGACAAACTGTCTATAAATGGAGATGATTTAGTACTATAGGTACTCTCACTAGAAGTGGCCGTTAGATGTTCATCTGTCCACAGTTAGACAAACTGTCTATAAATGGAGATGATTTAGTACTATAGGTACTCTCACTAGAAGTGACCGTTAGATATTCATCCGTACAGAGTTAGACAAACTGTCTATAAATGGAGATGATTTAGTACTATAGGTGCTCTCTCTAGAAGTGGCCGTTACATATTCATCTGTCCACAGTTAGACAAACTGTATATAAATGGAGATGATTTAGTACTATAGGTACTCTCTCTAGAAGTGGCCGTTACATATTCATCTGTCCACAGTTAGACAAACTGTCTATAAATGGAGATGATTTAGTACTATAGGTACTCTCACTAGAAGTGGCTGTTAGATATTCATCTGTCCACAGTTAGACAAACTGTCTATAAATGGAGATGATTTAGTACTATAGGTACTCTCTCTAGAAGTGGCCGTTACATATTCATCTGTCCACAGTTAGACAAACTGTCTATAAATGGAGATGATTTAGTACTATAGGTACTCTCTCTAGAAGTGGCCGTTACATATTCATCTGTCCACAGTTAGACAAACTGTCTATAAATGGAGATGATTTAGTACTATAGGTACTCTCTCTAGAAGTGACCGTTAGATATTCATCTGTACACAGTTAGACAAACTGTCTATAAATGGAGATGATTTAGTACTATAGGTACTCTCACTAGAAGTGGCTGTTAGATATTCATCTGTCCACAGTTAGACAAACTGTCTATAAATGGAGATGATTTAGTACTATAGGTACTCTCTCTAGAAGTGGCCGTTACATATTCATCTGTCCACAGTTAGACAAACTGTCTATAAATGGAGATGATTTAGTACTATAGGTACTCTCTCTAGAAGTGACCGTTAGATATTCATCTGTACACAGTTAGACAAACTGTCTATAAATGGAGATGATTTAGTACTATAGGTACTCTCACTAGAAGTGGCTGTTAGATATTCATCTGTCCACAGTTAGACAAACTGTCTATAAATGGAGGTGATTTAGTACTATAGGTACTCTCACTAGAAGTGGCCGTTAGATATTCATCTGTCCACAGTTAGACAAACTGTCTATAAATGGAGATGATTTAGTACTATAGGTACTCTCTCTAGAAGTGGCCGTTACATATTCATCTGTCCACAGTTAGACAAACTGTCTATAAATGGAGATGATTTAGTACTATAGGTACTCTCACTAGAAGTGGCTGTTAGATATTCATCTGTCCACAGTTAGACAAACTGTCTATAAATGGAGATGATTTAGTACTATAGGTACTCTCACTAGAAGTGGCCGTTAGATATTCATCTGTCCACAGTTAGACAAACTGTCTATAAATGGAGATGATTTAGTACTATAGGTACTCTCTCTAGAAGTGGCCGTTAGATATTCATCTGTCCACTGTTAGACAAACTGTCTATAAATGGAGATGATTTAGTACTATAGGTACTCTCTCTAGAAGTGGCCGTCCAGCCAAGATGACTCAAAGGGAACACCGCAGAATGATCAATGAGGTAAAGAAGAACCCTAGAGTGACAGATAAAGACTTGAAGGTATCATTGTAACTGGTTAACATCTCCGTTCATGAGTCTATTATATGGAAAACATCAATCAGACATGGTGTGCATGTCAGGATACTACGAAGGAAGCCGCTACTTTCCAACTAAAACATTGTTGCATGCCTGTTGCATTGCCAAAAGTGAAGGTGATCCCAACGGTGAAGGATTTGGGCTGCTTTGCTGCTTCGGGGTCTAGACCGCTTGCCATCAGAGGGAAATCAAGATACCCTACAGGATAATGTCAGGGTGGCAGTGTGCCAGCTGAAGCTCACTAGAAGTTGAGTGATGCAGCAGGACAATGACCCTAAACAGAAGTAAATCCACTATAGAATGACTTCAAAAAAGAAAATCCACCTTTTGGAGTGTCCCAGTCAGAGGCCAGACCTGAACCCAATAGAGATGCCGTGGAATGACTTAAAGAGAGACACCAGACATCCTGAGAATTTAGCTGAGCTGAAGCAGTTCTGTAAGGAAGAATGGTCCAAAATATCTCCTGAACGTTGTGCAGGTCTAATCCGCAGCTACCGGAAACGCTTGGTTGAGGTTATTGCTGCCAAAGAAGGATCGACCAGTTATTAAATCCAGGGGTTCACTTACTTTATCCACAGCACTGTGAATGTTTAATGGGATGTGTTCAATGAAGGCATGAAAGATTATAATTGTGTGTGTTGTCAGCTTAAGCACATTGTGGTTTGTCTATTCTTGTGACTTTAATGAGGATGAGATCACATTTAATGACCAATTAATGCAGAAAACCAGCTCATTCAAAAGGGTTCACATACTTTTTCTAAACGAGTAATACACAGCAAAGGCCCGACTCTGAATAACAATACAGCTCCATAAATCACATTCTTCTCTTTCAGTCACACTCAGATGCTAAATACCGAGCCATGGATAAATCATACGTCTGGTATTCATTTACATTTTCCCTGTGCATTTTAGAGCAAACACGTTCACACATCCATCATTAGTATGAATTAAGTGAGATTTAGTGGCTGAATTCATTAAGTTCTGGCATATATTGTTATATTTTCCAATAATGTGGGTGACAGAGGACTTCAGGCGTTACAAGTCTGGATGCAAATCGTGTATGACTGCAAGTGTGATGCTTCGGGAAACGTGTATTGTCAGGGCTGCAGTGTGAAAAATGAGGCTGCTCATAAGAACATATCTGTATTATTTTACACCAATATTGATAGTTTCGGGTCTTAATCACTACCTGTCTCGCCTTACTCTATCACTCTCAAAACAAAACCAGAAAATAGGATGTTTACTACTAAAAAAGCGTTTAATAATATGTTATTACATGTTATAACTGTGTTATTACACAATAAAATGGGTTTCACCTCTAAATATACCTTTTTCCACTCAAAAACTTTGCTTTTTCTAAACATTGCTGTCCCACTTACATCTTATCTATCTAATGAGTCCTCTCACTCATTCCATTAGTCTCTGATCCCCGAATGCATGATTAATTCATGGCGTTTCAAATATAGCAGTGGGCAGAACGTATTTACCCACTTTCTCTGCATACTTGAAATATATCAAATGGTTGTCTTGAGCTTGCTAAGAATTCATTACATAAAACACACAATCAGATTACACATTTCTTGTTGATCCAAGTGCATATTTGAATATGTGCATAACTTAAAAGATGCAAAGTTATAAATACAAATTTAAGTTTTGTTTGTGAGTTTTGTAGAAAACTGCAAATGAGAAGATAAAACATCTTGAAGTTGGAGTCTGCTCATTTTTAAACTGCTCTATTCGGTACAACTTAAGTGAATGGTGACGATGGCTAACATAGTCTGTGTCTAAAAGCCTCACCAAACAAAGAAAACATAATAATTGTACATAATATCTAATTAAACATGCAAATACAACAATGACCAAAGGTTTGCTCTCCCTCCAAAGCATGCAGGCATGAGTAGCGAGATCTCATTCAGTTCCATTCTGTGTCATTTGAGTCATCATTGAGTCTGTGTCATGTGTTTGGCGCCATCTCCTGGTGGCCATATGTAATTACAGCGACCGATCCTCTCTGCCCATATTTGGATGACTTCCACCTCTGGTTGTAGCGATCTGAATCCTCATACAACTGATTTAGTGTTTCATGACTACATAGTTTCCTATGAAGTCATCTGATACAGGAAAGCTAACATGTTTTTGCCAGATAGCACATTATGCTTCGTGTGGATTATCTAATGATATATGTGTCTGATTACATTGTATGTGGGCTCGTTTTAAAGATAATCACTTACTCTAAGTAATGGTATGGGATATTTGTTATGTTTATTTTTAATGAAGTTTAAACACGGCATATAAGCAACACATGTTTACATGTAACACATACGTCAAAGACATTCTTGGCTATTACTTGCTTTGTTTTTGTCTGTGAGTAAAACAAATAGGCTATTTCGGAACACGATACGTTGATACCTATTTCTATTTTAGGTCAAGACTGTAGTTAATAATATTTTGATAATAATATTTTTTCCCATCCAAGCTGAATTATTGAACAAATTGGGTTTCTCATTCCATATTTATTTATGCAATACAAATGACTGATGTACGTAAGTGGTAGAGTGGGCTAAAGCGCATAACTGGTAATCAGAAGGTTGCTGGTTTGATCCCCAGAGCCACCACCATTGTGTCCTTGAGTCCACTTAACTCCAGGTTGCTCCGGGGGGGGATTGTCCCTGTAATAAGGGCACTGTAAGTCACTTTGGATAAAAGCGTCTGCCAAATGCATAAATGTAAATTCATGTAAATGTAAGTAATCTGCCTAACCCTTGTCTCGTTCCACACCCCTCTCTTTTCTGTTTTCCATGGTACACTAAAGTTATTTTCCTGCTAAAATCATGATTAGGTTTAGGTTTAAGCTAGGGGTTAAATCTAACTCAAAGGGTAGCTCAGCAAGTATTGACGCTGACTACCACCCCTGGAGTTGGCAAGTTTGAATCCAGGGTGTGGTGAGTGACTCCAGCCAGGTCTCCTAAGCAACCAAATTGGCCCAGTTGTTAAAGGGGCTCGAGTCACATGGGGTAACCTCCTCGTGGTCGCTATAATGTGGTTCATACTCGGTGGGGCGCGTGGTGAGTTGTGCGTAGATGCCGCGGTGGCTGGCGTGGGCCTCCACATGTACTATGTCTCCGCAGTAACACACTCAACAAGCCACGTGATAAGATGCTTGTTTTTAGCATCTCAGTCTCACGGGAGCGCTGCATTTTTTGACGCCATGTCATGTTAGGAAGAACTTCAACTGATAAAAGCGTTTCTCGAGACACATGCGTTCTGCTCTATTCATTGTGGTCAGGGCCATAGATCCACCCCCCCCCCCCCCCCAATCTTTATACCATTATCAATGGAAACATGTCAATTCTTCACACTGTAACCCCCAGTGTTCAAGCCAAATCTACGCCCTTGATTGTGGTGCGTTTTTCTTTTTTTAGGTGCAAGAATGGGTTTGTAATCAAACGGTAACTGGAAGAAATATTTTAGCCAGTAGTTACATGAACTCATATTCGAGAAGAAAAAAAATGCTTCTTTCAAAGTTACCGGAACCGAATGCTTTGGTGTTGTTTTTGCAAAAAATGTCTCATGCACCCGGACCGCCCTACAGATATAAGGTCCTATTAGGCAGATTTCTGTGCATACCCTCGGATGAAATCCTGCGGGCGTACGTGGCATTTTATCTGGCAAGATTATCTGTGAATAACTTAAATTTCGGTCTGTTCTTCACACAGAGCTGTGTACAAATATTTATATGCATTATGTGAATATGTGTTATACAGTATATGTGAGGAATAGTTTATGATGTTTTTATTGTTATTTGTGTGTGTGTGTGTGTGTGGGGGGGGGGGGGGGGGGGGGGGTATACTGAGTAACTGCTCCATGGAAGAAAGAAAGTCATATCTGGTTTGCAACAACAGCCAGAATATTCATGTGTGGGTGAACTACTCTTTTAAGACACTTTATCTTGGCTGCATGTTTTCAACCATTTAATAAAACAAAAGGGATCCTACTAAACCCCAGAGTGTGAAGATTTCCATGGCAACCGCATGGATTGCGCCACGCCTGCTGAATCCCATATTCTTAAGTCTGGTTGCTCAGTGGGCTGAAACAAAGACAGAGGCAGCATCCTGTAAAACTACTCCTACCGGTGCACCATAGCATACCACATCGCAGTGGATTACTGCTAATGAACATCAAAAATCCTACTAATTCCTCTGACCGCTTTTGGGTTTTTAAGTTCATATAATTGCTTACAGTCTTTTGTCTGAATGTCTAATATCCCATCCAGTAGCCAGCGGAGTGTTCAGGGTGAGTGAAGTGTTTAAATCAGACACATCTGTGTGGAGGTGGGGTAGTGGTCCTGTGAGGAGAGAGACATGGAATACTAATTATGGGTTTAGTAGCAAGATACTCTTTAGGAGCTCCAGAGACCAGAGAGCTTCAGTTTCATGATCCCAAGAGAATACAGTCATTGATTGGCTGCATTCATGCAAGATTTTTACGAGACGCCTGAGCTGATAAATGTCACATTTAGGAGGGTTTTATGCAGTTAATTCCAAAAGGAAGTAGAAGCACATCTGATATGATGTTGATTGTGCTAAATAATCACTATTACTATTGCTCATTCTTGGAGTCAGACACCACTCATATTTTCTTCAGAAAACATGGTTTCTTTCTGGGGGTTTTTGGTGGCATGCCAAATATTTGTTAAATTGCAATATCTATCTAAAAGAACACGAAAACAATGTAATTATACACTTCAGTAGTTTGTGGTACAGTTTTGATCTTTAATACAGTCTGGCTAATCCAGCCTTTTATTAGATTTGGCTACATATTAACTTGCCTGATAAATTATATTCTCTATTTCTAAAGAAGTGTAAGTCAGGATCAATAGAGCGTCCTGACCAGCCCTGATTGGATTAGTGTCTAAAACATGTCAGAATTTGAGAGACAGACGTTCTCAATGGTTCAATGCTGGACCCAGTAAACGCTGCCCACTTTTCAGCCATCTTGGTTCAGTATTTTCTATATCCATTCAAGGTTTCTAAAACGTTCTCAATAATGAGTTCTGCTCAATGAGCTTCAAGATGAATCACGACATACACAAACTTTGATTTGAAGCAATAAACTAAATTACATGTGAAAAAATACAAAAGGTGCAAGACTTTCCTTAACATCTTGAGCTTTCGCAAATGTCAAAATCAAAAGAACGACGGTACGATAAAATAAATGGCATAAACCTTTAAGCTCTGAAGGTGTTTTGAAAGATTTCCTGTTTCAGTGGCATACCCAAAATTAAAGGCTTATAACTCAACAACAAACAAACAAACAAACAAACAAACAGGGTGGGTCAAGTGTGTACTATCATTGTGAAGAAAGCGTTCAAATTTGTTAATGATATAGGTAATGATATTGTGACGAGGAGGAGGGCGGGGCCGGGTCGTTACTACGCCCTGCCACCAATCAGGCTAATCTACTGAGAAGAGGGATAAGTGCAGCAGAATGTGGCAGTTCGGGAAAGAGAGAGCCACATGCAGCTGCCATATGTGTGTTTGTTTCATTAAATATTACTTTGACTGTTCAGCCGGTTCCCGCCTCCTCCTTTCCCATTTTTAACCGTGTTACAGAAACATTCTGAGAGACTCAGCCTAAGAAACTGCTGAAAAATCACACAACAAATTTAACCAAAAATGAATCTTTTTCGTATTTGAAATTATATATCTTTGGGTGTAAATAAGGTGGCTCCGAAAAACACTTTTGTTCCCAATCATGTCAACCATACCTGAGAAAAATGTTGTGTTGATACGACAAAGCAATCAAAAGTTATAACATTACAAACATAATTATTCATTAGTCTCCAAAAATGTCTCCAAGTGTCGAAAAGTATCTCCAAACAAAATAAAAGATAATAATTGTACATAAGAACTAATTACACATGCAAACACAACAATGACTAAAGGTTTGCATAGCATGCAGACATGATTTTAGTCATGAGATTTCACAGAATGAGTTTCATTCTGTGTCATTTGAGTCATCATTGAGTCTGGGTCGTGTATTTGGCGCCATCTCCTGGTGGCCATTTCTGCACATTTCTAAGCACTGGTCATAATACCTGCATTCATTGTAAAGAAGAGCTTCTAAGATTTCAAACGATACATATTTTGTGTTGATCAAAACTTTAGTTGTTAATATTTTGACAATAATTTTTTTCTTGCGGCCCCCATTTGAACTTAAAGGGATTAAGTTATTCATTATTAGTATAGAACAATATTATTCAAATATACACACATTTAAATGTAGTTTAAGACAGTAAAGAGATCAACTCGAAATTTTACATGGAATTTCTGCAATTAAAACAACTTTTAAAAAATGTAGCTCAACTGAAGCCAATATTGGCACTTAACAAAGGTTCATATGAATAACATAAGAGGGCTTTATTATGTTCATAAGTGCAGATATTCTCCTGTAGGATGTTTTTAGTTGTGAGATGTTATAGAAAGGCCAAGTCTTGCCAAAAGTGAACTATTAGCATGCTAAGGGCAAAGGAAGTTTAATTAGCAGCAATACTCACTTGCTAACTCACAACTAACTCCCAAGAGTGCAAATGCTGTGCTAATATACTGTATATATTATAGTGAAAATTGGAATATACTGTATATTCATAGTGAAATTAAAAAGAGTAGGTTGACTTTTCATTAGCTAAAATCAGTCTGTGTTTACCGAAATTTGAACCACTGCCCCCAGTGGCCAAAGCGGGAAGTGCTGTGGGGCGTATGTGCACGTGTGAGCTTTATTTTCCAGGTGAAATGTTCACAGGGGGGCACCAAAAGTGAGTTGTGAAACCAGTGAAACTGTACTGGATGTAAATCAGTGAAGAGGAACGTATATTTTATAAACTGTACCCCAAACCTAAATCTTACCATCACTGGAGTAAAATGTTAATGTTAGGGGGAAAAAAAATCGCAATCTCCGAATCGCGCTCGTCACTGAATATGCAAACGTGGTTATTTTCTGGTTTCAAGCGGGATGACAACACGGGTCTCCCACGCTACAGATGTAAACCCGCTTTAGCCAAAAAACGTCTGATGGCAGATGGTGCTTGTCAGTGAGTGTGGACAATGCGGCCGATCCTAAACCTCATTCCCACTGGGCTCTGATCCCGGGATATCGCTGGGATTAATACCGGGGAGCCTTCTGTCTTAACGCAAGCCGGTGCCGGAATGCATTTGTTCCCAGG
>JAVLUX010000041.1:20790175-21037675 GCA_032164185.1 Moxostoma hubbsi
ATCATGTTAACACAAATCATGTTTATGTCTTGTGGCTGTAGTTTTCAAACAGTGACTTCCTTTAAGTGTGTAAATATCTTTAGTTGAAATCAACTTTATGCCACAAATAACGTGCTGTGAACTCCAGCCTCTATTTCCATTTGATTTATTCCCATTTTTCCCGTGTGTTTGTGTGTTCACAGCTCACTATACGCTGTATTGTGGATCATGGCCATGAGGGTTTGTTCCAGCTTGACCCGTGACGGCCTGCTGATAATGGCCGTCATTTATCTGTGTGTGTTTCGCACTGTGGGCACAACTCAGCTGATCATGTGACATGGGCAGAGCTTCAGATCAGACAGCCTGTGTGTCTCGAGGCCACGACAACCATCTGACCCGATTTCAGCCCAAAAAAACCCAGAGCGGAGGCCAGGTGCAGTCAGTCTGAGGTCCAACACTGTCCCGCTGCAAGACTGTACACTTCCTGTTGGGACGGGCAATATCATTTCTTAATTGTCATTGTTATTAAGTATATTCAAAAGGTTTTGATGCAAAAATGAAAATATGAACATTTAATACATTTTTAATGAAATTATAAAAATGTGCAATAATTATTTGAACTCAATATTAATTTTTTTGTTTGTTTATGTCTTAAATGGTTAAAAATGAATTTTTAATAGCTTTTCTATTTAAATTGTTTTACTGTTTTCAAATAATATTTATTTTTTTATGCTTTATTACAGAAAACACTCTTAACACTCTCATTTTGCGAAACTGGTCTAATGCCGGATATATTGTGAATATATTGTGAATATATTGAGATATTGGACAGATCACCAG
This sequence comes from Moxostoma hubbsi, assembly GCA_032164185.1. Classification (NCBI taxonomy): domain Eukaryota; kingdom Metazoa; phylum Chordata; class Actinopteri; order Cypriniformes; family Catostomidae; genus Moxostoma; species Moxostoma hubbsi. Next base: position 20,790,995 of record JAVLUX010000041.1, read on the forward strand.
CACATGTACAGCGAGTGTTGTTCTGTAGTCGTGTGTCATTGAGACGATTATAACAGATGCTGTGATAAACTCTTTTACCCCGAGGCACATCTATTGTGTCCATGTGCTTCCACAAGAGGACATATACGTGTCTTTTTGACATCAGAGCAAGAAATGGGACACACGAGTGCTGGCTGTTCATGAGAGAGTGATGGATATGAGGGTTTGCAGTAGATTTTCTACATTTCTGGAAGAAAATGTGAGTGCCCTCAACGCCACAATGGTTGTTTACTAGTCCAATTCCGAATATAGCCCGAGTGTGTTTGAGAGAAAGACCGAATGCACACACACACACACACACACACACACACACACACATACACACACATACACACACACACACACACATACACACACATACACACACATACACACACACACACACACACACACACACTCACTCACAAACACACACACTCACTCACAAACACACGCGCGCACACACACACTCACTCACAAACACACACTCACTCACAAACACACACTCACTCACAAACACACGCACGCACACACGCACGCACACACACTGTACAGTTACGCACACACACACACACACACATACAAGCACACACACATACACGCACGCACACACACACACTCACACACACGCACACACACACGCACACTCACTCACTCACTGACTCACACACACACACTCACACTCACTCACTCACTGACTCACACACACACACACACTCACTCACATACACACACACACACATACATGCACACACACATTTACGCAGATAAATCTGCTGGTCTTGACCTTCTGTTGAACAGCTCTTGGCATTTCCAATAAACTCTGCACAACAACACCAGCCGCTTTGTCTTGCTCGCTCGTCTCCAGACAGTACACAAACAATTAACTGTTGCATCTGCAGACAATGTAAACAGACAATTAGCAAATCTCAATTAACACTCAATCTCACTGAAGATTAAGTGTCTATGAAAGGAAGAATGGAGATTCATCAGCCACCGGTTAACATGAACTAATTGGCAACAGGGTTACAAATCTAAACAAAAACAACAGCTGAGCATTGTTTACAGTGTTGAGAAGTGTTGTTACTAATATCTGTGTATGCATTTGCACATCATTGGTAACATTTGTCAATATGATTATATACATTAACACAGCAGTTAACAACAGTCAAGTGGTAAAAGACGCTGACTATCACACCTGGATCCAGGGTGTGCTGAGTGACTCCAGTCAGGTCTCCTAAGCAACCAAATTGGCCCGGTTGCTAGGGAGGGTAGAGTCACATGGGGTAACCTCCTCGTGGTCAAAATAATGTGGTTTGCTCTCGGTGGGGTGCGTGGTGAGTTGTGCGTGGATGCAGAGGAGAATAGCGTGAAGCCTCCACATGAACGCGCTCAACTAGCCACGTGATAAGATGTACGGATTGACGGTCTCAGACGCGGAGGTAGCTGGGATTCGTCCTCCGCCACCCTGGCGAGTCACTACGCCACCACGAGGACTTAAAACCGCATTGAGAGTTGGGGAGAAAAAGTGGAAAAAATATCCCAAAAATGTCATGTTTATTTCAACTTATACTGATACGATTTTAACATCCCATACATTAATCCGATATACGACATATATCTGAACATATATTTTCAATTGCAATTTGAAAATTTGGGTATTTGGGAAAATGTTTGTTACATTTGTGTACAAGTATGTGACCTTTTTATATTTTAAATTAAAAAATACATTTTATATATGTGTTTTGCATATACTGCCATATATACGATTAAAAGAGCTAATTAAAATGTTAACATTGTTTAATGCCTAAAAACCAGCTTAAACCAGCATGCAATCTGGTTTTCTGGTGTTAGCATATATTCCTGGTCTGGTCAGGTTTAGTGGTTTTGATGGTTTTAGAGGGTTTCGGGTACGTTTCAGCTTGCAAGCTATAGCTAACCAACTAAACCAGCTAAGACCAGCAAACCAGCTTAGGCCGGTTTTGAGCTTTTCAGCATGCAGGGTTTTTTAATATATCACTGATATATTTATTTGTTGTAAATTGTTGTAAATCTTTTCATGAATATAATTAACATAAAATATTATATATTGTTAGTTCAAGATACTAAATGCATTAACTACTCGTAACGTATTGATCCGTAACGTATTCATCGATGATTAGCTGAGCTACTTAATATGAGATGAGCATGTTTACAATTAACCTCTTAATATAGGCTACACGTGCCTCGTCTAATCATCAAAACAACCAGTCTATAAATTCTCCCACATGTTTCCATTCTGACATTCATCACGCAGAGGATTTAATTGCATTGCAAGAGTTTGACAGGTGTCGGCTCTCTAGAGGATCTGTCGTTTTCCAGCATCCCTCTAACACACGGCCTACAATGTCAATTATGTTTAGTGGGAAAGGTCATGCGGCTTCATAACTCAGATCAGAAAACAGTGAGTGAGTCACAATAAATGAAGAAATGAGGAGGAGGACAAGAAAGGCATGATCGGAATAGCACACTTCCATACTACTCAGACTATTCCTGCAGTATGCATGGAATACATGGATGACAACATTTGGGAAAACGTGTAGTATGGAATACTGTATCCCACAATGCAACTGTCTTCAGCTACCGTTACATTTAGCATGAGCTCACACAATTCACATTTTCTTCTGTAATCGTAGGACTCACAGCCTAAAATCCTCCTCCATAACACCTGCAGACAGAGACAAGTGATAAATGTGAGCGCGGCGTAGTGCTAGCGGGACGACTAGCGGCTGTACATCAACACACCATTAGCTAGGTAACTCCTAGCCGATCACATATAAGCCATTGCTTTACAAGTCTGCTCACAATCCATCACATTGCTGTTTCAGTGTGCTAACACGGCACCCTCCACCACCCCACCACCACCTGTTGAGTCCCGTCCCGCACGGTGGAAGGCTCCTCGCCCCTGCTTAATATCTCTGGCAGGATATGACGGTTCCGAGTACAACTTCTTCGGACTGCCAGATGGGGGGCAACGTTACATTTCTGTTTTATATCTATCAAATAAATGTCATCTTAAATTACACTCAAGTCTGCGAGTCTGGAATAAAACAGCAACACAAAAACCATTTCAGTGGGATCCCAAAGACTTACACCACTCGTGCTCCATTAGATGCACGCAGAGAAATCTCGCCGTCTGTGCAAAGGCGTTAACACGGCCAATGCCACTCATTTGCAAAATGACAAAATCCTATTTGGTTGCATTGTCTGATAAAGATGTTCCGGTGGTTTCAGGCAGGTTTTGGTATGAACACAGATGTCACACTGTCTGTGTTTTCTCATTACTCTCTCTCTCTGATCTTGGGACGCGTGAAAAATCTCATTGTCATCTCTTATTGACTGATAAAGTGAGTTGTGTGAGTGTGTCTATGTTTGTGTCTCGTAAAGAAGTAAAAACAGAGAAGTGAAGTTGTGGCACGGCGGAGGGCGGGGCCGGGTCATGACTCGACACGCCCGGTCCCGTATTAGGCTAATCAAGCCACCAATGTAAAGAAGTTCACGCTCACGGGCAAGGAAGAGGCGAGAGACCGGCTTAACGTGTAAATAAAGGTTTAATGAGAAACTCAAAAGACAAACACACAGGACGACGGACATGTCTGTAAGGATCTCTCTCTGCCGCACCGCCCTCTGCGATCTGCTTTATCCCTCTCGGTGGCTTGATTAGCCTGATACGGGACCGGCCGTGTCAAGTCACGACCCCGCATCGCCCTCCGCCGTGCCACAGAAGTATTTTAGAGTTTACAAAATAGTATGCAAACTTTAGCTCTTTCAAGCGGCTGTGGCTCAGGTGGTACAGTGGGTCGTCCACTAATCGTAGGGTTCCCGGGCCACACGACTCCACATGCCGAAGTGTCCTTGGCCGCCCTGTGCCATTGGTGTGTGAGTGTGTGTGTGTGTGTGTGTGAATGGGTGATTGGGACACAGTGTAAAGCGCTTTGAATACAGCTACGGTTAAAAAACGCTGTATAAGTGCAGATCATTTACCATTCAAGTAGTCAAAGCCCACTAAGACTTTGGAAAATGTTAATAAAGCATTATATTGTTACATATTGTTTTGTTTTCTTTCCTAATAAGGAAACAAGTGCATTTTGACGGGAAAAGAAGTCAAATTTCAGCACTTTCAAAATCTGCGATTAATTGCGATTAACTATTAAAAATATACTAATATGCGATTAATCGCGATTAACTGTTTAAAAATATAGTAATATTTGATTAATCGCTAGTAACTATGAAAAAATATGCTACTATGCGATTAATCGCGATTAAGTGTTTAAAACATATACTAATATGCGATTAATCACGAGTAACTATTAAAAATATGCTGATATGCGATTAATCGCGACTGCCTATTTAGAATGTTCTAGTGTGCGATGAATCGCGATTAACTATCAAAAATTTACTGCCATGCGATTAATCGTGAATAACTGTTACAAATACACCGCTATGCGATTAATCGCGATTCACTGTTTACAGAATATACTCGTGCGATTAATCACAATTACCTATTGAAATATATACTAGTATGTGATTAATCGCGATTTGCTTTTGCGAATATGCTAATGCGTGCTTAATCGTGATTAACTGCTTGAAGAATACACTAATATGCGATTCATTGCGATTAACTATTTAAAAAATATACTGATATGCGATTAATCGCGATTAACTATTTAAAAATATACTAGTACGCGATTAATCGCAATTCAAAATTTTTATCGACTGACAGCACTAATACAATTATTAAGGACATCAAATTTCATGAAAACATTCTTTAAAGGGACAGTTCACCCAAAAATTACAATTCTCTCATCATTTACTCACCCTCATGCCGTCCCGGATGTGTATGACTTTCTTTCTTCTGCTGAACACACATGAAGCTTTTTAGAAGAATATTTCAGCTCTGGAGGTCCATATGTGAATGCATGTGAATGTTGGCAAGATCTTTGAATCTCCAAAAAGCACATAAAGTCAACACAAATGTAATTTAAACAACTCCAGTGGTTAAATCCATGTCTTCAGAAGTGATAGGTGTGGGTGACAAACAGATCACAATTTAAGTCCTTTTTTACTATAAATTAATGTCCCTTCCCAGTAGGTGGCGATATGCACAAAGAATACGAATCGCCAAAAACAAAAGAAGAATGTGAAAGTGAAAGTGGAGATTTATATTAAAAAAGGACTTAAATGTTGATCTGTTTCATATCGTATCACTTCTGAAGATATGCATTTAAACACTGGGTTACTTTTATGCTGTCTTTATGTGCTTTTTGGAGCTTCAAAGATCTGGCCACCATTCACTTGCATCGTATTGACCTACACAGCCGAGACTATCCCTTTAATCTTCCCGCTAGGAGATGCAGTCCCTGACTTCATTTTCAATTTATTTTATAATTACACATTTAACACGCTAGCTTGCTATTGACCCAAGACATACTGTAAGCACAGCTGAATCAATGAATATACCAACAGATATCAATAAGTCTAACCAATATAGCCCAATGCAAGCATAATCAAATGTAAGCGTATGATCTATATTGGTGATTTACAGTATGTTTGCCATTTAAAATGGACAGCATTGACTTCACATTTTCCTGTCGTATTGCAGCACAGCACAATCTGCAGCTATAATTCACAACTACATGAACTGAAATGTTAACAGAGCACTCCTACACACACACACACACACACACACACACACACACACACACACACACACACTGCTAGGCTTAGCCAGCTGCTACCGTCCCACTGATAAACCACATTGCTTGGTTACTTCCCCACATCCTACATCTCACGGCGCTCACACACGGCAAAAGTCAAAAGCGTATTTATTTTTAAGTACTACCGGAGGAAAAAGAAACACAAATGAGATCTTGCTAATATCTGATTTATATCCTCTAGACAGAAATTAGATTAAAAGAAGAGCAAATGCTTAAGTCTCAGAGTATTTTTCCAGTAATGTCTCTCCCCTAGAGCTCCTCTCTCTCCATCTTAAAAATGTCTCAGACTGTGCTCAGGTTTGCCAAGATACCAAAATCTGCAATCAAAAGTCAGAAACGCAAAACCAAATGATCAAATAATCAGTGCTAACCATATTAAGCTTATAGCTCTTTACGGTATACTGTATACTGTGTACTGTATGTATAGATGTCAATCATCTCACTGTAAACACAGAGATTGGGGTGATCCTGAGCGTGACAGATTGTGTTAAGAGACAATAGCTACATTTCAGAAACGTCTGTTAATCGCCTACTTCCTCTTTAACATTAACGGACTGGAGTATATGTTCAGCGTTCAGCACGTGTACCAAATGTTGTGTGTGTTTACATTATATTCACCCCACAGCTGCTGCCCGCATTATCAGCTGTATTGTAAAGACATAAACTCAAAAAAAAATCAAAAAAGCTGAACACAATCATCAACATTTCGGATTTTATGTCAACTATGATTTAGTTTGATACATGTTCTCACTGCTCTTATAAATGAACAATTCTCATTGATTGATTAATCACCAAATTACATTTTTGCATGTTTACGTAAAGGGACAGTTCACCCAAAATTGAAAATTTAGTTATTGTTTATTCATCCCTGTGTTGTTATAACCCTATACAACTTTCTTTGTTTTTCTGAACACAAGGGGAGAAATTGTGTAAAAATGTTGTGCTCAGTGATGTCATAATGGCAGTTTATGGTGACCACCTCTTCAAGCTTCAAAAGGACACAAAAGTATAATTCCGAAGTCTAATTAATTATTCATGAGATTCATGATTGTTTCTAAAGTATACGATAAGATTTGGTGAGAAACAAACTGAAATCGAATGTATTATTTAGTGTAAATGTTCACTGTTGATCTCCTGTGTGCGTTCATGAGAGTGCACGAGAGCAACAGTTCACACAGTGCCCTCACGACAATGGGGTGTTCAAGCGAAAACTCGTTTTGTTTATCTAAAAACAGGTCTTCCAGAGTGAACACAACACAGATGCACACAAAACAGAGAACAGAACTTAATAAACATGTCTGAAGAGTTTGTAGATGAAGAATTGATGCATTTCTGTGTCCAGCCTTTTTTTTTAGCGGAGTACGCGGAAATCAAACTGAAACAGAGTATGTTACAGGATGCCACAGGCACTCCGTGCCCAAGCGATAAAAGCTATATTTTCTATGGTAATCAGAGTTTAAGTCCTAACCAGCAGTGACGAGTGACGGTACATTCTATCGATCACTTGTTTTCTATTTTCAGCATTGTGCGATTAACTCTATGCACTGTGAACTGGCACCGGACCAAAAACTTTCAAAAAATAAGGCTGGGCATAGAAATGCATCAATTCTTCGACTGCAAACTCTTCAGACATGTTTAGTGAGTTCTGTTCTCTGTTTTGTGTGCAGTTGTGTTCTGTTGTCACTATCGCTGTGGAGGACCTGTTTTTAGAGAAACAAAATGAGTTTTCGCTTGAACGCCCCAATGCCCCAAATGTTGCTCTCGGGCCTTATCATGAACGGTCAGTGAACATTTACACTCAATAATACATTCGATTTCAGTTTATTTCTCACCAAATCTTATCATATGCTTTCATAATAATCATGAATCTCATGAATAATTAAATAGACTTCTGAATTATAATTTTGTGTCCTTTTGAAGCTTGAAGAGGTGAACACCATAAACTGCCATTATGACATCACAGAGCACAACATTTATTCAAAGTTTCTCCCCTTGTATTCAGAAAAAGAAAGAAAGTCATTAACAATGACTGAATTTTCATTTTGGGGTGAACTAATCCTTTAAGCGCTTGGCAAGTTTGAGCAAGTCTGAATCCTGGTCAAGTCTAACTCACTTTTGTGGCACTATTTATTTAATCATATACTGTATGTGAACAAAAAATGGTCTGTTTTGAGAGAAAATATCGTATCGTTATGTGTCATCCCAAACAGAAATATAATGAACAACTTTTAACAAATCAAATAATCAATAATAAGCTTCTGTTTTACTCATGGAAAGCAGTGACATGAATGATAACGCTGGCAGTTTTGGATTCATTTTTCTTTTAAATAAAATTTCAGAAAGAAGATTTATGAAAGCATTTGCCGTAGCAGTCAAAGTGATGGATGACCGCGTAACCGCCGAGGAGAAAAATAACAAACGAGTCAATTTAACCAGTAGTTGGTCTGTTCTCGTTTTCAGGTTAAACACATTCAGTGAAATGCTTAAAAACATTAGTCGCTTATAAAAGTGGACATTTAATTAAGTGTTTCCCCGGGACAGTGTTATTGATGAGAGGTCGCTCTTTCTCATCACTCTCAGTCTCAAATATCCTTTGTAGAAATAAAAGGGACAAATGAAGACAATTGTTGACATGAAGTAGGATTATAGAGCTGCAGATGCTCTGCATTTAACCTCATTGCTGTACAAGAGAAACAACTGAGATATAAGAGACCCATTTGTGATGTTTCTTTCAGATGGGTACAAATGTTAGCTGGAGATCCTGAATAATATCGAAAACCACCTTGGAGGTTTTGAGAGCGACAGAAGAGCTAAACACGGCACAACACGGCGCAACCTTCTTCCTTGGCTTAATGGGTTCTATACATCACAATCCACAGTATTCCACTGGGTCACACACACACAATCCGGCCTCCCCCTCGCTGTCTGACAGTGCTCCATCAAACTCAGGTCAGCCTCTTGCTCTTTGTTTCCATAGAAACACCAGTCTATGGAAAAGTACACAAGTTATGCATTTAGTTGTGAGTTTAACAAGAGCTCGCAGCTTTATGCAAATGCATCTTTAATGCTGTAAACAATTATTCCATGTCTTCAAACCTCTCACAAACTTGTATAAAATTACAGGGGACATATAGCCGTGTGCATACTATGCATTTTTATGCACTTTATAGAGCGCAACAGTCTGGTTAGAGAAGTAAAAATCCCATTCGTTTTTTCCATAGGCGAATTTGCTTTAACGATTACGTATAAACCTTTACAGACAGCCATACCTTGAGCTCCGAGGTTTATCATCAGTAGTATATGCTTCTGCTGAAGCCATCAGTCTGCATTATTTAATACATATATATTAGTATTCCTGGTAAAGAACTACACTACCCATGATCCCCAGGGGGAAAACCCACCAATCAGAGAATCACATATAAAATATTTAATTCTTGTTAAAGAACTACATTACCCATGATCCCCAGGGGGAAAACCCACCAGTCAGAGAATCACATGTAAAATATTTAATTCTTGTTAAAGAACTACACTACCCATGATCCTCAGGGGGAAAACCCACCAATCAGAGAATCACATGTAAAATATTTAATTCTTGTTAAAGAACTACACTACCCATGATCTCCAGCGGGAAAACCCACCAATCAGAGAATCACATGTAAAATATTTAATTCTTGTTAAAGAACTACACTACCCATGATCCCCAGGGGGAAAACCCACCAATCAGAGAATCACATGTAAAATATTTAATTCCTGGTAAAGAACTACACTACCCATGATCCTCAGGGGGAAAACCCACCAATCAGAGAATCACATGTAAAATATTTAATTCCTGGTAAAGAACTACACTACCCATGATCCTCAGGGGGAAAACCCACCAATCAGAGAATCACATGTAAAATATTTAATTCATGGTAAATAACTACACTACCCATGATCCCCAGGGGGAATACCCACCAATCAGAGAATCACATATAAAATAATTAATTCCTGGTAAAGAACTACACTACCCATGATCCCCAGGGGGAAAACCCACCAATCAGAGAATCACATATAAAATATGTAATTCCTGGTAAAGAACTACACTACCCATGATCCTCAGGGGGAATACCCACCAATCAGAGAATCACATGTAAAATATGTAATTCCTGGTAAAGAACTACACTACCCATGATCCTCAGGGGGAAAACCCACCAATCAGAGAATCACATGTAAAATATTTAATTCATGGTAAAGAACTACACTACCCATGATCCCCAGGGGGAATACCCACCAATCAGAGAATCACATATAAAATAATTAATTCCTGGTAAAGAACTACACTACCCATGATCCCCAGGGGGAAAACCCACCAATCAGAGAATCACATATAAAATATTTAATTCCTTGTAAAGAACTACACTACCCATGATCACCAGGGGGAAAACCCACCAATCAGAGAATCACATGTAAAATATTTAATTCCTGGTAAAGAACTACACTACCCATGATCCTCAGGGGGAAAACCCACCAATCAGAGAATCACATGTAAAATATTTAATTCATGGTAAAGAACTACACTACCCATGATCCCCAGGGGGAATACCCACCAATCAGAGAATCACATATAAAATATGTAATTCCTGGTAAAGAACTACACTACCCATGTTCCTCAGGGGGAATACCCACCAATCAGAGAATCACATATAAAATATGTAATTCCTGGTAAAGAACTACACTACCCATGATCCCCAGGGGGAAAACCCACCAATCAGAGAATCACATGTAAAATATTTAATTCCTGGTAAAGAACTACACTACCCATGATCCTCAGGGGGAAAACCCACCAATCAGAGAATCACATGTAAAATATTTAATTCATGGTAAAGAACTACACTACCCATGATCCCCAGGGGGAATACCCACCAATCAGAGAATCACATATAAAATAAAAGAACTACACTACCCATGATCCTCAGGGGGAATACCCACCAATCAGAGAATCACATGTAAAATATTTAATTCCTGGTAAAGAACTACACTACCCATGATCCCCAGGGGGAATACCCACCAATCAGAGAATCACATGTAAAATATGTAATTCCTGGTAAAGAACTACACTACCCATGATCCTCAGGGGGAAAACCCACCAATCAGAGAATCACATGTAAAATATGTAATTCCTGGTAAAGAACTACACTACCCATGATCCTCAGGGGGAAAACCCACCAATCAGAGAATCACATGTAAAATATGTAATTCCTGGTAAAGAACTACACTACCCATGATCCTCAGGGGGAAAACCCACCAATCAGAGAATCACATGTAAAATATTTAATTCATGGTAAATAACTACACTACCCATGATCCCCAGGGGGAATACCCACCAATCAGAGAATCACATATAAAATAATTAATTCCTGGTAAAGAACTACACTACCCATGATCCCCAGGGGGAAAACCCACCAATCAGAGAATCACATATAAAATATGTAATTCCTGGTAAAGAACTACACTACCCATGATCCTCAGGGGGAATACCCACCAATCAGAGAATCACATATAAAATATGTAATTCCTGGTAAAGAACTACACTACCCATGATCACCAGGGGGAAAACCCACCAATCAGAGAATCACATGTAAAATATTTAATTCCTGGTAAAGAACTACACTACCCATGATCCTCAGGGGGAAAACCCACCAATCAGAGAATCACATGTAAAATATTTAATTCATGGTAAAGAACTACACTACCCATGATCCCCAGGGGGAATACCCACCAATCAGAGAATCACATATAAAATAAAAGAACTACACTACCCATGATCCTCAGGGGGAATACCCACCAATCAGAGAATCACATGTAAAATATTTAATTCCTGGTAAAGAACTACATTACCCATGATCCCCAGGGGGAATACCCACCAATCAGAGAATCACATGTAAAATATGTAATTCCTGGTAAAGAACTACACTACCCATGATCCTCAGGGGGAAAACCCACCAATCAGAGAATCACATGTAAAATATGTAATTCCTGGTAAAGAACTACACTACCCATGATCCTCAGGGGGAAAACCCACCAATCAGAGAATCGCATGTAAAATATGTAATTCCTGGTAAAGAACTACACTACCCATGATCCTCAGGGGGAAAACCCACCAATCAGAGAATCACATGTAAAATATTTAATTCATGGTAAATAACTACACTACCCATGATCCCCAGGGGGAATACCCACCAATCAGAGAATCACATATAAAATAATTAATTCCTGGTAAAGAACTACACTACCCATGATCCCCAGGGGGAAAACCCACCAATCAGAGAATCACATGTAAAATATGTAATTCCTGGTAAAGAACTACACTACCCATGATCCTCAGGGGGAATACCCACCAATCAGAGAATCACATATAAAATATGTAATTCCTGGTAAAGAACTACACTACCCATGATCACCAGGGGGAAAACCCACCAATCAGAGAATCACATGTAAAATATTTAATTCCTGGTAAAGAACTACACTACCCATGATCCTCAGGGGGAATACCCACCAATCAGAGAATCACATATAAAATATTTAATTCCTGGTAAAGAACTACACTACCCATGATCCCCAGGGGGAAAACCCACCAATCAGAGAATCACATATAAAATAATTAATTCCTGGTAAAGAACTACACTACCCATGATCCTCAGGGGGAATACCCACCAATCAGAGAATCACATGTAAAATATTTAATTCCTGGTAAAGAACTACACTACCCATGATCCCCAGGGGGAAAACCCACCAATCAGAGAATCACATATAAAATAATTAATTCCTGGTAAAGAACTACACTACCCATGATCCTCAGGGGGAATACCCACCAATCAGAGAATCACATGTAAAATATGTAATTCCTGGTAAAGAACTACTCTACCCATGATCCCCAGGGGGAAAACCCACCAATCAGAGAATCACATGTAAAATATTTAATTCCTGGTAAAGAACTACACTACCCATGATCCTCAGGGGGAATACCCACCAATCAGAGAATCACATGTAAAATATTTAATTCCTGGTAAAGAACTACACTACCCATGATCCCCAGGGGGAAAACCCACCAATCAGAGAATCACATGTAAAATATTTAATTCCTGGTAAAGAACTACACTACCCATGATCCTCAGGGGGAATACCCACCAATCAGAGAATCACATGTAAAATATTTAATTCCTGGTAAAGAACTACACTACCCATGATCCCCAGGGGGAAAACCCACCAATCAGAGAATCACATATAAAATAATTAATTCCTGGTAAAGAACTACACTACCCATGATCCTCAGGGGGAATACCCACCAATCAGAGAATCACATGTAAAATTTGTAATTCCTGGTAAAGAACTACTCTACCCATGATCCCCAGGGGGGAAACCCACCAATCAGAGAACCACATGTAAAATATTTAATTCCTGGTAAAGAACTACACTACCCATGATCCTCAGGGGGAAAACCCACCAATCAGAGAATTATAATATAATAAAAAAATAATAAAATAAAAATAATTATAATTATAATAGATATTGTCATATGTCCAATTTTCATATATTGTTTTTGCTTCAAATCAAGTTTGTAATGTTGTGATTAACCGCGGAGCTGGTTGGTTTGGTTTCAATGTCTAGAACTCTTTTATTAAGGATTTTGTGAAATCCCTATGGAAAAAAATTATGGGAAAAACGCCTCTGGCCACAAGATGATCTCAAAACAGTTAGAATGCTGCCTTAGAAGGTACCTCCCTATGTAGACAGCAAGGCAGACCACCAGGTTTTGGAATGGAGCTATTAAAGAGTACGAGTGAGGAAATAAACTGGGTGAAATGTAGTCAAGTAGTTTATTGCTAGTGGTGACGGGACGGTCTCTGCTCAGTTCTGGCGCCGGAGCTTGTGCTGAGAAGAGCCACAAATCTCCTCTCGGCTCAGCACGTCTCACAGCAAGTGCTGGCCAGCATGTGTGTGTGAACTTCACTGGCAGATAGCTGTAATAAAGACACACTCGCTCCCAGGACAGTGTGACACTGAGAATTCACGGATCATCATCCCGTCTCAGTAGATCTCTGTCCAGATCAAATGTGTTCAGTGTCACGTGTCTGTCGGCTTTCTGCTGCGGCCGGACGTTTGGCTCAAGTGTTGTGTGAATGATTTAATTGTCTTTACGAGTATGAGAAGAGACGTGTGTGTGAGTGAGTGTGAGTGTGTGAGTGAGTGTGTGTGTGAGTGTGTGTGTGTGTGTGTGTGTGTGTGAGTGCGTGTGTCTGCGCAGCTGGAACTGATGGTGTTTTTAGAGGGCTCTTATTTAAGCCTAATGACCTCTTCTCCTCTAATCTCCCAGCATGCCCCAGGACACCACCCTCACTGCCCCTCTAATCCACTTCCTCCTCTTTGATCAGCATGTCCGCGGTTTCTCAAAGAGTTTTCAGCTGGCAGATACCCGTCCAAGGCAGCACTGCCAATTTACTGTGACTTTATCTACTGTAAACAAATTGAGAAATGTAAAACAGTTTTTCACACTCTTACCATTTTTTTCTCTTAACTAACGACGTCCATCGGCGTATGTAAACGTATGACGGAAGATTTATGTCATTTCCAGCACATCTCAAATCCTGTATGTGTTTAATAGAATGGCGCTGATTGAAATGACATTTAACGTTTTTGAAATAAAATGGCCAAATACGTTATCTTGCCAAAGCTAATTTCATTATTTTATGTATTATACACAATTCAATCATTTTCTCCTTCTTTCTGCCCAGTTTGGAGTCCTCGTGGTGGCGTAGTGACTCGCCTCAATCTGGGGGGTGTAGGACGAATCTCAGTTGTCTCCGCGTCTGAGACCGTCAGTCCGTGCATCTTATCACGTGACTTGTTGAGCGCGTTACCGCGGAGACGTAGCACGAGGCATCCACGCACGACTCACCACACGCCCCACCGAGAGCGAGAACCCCATTATAGCGACCACGAGGAGGTTACCCCATGTGACTCTATCCTCCCTAGCAACCGGGCCATTTTGGTTGCTAAGGAGACCTGGCTGGAGTCACTCAGCACGCCCTTGATTCAAACTCATGACTCAGTCAGCGGCAATACTCGCTGAGATACCCAGACCCCCATATTTTGCCAAAATGACAGGTTGATCAGAAGTGACGGTGATTTGATCTTGATTTGCCTTTCATTTCTTCATATTTTTCATCTCAAGCGTGCTCACTTTTGTACACCAACTTTTGAAAAAACTTTATTAGAAGCAAAATTGTTTGTCGTGCTGGAAATGTTGAACACTATATTTATATATTATTATTTTTTTAATTGATAGAAATAATTTTTACACAATAAATATTGAAGTGGTTTATTTTTATTACACTCATTTTGTCACTATTAAAATGTAATAATTTGTATATGAATTATAATGGATTTTTCTTTCATAGTGTTTGTCCCGTGTAGGTGCGGGGTCCGCTTCGTGATAGTCCGCATATAAATATGTTGATGTGGCACAAGCCCTTCCTGGCGCAACCCCTAGTGTCTGGGGGTCTCTCACACATACGGGGCAGTTTAGAGTCCCAATTCACTTAACCTGCATGTTTTTGGGG
Organism: Moxostoma hubbsi; assembly: GCA_032164185.1. NCBI lineage: Eukaryota > Metazoa > Chordata > Actinopteri > Cypriniformes > Catostomidae > Moxostoma > Moxostoma hubbsi. Next base: position 20,806,368 of record JAVLUX010000041.1, read on the forward strand.
AAACCGGAGCACCCGGAGGATACCCACGCAAACACGGGGAGAACATGCAAACTCCACACAGAAAGGTCCTAGTTGAGCCGGGACCTTCTTGCTGTGAGGCGAAAGTCTGGGTCTGGGACATAAACAAAAAAGGCATTTGAAAAGTACCAAAAATAAATGATGACGGTCCGGTAAAAAGTTTCCAATTCAGTTTTAATGAGACCTTCATATAACAAAAAGAACAACGTTGAAATCTGTTCGTTTGAATAAAAATCGACCCCTGGGAACATTTTTCAGACTTTGCCCCAAGATAACATATGTAGTCACTTCCTCACACACCCTAAAATCAAACAGTGAGTCCGCCAAAAGTTCTTCAGAACTAGTATGAGGTTTACGAGCATTTCTCACCCCATATCTGCTCATATCTGACTTAGCGCTAAAACAAACAGCACTTGAGGCTTCTGTTTATGACCGAGCGGCTGATCAGAGGTCAGTTGACCCTCATCAAAAACCACAGGATTCCTCTTGACAACTCCCGTCCCAGCACTGATCGAATTAGGACGCTTCACGTGTCTAAAGGAACAGTTCTACCACAAATAATGAATATTATTGAAGAAAGTCGAATAACGACTGGCCCTTTAAATCTTGTGGTATCTGCCACACCCATTTTTCTGAACTACCATTGCGGTGAATGCTGTTGTGCTTTATAAACACACATATGGTATGAGTGAATGTATCTGTCATCTAAGAGAGGGACTATACAAATAAAAGAACGATTAGCATTGCCTGAGGTCAGTATTCTTTCACAGGTGACGGTTGTGAGTGGGAGACTATGGCAGAGGAAAGGGTGCGTTCATTCCAGTGAGTTTACACACCCATTATTCAAAGCACTATTAGACTCATATATGAATAACCGTTCAACCCCGGCTGAGTCATGACCACAGCACCGAACACAAAGATCTCACTCTGTCAAACCTCCTCACATGTCCACCAACACAGACTCCAATTCATTTTGTGCACTCAGTTCAGTTTGTTAAATGGAAGGTCACATGATCCATTTGCATTGAGACCAATTAAGTCATTTCCTTGGCCATGACCACATGGAAGTGGTAAAAATAAAGGCGCTCCAATGTAATGACTCAAAACGCCATTTTTTTTGTGTGAACAGTCCCTTAAAGGTGCTGTAAGCCATTTTTTCATGGATAAGTATGCAAACAAATGTCCTACTCCCCAATGTGGAACGCACAATTCCCAATTTTGATTTTAGAACGCTAAAACCGCTAACAGCACCTTTAATCGCGAGACCCGAGCGTGACTGCTGTGTGCATTTTACATTCCCCTTCTTGATTTGTTACTTGTAGCACTTAATAAACATGCAAAAAATATATATAATAATAATCTATATATATATAGTAGTTTTCCTAAGATTGTATGTCCACATATGTGGACAGCGGGACTAAGTTGTACAATTTTAAATCATTCCAAGCTATAGAAAGTCAAATTGAATCAAATAGTTTATTATGTTTTCAGAAGTGTTGATTATTCATGTTTTTGAGACGTTACATCAGAAATTAGCATAATTAATTCAGATTCAAATTAACGTCCAGCATCGTCCAGTCATAGCCAACCATCTTAAAATAAAATGATCCATTATAAATGGTGAATCTATGTACTGATGATCATTGTCCCATGTGTGTCAAACATGTTGATCCAAACATCATCTGCAGCCTGAAACTGAACTTTAGATCAGATTTTAGGAGTGAACGCACTTAACTGCATAGAGAGATATAGGATGCTCCCTTGCTCCCTATTTAGTGCATGACTTAACCTCCAGTGTGCTGTCTGTCTGCACTGGTGTCAGAACAGTTATAGGAGAGATATAGGATGCTCCCTTGCTCCCTATTTAGTGAATGACTTAACTTCCAGTGTGCTGTCTGTCTGCACTGGTCTCAGAACAGTTATAGGAGAGCTATAGGATGCTCCCTTGCTCCCTATTTAGTGCATGACTTAACCTCCAGTGTGCTGTCTGTCTGCACTGGTCTCAGAACAGTTATAGGAGAGCTATAGGATGCTCCCTTGCTCCCTAATTAGTGCATGACTTAACCTCCAGTGTGCTGTCTGTCTGCACTGATCTCAGAACAGTTATAGGAGAGCTATAGGATGCTCCCTTGCTCCCTATTTAGTGAATGACAACCTCCAGTGTGCTGTCTGTCTGCACTGATCTCAGAACAGTTATAGGAGAGCTATAGGATGCTCCCTTGATCCCTATTTAGTGCATGACTTAATCTCCAGTGTGCTGTCTGTCTGCACTGGTCTCAGAACAGTTTGAAATGCACCTTATTTTCATCATAACTCCATATAAAGCCTCTGAAAGACACATTTATCCGCTTTCGGTTGCATCCATTGATTCTCAATGTGATAATGTTCAGTAAATATTGGATTTATAAGGCAAATGAGTCTATTGTCCTCGTACGTGGACATTGTGTTTAACAGTGTGCGGTTTCGTGATAAATTGATAACATTTTTTAAATGACATATTCAATAAAACTAGGGACCCAAAGACAAATTCAGCTGAGATCGGTGCCATGCTGTTTTGTCACATGACTCGTAAGTCAAACGTTTAACCCTTTACTGACAGTCCAGAGTCTTCTGAACGGAGATCAGTCGGTTTAATGAATTTGAATTATGCATAGCCTATAAAGAACCCAAAACGTAATGTCCACTCATGTGGACGTGGGGTCTCAGGAGGTTAAACTTCTCATTCGTCCCTCAAAGTTGTTTAGCAGTCTTGCATCCCACACTTGTGTCTAACCGTTCCTGAATATAATTATTAGGGACAGCATTGTTTGATGTTAGTTACAACTCTAAATAACCCCCGTATGAAATGATTTAAAGTAGCAAATATAAAAGACACTTACAAGGTTTTGACGTGACCTTCATTTAACAAAAAGAAGCAGCTGAAATCATTTACTTTTATTTGAAAACCAAATCCTGCGAGTTCAAATGTGAGGAAACACCCGCCTGGCAGCTCCCAACGATTTGTTTTTTGTCCCAACTGTTATTCAAATCAGTTCTGGGATACGAGAGAGAGACCTCGTCTGATTTAAATGTCAAAGGATCATTTGAATGAGCATGTTTGGGAGTTCTCGCTGCGATACGTTAATGTTCAGTGCTCCAAGCCTGTCGGGTGGAAATTGGCTTTTGTTGGCCTGTACGACCACAATAACGTCCCGCGTGCTTATTTGATTATTTCAGTCTGAAAGAATGGACAGATGAGACAATCATCTCTGATAGCTGTGCATGTTGCGTTTGGGAGGAGACAGAGATGTGGCCTGTTTCCGAGTGCTCAAGGCGACGTCTGTTCTTATCAGTGACCTTGAATAGTTTGCTGTGAAATATGGAGAACGCCACGAGAAGCGAAATAAACAGAATCACAAGTAACACCTGGACTGTGTGGGTGTGTGAAAACACTGATATTGAACACACACTCACAGACACACACACTCTCACACACTCTCTCTCACACACACACACTCTCACAGACACACTCACAGACACACACACACACACACACACACACACTCACAGACACACACACACACACACACACACAGACACACACTCACAGACACACACACAGACACACACACACACTCACACACTCTCTCTCACACACACACTCTCACAGACACACTCACAGACACACACACACACACACACACACACACTCACAGACACACACACACACACACACACACAGCCAAGATACTAAAGTTTGACTATATTAATTTAATATATATATATATATATATAAATTAATGTATTTGTCTATTGTAAATAAATATTTATTCTATTTATATCTCATTTTATTAAATATACATACTGAATATTAATATAAATAATAATATTATTAATAATATTATAAAGTATTATATATGTATATAAATAAATATCTAAATATCTTTATATAAATTAATACAAATATACATTATTTTTTATTTATATTTCAATATTTATAAATGTTAAATATTTAAATATTCATATAAATAATGTTACATATTATGTATTACATATAATATATATAAAGTATTTTTCTACATGTATTTTAAATGTAAATAATTATTTTGTATACTATATTTGAATATTACTTTATTTTGTCGTATATAAACAATTAAATATTGTATATTATAATTAAATATATATAATATACAATATTTAAATATTATTAATTAATATATAACAATATCTAATAATGTATATATAGGTGTGTGTGTGAGTGAGTGTGTGTGTGCGTGAGAGAGTGAGTGTGTGTGTGTGTGTGTATGTGAGTGAGTGTGTGTGAGTGAGTGAGTGTGAGTGAGTGATTGTGTGTGTGTGCGTGAGAGAGTGAGTGTGTGTGTGAGTGAGTGAGTGTGAGTGACTGATTGTGTGTGTGTGCGTGAGAGAGTGAGTGTGTGTGTGTGTGTGTGTGTGTATGTGAGTGAGTGTGTGTGAGTGAGTGACTGAGTGACTGATTGTGTGTGTGTGTGTGTTATATTCATATACATACATACTGTAAATATATTTATGTATTCAACCTTTTTTTATATCAAATTATCTGAGCTATATTATCCACATTCATCATATCGCTCGTGCTCTTATTGTATGTCAAAAATGTACTTGTTTCTTTTAGGGACCATCTGAGACAAATTGATACTTAAAATGAGACAACTGAGATCAATCTGAGAGAAGTCTTTCAGCAATAAAATTCTCCTTTCTTTTCTTGTGACGAAACATCAGTAACAGAGCCGTATTTCTATATGTACTCAACAGATGACTGCTGTACTGAGTGTTCACTTACTGATGTAAATGAGCACGATGTGTCTCATTCTGGTCACTTACACACACAGCCACCAACGCTTGATATGGGCAAGGTGACATTCCCTATCTAATCTGACTTCCTGTCTGTGGTTTGAGGAGCCGCAGCAGCTGTGCTAATGAAGACTGGTGTGACTGACTCCGGCAGGCTGGAACAGGTGCAGACTGGGAAAGAGAGAAAGAGAGAGAAAGGGCCCTCTGTTCTCTCAGGATCATTCACCCATAACAGACTCAAAGGCTGGAAACACGGCCAAGTCAAGTTTTAGGACAGGGAAGATTTAAAGCAATAGTTCACCCAAAAATGAAAATGGTGTTATTAACTCACCCTCATGTCATTCCAAACCTGTATGACATTCTTTCTTCTGTAGGACACAAATTTCTTAGCGAATAATGTATTATATAATGCAATATTATGGGTCTACTTACACCAAAAGTGAAATGTCCACTGTGGGGCGCTAAAAGCGAGTACGATCCGAAACTGACGAGGTTTAGATTAAACCTAAACATTTTGTGATACTCAAGTGTTTTATGAACTGATAATCTGCCGTTTTACTCGTGATAGTTGTGAAAGATTATAAAAGTCATTGTTGTTAAAGCACCTCGAGTCGATCTGAGGCGGACGGATGGACGGAGCCATAGATCGAACAGGTTCAGGAATACCTAGGATCCGTGGTGCAGGTGAAGAAAGTGGCGTCTTCAACTGATGTTCATGGCAGAGTCGGCCAAGCAACCGCGGCATTCGGGTCATGGAAACGGGACAACATCTCCGTTAAGACCAAAATACATCTTTTACGGACGCTGATCCTCCCAGTTACGGATCAGAAACATGAAGCAAGACCTAAACAAGCTTGAGATCTTCCAAATGCGATGCCCGCGCCCAGGGACGCATTATGACTCGCAAAGGCCCTGGGGCCAATTATCTCCAAGGGCTACCCTCCACCCAAAAGTTGTTGGTAGTCAAGGGCCCCTAGGCACTGGCCCCATTGGCCCGGTCGGATCATTCGTTTCTCCCTCCACGACCGCATCCAAAATGAAACCATCCGAATAAGATGCGACCGCCAGCCAACGGTCGAGGAAGCAATCCAACTAGGAAGACTAAGGTGGTTCGGGCACATCTGCAGAATGAGCATCACCAGGACACCGTACCAGCTTCTCTGGCAAAAGCATTGTGGCAGGGCGGAGGGCGGGGCCGGGTCGTGATCCACCACACCCGGTCTCGTCCTCCGCCCTGCCACAATCATCCAACGGAGTGGAAAGTTCAAAGAGCAGCACGCAAGAAGACCAAAAGAAATTAAAGAAGACCTGAAAAACTGGCGATCCACCCTCTGTGATGCCAAGGCCATTGCCATGAATCTAAACACATGGGACAGCATTCTGAGCAAAGGCCGAAATCCAGCGGCACCCACAGTAGCGTATGGGCTCCGGAGGATTTCAGAAGACTTGGAATATTGCATGCTAATCATATGGACTAATTTGTTTTGTTTTTTGGTCATTTTTGGATCTCGTCAGCCCCAGGCCCCATTAACAGTGTATGGAAAAGAGTAGCTCCGACGTTTCTGCTAAACATCTTCTTTTATGTATAACCACGGATGACAAAAAAATCATATGAATTTGGAGCAACATGAGGTTGAGTACATAATGACAAAATTGTGAGATTAACTATTTTTATCTGTTTTAAATGCACGGTTCATCCTCAGTAGTTGCATAAAGTTTTCACTGACCATCTGAGGTTTTTTTAGTGTTCATTTGTTGTTTTTTTGCTAACAAGTTAACCTATAACACAAGCTGTACTGTTCACCGACTATGTGTCTCATCTGACTAGCAGCTGACTTCCAACAAGCACAGGAAGTGAACATAGCTGATGTGTCTTTGTCAGCTCTTTCATCAGACATAAAGTTAATAATAAATATCCTTTGGCAAATCTCTAACTAGCTCCCCAGCTGACTTCATTTGGTTAATGTGATAATCATTATCATCAGCTGACACTCCCGAGGGTCATCGTAAGCAGCAGTTTGGCCAGAAAAAATATCAGGAGCGTAAACCGAATTATTGCTCCGTTCCAAACCCCTGTAAGACACTTATTTAGGCAGTAGGCAACAAGGCAGTTGAGAGCAACTCTGTAGCAAGTCAGTAAGTTGGTGGATGGCGTAGTGGGCTAAAGCGCTGAACTTGTAATCAGAAGGTTGCTGGTTCGACCCCCACAGCCGCCACCATTGTGTCCTTGAGTAAGGCACTTAACTCCAGGTTGCTCCGGGGGGGATTGTCCCTGTAATAAGTGCTCTGTAAGTCTCTTTGGATAAAAGCCTCTGCCAAATGCATAAATGTAAATGTAAATCCTGGTTCTGTGGGTTTGTTCTGATCTTCCCGTGTGAAACAGACGCTGAAGGTGATCTGCTCCGTTATTGGCTCGTTTTCAGCGAGACTCTCTATCATCTACTCTGATAATTAGCTTTCATTTAATTCTTCACGTCCGCCGTAACGAGTAAATTATCACACAGATTAACCAGCAATTAGAACATTACAATTATTTGTAGCACTGTGTAAGATCTGACGAAGTGAAATAGGAAAGAGTGACGAACTTGTGATTTCCACCCCAATTATTTTTTTAATGGACAAAAATGTCCTAACCCCCGCAAATATCACTGAAATATGTGTCCTGAGATATCTCACCGGTCTCTGTGAACGCTCTAGACTCTGTAAACAGTAAATAAAAATGTGTCTGCAGTCTCTGACGCTTTCTGCCTGTCACGTTCTCATTATATTGTAGTTGCAGCGAATTATTGAGGTTTAATGCCATTTTTATGCCGTGTTGTTCATAACAGTTGCCAGTAGAGGGCGCTGTTTTGCTGCTGTTGTTTTTGACACCGTTCCTGCTCGATACCTTTAAAACTTCTGAATATTATCGCTGGATAAAGAGACATAAATCGATTGGCACGCTAAGATTTTTGGTCAGTATTCACTTTGCATGTAAACACATTTACTGGAGTATACAATGTGTGCGAGTGTTGTGTGCATGACTGTGTATGTCCTGCCGTCAAAAGCAGAGAATAATCCAAAAACCCAAATATTTGAGCAATGGGGGGGGGGGGGGGGTGTTCGCTGTCCTTTTCTGCATATCGCGTTGAAATTTTGTGGTCTGCTCTGCATCGCACGCTGGCTCGTTTTAGCTCATCGCGGCTCATTTGGCCCGTTTTACGGCCGACCCACCGGCCCGCTCAGTTCTCATAGTCTGTCCACCCCTGATCGGCCCCAAAGTGCGTCAGCCCACTAGGAAAATGCCCGGTATGCCAGATTACCAGTCCAGCCCTGCATAGAAGTAATGGTACTATTAATTGTATTTCAGACCCACCTACATTTACACACTTATTCCAAAATGATCAACTTGTGCTGTAGGTCACCTGATAGCAGGGCTGGACTGATAATCTGGCATACTGGCCATTTCCCCGGTGGGCCGACGGACTTTGGGGCCGATCATGGTCAGACTGGCCATCGGGAGAACCGAGCGGGCTGGTGGATCGGCTGCGAAATGCCTCCGTGATATGCAGAAAAGGGCAGCGAAACCCCCCCCCCCCCCACGCTCAACAACTTTTGGCTCAACCCACCCCTTTTTGGGGGGGGTGCAGTTGCTAGATAAATTCCCAGGACGATTTCTCTTCCCAGTCCAGCCCTGCCTGATAGTGTGTTGGACTTTGGACTCGGAGACCGAGCCTCGAAAACGAAAGTGAGGCGAAAGTGTCATGAAGCGATGCGAAATGACGAGGTTGCTTTAGTAAATGTGCTTTCATGTCAGATTAAGCACTATCGTTTAGGTTTAGGTGTTGGTTTAGGTTAAGGATGTTTGGGTTAGGGGGGGTACGCATCACTCATTATAACACCCATCTAATATTCACCTTAAAAAACATGATTACATCATTACACTTTTGGCGCCCCCTGCTGGACATTTCACTGGGAAAATGCAGCCAAACTCGTAATAAAAGCACGTAATTGTCACGTAAATTTCCCGAGATCAGACTGGATTTGTTTTGGTGTATCTGAACAGCAAATCTGATTTTTATAAACATTTGTATGTGGCTTGAAATCCAATTTAAGTTTGCTTAAAAAAATGTCTTTCAGTCTGAACGGTCAGAAGTGTCATCGTGATGCATGATGTACGTAACATCATAAACAATGCACAGTCAGGTGTTGATACAGTCATGACTTGTAACCGATGTAGATATCCAAGAAAATGTAAAAACACATCAATAAAATAAGCCATAATAGCACCAGAAATACCAAAACTGCAGCGACTCCCGTTCTGCAGGAGTGTGACAAACGGATGTGGTTAGTAAACAACAGCGGCCCTGGCAGAGAACTTAAGTGACAGAGGAAAAGAGGTGTGTACAGCCATAAAAATAGATAATTGGGGTGTGTAACAGTGTGTGTGTGCAATGGGCAGAGAATGAGTCAGTCTGCCATTTATACACACTCTTCCATAATACACCGAGAGGCCTTTGAAAGAATCTCAGCCATGTGAAGTGTGATAGTCGCATCTGTCAACATGACTTCATATGTTTCTCCCATCCTACCAGTGCATGACGGCACACTCTCTCTTATCAGATCACAAACAGTCACGTACTCGAGTACTTAAAGGTACAGTACACCCCAAAAAAAATTACGATTCTCTCATGATTTACTCACTATCGTTCTATCGGTCTGGGGAGCTCAGCGAGTACTGATGCTGACTATTACACATGGAGTCGCGAGATCGAATCCAGGGTGTGCTGAGTGACTCCAGCCAGGTCTCCCAAGCAACCAAATTGGCCCGGTTGCTAGGGAGGGTAGAGTCACATGGGGTAACCTCCTCGTGGTTGCCTTTGTATCAATGACATCTAACCTCCGTGAAGCATCAGCGTACCATTTTTGAAGCGGAACGCCAATGAGAATTCACAGCTTTGGGAATTTTTGGGAAGATGTTCAGTTAGTGACGACTTCAATTTCGGTCTGTTCATCACACGTCACCGTATGACTTCAGAAGACTTGGAATACAGCACAATGAAAAAAGGAGAAATTTCCACGGATCTACTGGTTTGGCACGTCATGGTTACAGAATTGTAATTTTTGGGTATGAAAGGTCACGTGTATCGAGTAACACACACACACACACACACAGATGTACTGTCTGGGTTTTAATTAAGTTAGCCGGCTTCTGTGGGTACGGTAAGACCCGTTGATGTGTGTCCAGCACTTCGTCTCAGTGACATCTCTGACAGTGAGATATTATTCTAGGAAACGGCTTCTACTTATAGCACAGGAAGATATGCGAGACATGACACTCTGCGGAGGAAGAATGAAAGATAAGGGCCGAAACAAACTATAAGCACGTACGTAACATCTAGCCACCTGAATAAAGCCACATCGTTTAACGGCACGTAACCCTAACGCAAGAACACGTTAACCTCCTGAGACTCCAGCAGGACAGCAGGACATTGTCCATTTCCCTTTTTGATTTGTAACTAGTTGAACCTAATAAACATGGACAAAAAAATAATCACTCTAGAGCAAATAGTTTTCCTAAAAATGTATGTCCACGTATGTGGACTGCAGGACTAAGCTATGAAATATTTTAAGTTTTTACTATTTGTATTTTTTTAGTGCTATAGTTGTTTTGAGGAGTGTTGATTATTCATGATTTTGAGACGTTACATCAGAAATTTGCATAATTAATTCAGATTCAAAGTAATATCGAGCATCATCCAATCACAGCCAACTATCTTAAAATAAAATGATCCATTATAAATGGTGAATCTATGTACTGATGATCATTGTCCCATGTGTGTCAAACATGTTGATCCAAACATCATCTGCAGCCTGAAACTGAACTTTAGATCAGATTTTAGGAGTGAACGCACTTAACTGCATAGAGAGATATAGGATGCTCCCTTGCTCCCTATTTAGTGCATGACTTAACCTCCAGTGTGCTGTCTGTCTGCACTGGTCTCAGAACAGTTATAGGAGAGCTATAGGATGCTCCCTTGCTCCCTATTTAGTGCATGACTTAACCTCCAGTGTGCTGTCTGTCTGCACTGATCTCAGAACAGTTATAGGAGAGCTATAGGATGCTCCCTTGCTCCCTATTTAGTGCATGACTTAACCTCCAGTGTGCTGTCTGTCTGCACTGATCTCAGAACAGTTTGAAATGCACCTTATCTTCATCATAACTCATATAAAGCCTCTGAAAGACACATTTATCAGCTTTGGATGCATCCATTGATTCTCAATGCAGAGTGAATATAGAAATGCTTTTACTGATGTTAATGAATAGGACAGTGAAAACAAAATCTATATTAAAATGAAGTCAAATGGCCCACAGATGTGTTAATATTTATTCAAAATTACTACCATGTTTTTTTAACTTTTGAGGTAATAATGTACCAAAATCCACGTATGTGGACATCATGTTTCAGTGTGCTGACGCACTTAAAACCGCATACTTGCGTAGTGTTTCAGGCCTAATACACAATTTGTTCTTCCTGAAGTACAAAATCTCTCAAACTCACTGACCCAAGAACAGATGCTGACTCAGGATTCATTTGAAATGGAATGTATATTTCAAAGTATGCAAGTGGCATTCACATCAGTTTAGGGAATGACACCGATCCATCAAAAAACGAAATGAAAATCATCTTTACATGAATAATTAAAAGCAAACAACAGCTCAGTCGTACACGGGAACATTGGGGCATTTCTGACGAATAAACAAATTCCATGTTTGTTCTGTGCATGTAATCTAGAATAGTTTTGTGCAACAAAATATTGATCAAAATATCATTAATCAGGGCATTTATTTAGACCCCAAAGAAAAACGAGGCTCTTTTTATACTGTAGCATTGATCAATAAGTCAACGGATAATTGAACATTTCCGGCAAACCAAAATCACCTTATCGCCCCCATCAAATGTGTCAACTATCCTGACTGAGGTCCACAGCCCTCCACTATTACAGGAGGACATTCATGCCCTTAACAAAGTATGATCATGCTGACAGGGCACAGATGCACCCAATAAAACGATTTTAAGATGATGAAAAACATTCTTTGGTTTGAACAAAAGAAACGTAGTACAGACATTGAAATATTGGTCAAACAAAATGAGCATCTTTCTTAAAAACAATTATGCAAATAAATAGAAAAATGCAAAAAAGCAAAAGCTGACTTGGTGCCAGTTTCATCACTAAAACTAAACATCCATCCAACTCGAGGACTTTTAAGTCACAGCCTAACATTCAGATATGTAAATGACCTGATAAAAAAAAAAAAAAAACATATGTACAAATAAATACAAACATTGCATGGCAGTGCATCTCCATCCATTGGCGTGCCATGTCGGCCATTGGAGATATCCTAAAGAGGGTCTACATGGATACGGGGTGGATTGGCACAGCTCTGGGGGTCCATGGATTTGAGAGAGTCCGCAAAGATCCTCCAGTGAATGTCCGTTTAACCTGCGGACACAATACATGACACTGACACAGCTTTCAGGGGTCCCGCTGAGGTGCTCTCAAATCCCTGCACAAACACACACATGCACGGAAGGATTCGATCGGTGTCCCATCAGCAGTTCCGCTCTCCCTGAAGATATTGATTACATGTCCAGGGTCACAAAATTGACAAATGCACCAGCACTGAAATGGGAAAACGACAGTGGCACTTCTGTTACAGCAAGACAAATTATGACACACAGAAGGCAGTTCACATTGCCAACCCATGAGCGTATAGGGAAGACCGGGGCTAGTTGTCACACTTAACTCCAGTGAATATTTCTCAGGGTTGAGTGATTTTCGACAGGGTATAAAAAGCTATTTTTTGCACCCAATTGAACATTTCCTGCATAATGGGGCGGAAAATAAAAGATGCAGTTCAATTAAAACACATTGCCCATATCGCAGGGCATGTTGTCACAATAGGAACCAGCTGATTATTTACTGAATTTAAGAATATCCTTTTAAAACATTAAATACATTGTAAAAACAAATGCATTTTTGTCCTGTTTTACAGGAGAAATATCAATATTCTTAAAACAAGATGCATTTACTTGAGAAGCAAAATTATACAGACAAAAATAAATGTGACAACTTGCCCCAACCTGGCATTACTGTCAAATCACCCTGTCCCGAGAACACGGCTAACCCCCTTTCTAGTAAAAATCTACTTTAATTATATAATTAGTGTTCATTTCTTTATTCAAGAGCTTTTACAAAAACATACAATAGTAAAAATCACAAACATATGGCATTTCAAGACACTTTGGAACCGACAAGCATTTGCCCAACTAGACCTAAAGTCCCTGTGACAACTTGCCCCGCTCTCCCCATAGTCTTAAAGATGATATTCCTCGCTTGGGTGCTGGTGATTGAGCAATACTGTCTTTAAATGCATTAGCTGCATGCATCTTGTGCGCTCCGGGCGCGTAAAGGCGCACAAGGTGACACTAAATATCCCCAATCTGCTCTGGTGTAATGCATCCATCACCTTTTCACATGCTCAGGCTTACCGACTCTCCGCGTCCTATTGCGCGTTTCGGACCATCTTTTGCGCGGACACCACGAGCAGCTGCTGCTTCTGGCGGCTGGATTTGACGGCCAGGATGGCTTGTCGGTTCTTGTACTGGACCATCTGCAAAGTGATCTCCGCGTTCCAGCCCTCGTCCTGCGGGCACCTGAAGTCAATCTCCCGGCCCTCCGACATCACCACCGTGAAGTACACGTACTTGCCCTTCCTCTCGACGCAGTCCACGGTCTTCATGTTGGCGAAGTGGAGCTCCTTCACCTTGCAGCCGGTGTCGTGGTGGTGCTGATGGTGGTCGTGGTGTTGTTTGGGCGGGTGAAGCATCAGTCCGTCCTCGGTGAGCACGCAGCGCTTCTTCTTCCACAGCTGCAGCAGCCCGTCGCTGCGCTTCTCCAGCACGCCCTCCTTGAGCACCTTTACGCCGCCGGACTCGAGCATGGCCACGAATCAAGCCGAAACCACGCGCTGGTGATTGGGCTCGCGCATTCAATGTGTCTGTGCGGGGCTGAGGGGGGTGGATGCGTGTGTGTGTGTTACCAGGAGTGTGTGTGATGATCGGGGGTTTTTGTTGCACGAGTGGACCGCCCACTGCATGACTGAGGCACGCGCGCTGAACTCAGCAACATCAGCACTCAACACGCGCGCGAGCGCGCAGACGACCCCAAGAGCTGCCGACCTCGACAGCATTTTTAAAAGTAATATGACATGCACATTTAAAAATGACATATCTGAATATTAAATAAGATAATGATAGTTATAATGTGACCATGTTAAACTCAAATATGTGAAATAATCCAATGAAATAACCATCAAAAAAAGCAAATTACTGTACATATATTCGGTTGTTTACCACTAAATGGTAGATTATACTTCTATTTAAGTACAATATTTTACTGTAAAATTACATTTGTCTCGTTAAGTTTTTTTTTTACCAAATATGTTAAGGTAACTAGTATTTTTACATCCTTTTAGTACACAGATACACACACACGTTGGTCTACTTATGAGGACTTTCCTTAAACAATGATTTTTATACTGTACAAACTATATATTCTATCCCCTAAACCCGACCAATCCCCTAAACCCGACCCGTCCCCCTAAACCCGACCCGGATCGCAAACCCGACCCCCCCCCAAAACCCGACCCGACCCCCTAAACCCGACCCGGATCGCCAAACCCGATCCGTCCCCCTAAACCCGACCCGGACCCCTAATAAACCCGACCCGGATCCCTAAACCCGACCCCCTAAACCAGACGCATCTCCTAAACCTCACAGAAAACTTCCTGTATTTTTACATTTTCTTAAAACATTATGTTTAAGCTATTTAAATTATGGGGACACTAGAAATGTCCTCATAAACCACATTTGTAGCATAATACCCTTGTAATTACCTGTTTGTACCCTAAAAAAAAAAAAAAAAAAAAAAGTGTCCTCGTAAACCACATAAACATGCCCCATAGCATTAGGCAGGTGGTTTTTTAATGTTGTGGCTGATCAGTGTAGGTCAGGTCTGTAAAACTCTCCTGTCAAGTCCTTTTTAAAGTAAGCCCATAATTGTTACTCTATACTAAATACACACATTTATGAGTCCTGTTGTGCACCATCAGCCATCTTGGATGGCCTCTAACTTCAAAAAATGTGCATGTTTTAAGTTTCCACCCTGGCATTTCTCTAAAATATTAAGCCTACTAAAAAAATATGCACATCCACTAAAATAAAAGGTTGATGCATGTCTATTATAAAAAGGAACACAAAAGTTGTCAAATTGTAATTCTTGGGGAATTTAAAAGCAATGATGCCACCTAGTGGATTCATCTGGTAATGCTTAAAATACTCCCCTGCTGGCACACATTTATCATGTGAAAATAAAGGCTAAAATCACCCACAATATGCAACCATTTCAAAATACGAGATATTTTTTCCCCCACTGCAAAACATAAGAATTTAGGATGCTTAAATCAGCTGTATGGGTGTACACAAATGCATATTACAGATTGAGACGTTACTATTTTGGGCAACAAGGAGTGGTTTGTGAAGTTGTCTGGAACTGAAGTGCTAATTATCTACAAACACCCTTGAGTACTGGCTTATTCAGATCATTCAGATTTCAAAACACCCATAGTAGCACCATTTACGCATCAAAAACATTGAGACCAAGGCGTGAACATTTTACCAATTTATTTGATGAATATACATCCACGTACAGTTATAGAGTACATTAGTATTTTGTAGCATGGCATTTTGCTTTGACAACAGCTGCTGAGGGGGAACAGAGACCCCTGCTGCTTCAAACTGCTTTAGACAGAACTAAATTGACTGCACAGACTTATGCACGGAGCCGGGCTGAAAGACACGGGAATACTGTAGGGGTTTGGGAATTCTGTGGGAATATTGCTCTTTCTGCTTCACTCCTGCTGGGCTATGAGGAAGAGGAGACCTCTAATGACGTTCCTCAGCATACACACAAACACACACACAGACGCACCACTTCACAGTGATAGGCCTGCCAGAGAGAGGGTGGTATGTCACCACAAACATTACTCAGGGCCAAGCTCGAAATCAGCCAATCACACAAAGCGTAGGTTGTCTGGGGTTCCTGCAGGACATCGAATCATTCAAAGTGCATTCTGAAGAGGTGTTGACGTCGAGTCCACCTGACTGACAAAGAGCCCGATTAATGTTTGTCAAGCGCTTGTAAATTGGTTTTTTGAGGGTAGGGGGGGCGGGACTAATCGACAGCAAAATTTTTGAAAACGATGCTACCAATACATGATCAACGTACAAAGTGCTCATAGAAAAACAATGGTCATGCAACAGAACGTCTACAAGGACGAAACCATTCCTTAAAGATGTGGAATGTCAGTCATCTCTCCGTTTCAACCAGACTGCGAATTGTTCTCCAAGCATTTAGAACCGATTTAATGAAGGAAATAAAAGCTTCGTGGAATGTTAATGGAGAACTAACCTAAAGAGACGGATCAAATAACGTACACAAGTCCAGCTCTGCATTAGGGGGCAGTTCGGGGTTTTCAACAAACGAAAAAGCACCTTTGTGCCACCCTGCCGAGACTAAACGTCAGTCTCCACTTTGGTTGCACAGAGCGTTCCGGAATGACTCTAGATAGGCATCGCCAATATTTTCTCGTAAAATTCACCTCTGGACAGTTTTTCCACAGCTGTTGTCTAAGAGCAATACAAAAGACTTCACGAGAATCCAACAATGTTAGCAGTGAAGAAACAAGTGTCATGCTTTTGAGGGATTTACTGCATTTCTAACTATTTATACAGAGAAAGAGAAACTGGTCTAGTAAAATACTATGCGTCATGAGCCTCTGCTCCCAATGAGGGTTTTTTTTTGTAACAAAAATCTTGAAATCCTTTTATTTATTTTTTTATTATTTCTACCAAGAAAATTACAAAACATTGTAAGGCGTTAAGTAACTATGTTTGTCTGAAGCCGTTACAGTGTATGGGGGATCCTGAAGGAAGTGGGCACTGCCATCACTGCTGTTTGCACTCCTCTGGGGGGTTGGCATCCTTCTGTAATGACCAAAACAAAACACTTTTACAAATAGGGCTCAGCATTTGCCACATTTAACTTTTGTAATCTATGGAAGCATATTTCTGCCATATGGGGGCAAATCTGATTAATATGATTGAGGGGGGGGGGGGGGGGGGGCATTGACATAATCGGATTGACGGAAACGGATTCAAATTATCAACTCAAATACGATTTATCATCATGATTATGATCTACCATCTCTAATTTCAGCTCTCAAATATGACTTTGAATCAGGTTCGATCTTGTAATTATCATTTACTTCTTAAAACTGACAAAGACGCATAAATATTAGGGATGGGACATTATGGTTCTCACAATTCGGTTTGATATACGATGCCGTCCATGAGACGATACAATCTAAAATTTATATTACACTTGAACCAAATATTACAGAATTTTTTTATTTTATGAAGAAATAAATGAGCAAAATTTTCATCAAAATAAAAGTCATTTAATACGCAACATAAATGCTCAAAAGTTTTAAGTGTTGCTCATATACCGTTCTCTATAAGGAATGATCAAAAACAAATAAGCTTTCAAAATAGTGGGCTACATTGAGTCTGATAAGGTGCAGAACAAGCAATTGAACGGTACTGAAAAAGTTACATTTAAAAAAAAAAAAAAATACACAAACTAACATATATAAACTAATATATCCTGAAATTGTGTGCATATGAGCCAACACTTTGAAATAATGTGTTAAAATGGTTACTGTCACTTTAAGGGTTCGGTGAGCGGTTTTCCGTGTTCAACGAGAATCTTTCGGTTTCTATAATCGCATCCATGCTGTGCACGATTAATTTATTTTTTTACCGTTATCTGACTCTAAAAGAACAAAGTGTGTCAAGACATATTATTCAATGAAAGAGGAGTACGCCTCATCTTTGATGGAGACACATTACACGGAGGAAATTACCCGCTTTACTCTCAAGCACTTGTCATCAAAACAAAAAGGCGATTTTCCAGGTATTCCAGTACTTAAATTTCTAAAAGCTACATTCAAGCTCTTTAATGACCTCGTGTGAACGCTGTAAACCGTGTAGAAAAAAAGCGCAGTAGCAATAAACTCAAGCGAAAGAGAAGTTTGATGGGTCATTTAATTTATGATCAAATGGACAGAAAACAATGTTGCAAATTTCCAATATCGAGTTTTGCCTCTATATGAAAACCGATATATTGACCCATTCCTAATAAATGCGATTTGGGGTGTCTGGGTAACTCAGTGGTAAAGACGCTGGCTACCACCCCTGGAGTTTGCTAGTTCGCATCCCAGGTCGTGCTGAGCGACTCCAGCCAGGTCTCCTAAGCAACCAAATTGGGCCGGTTGCTAGGGAGGGTAGAGTCACATGGGGTAACCTCCTCGTTGTCACTATAATGTGGTTTGTTCTCAGTGGGGTGCATGGTGCATTGAGCGAATAGCGTGACGCCTACACACGCTCTATGTCTCCGTGGCAACGCACGTGCTCAAGCTGATTGACGGTCTCAGACGCGAAGGCAGCTGGTATTCGTACTCCGCCACCCGGATTGAGGCGAATCACTTCACGACCACGAGGACTTAAAAGCACATTGGGACTAGGGCATGCCAAATTGGGAGAAAAAGGGGAACTAAACATAAGATTTAACGTCGTAAAATCTTCAATGACTCGCCATCATAAATGACTTTCACCCCATTGTGGTGGAAACAGACTTCCATAGAAATGTGGCACATTTCCAAGTAAAATGGAATATTAAGCAGGAAAACTAAAGCCCCCCCACCAAGTGTCAAATCAGGGTTTTAATTTGTAGCGCAAACCAGACGCTTCAACATACAGAAACAATACAGATGCTAATGGCAACACACTATGGTTAAAGAGAAAAACAAAAACACATGTGCATGTTAGTTATTAGTATGGAAATGGGGAGGAAACGGGATGGATGGGGATGTATACATTAATTCATGAGTGTTACCTACCAGAGCAGGGTTACTACAGACACCATTTACACCTAGTGAGGAAAAATTTAGAGAGGAACTCAAAAGGTGCCAGAGTGCGAGAAAATTAACAATAGGCAGAAAATGATTTACTCAGTATGATTAGATATCTGCATGCTTTGAGAGAAGACAGCTCTAGACTAAAAATATGACCAAGGAGCCATCGCCTCTTCAACTGAAACGTTTGGCTCGATCTAGACTGTTGTTCAAAGACAGCTGATAGTTCAATCGGGTGTTTAATATATACTGTATAGTTGAGTGCACAAATTAGCATTCCCCTTTTGTCTCATAAGTTTTCACACCCCTTTCAGAATGTATACAAACTTGAGATCGTTTTTTCTTTTTTTTTTTTAAACCTGCCCTTCAGGATCTAAAGTCAGAAGTTTACATCCACCTTCGCCAAATACATTTACACAGTTTTCCACAATTCCTGACATTTAATCGTAGAAAACATTCCCTGTCTTGGGTCAGTTAGGATCACTATTTTAATGTCAGAATAATTGTAGAGAATTATTTACTTCAGCTTTTATTTCTTTCATCACATTCCCAGTGGGTCAGAAGTTTACATGCACTTTGTTAGTATCTGGTAGGATTGCCTTTAAATTGTTTAACTTGGGTCAAATATTTTGGGAATACTTCCACAAGCTCATCACAATAAGTTGCTGGAATTTTGTCCCGTTCCTCCAGACAGAACTGGTGTAACCGAGTCATGTTTGTAGTCCTCCTTGCTCACATACGCTTTTACAGTTCTGCCCACATTTACTATCAGATTGAGGTCAGGACTTTGTGATGGCCACTCCAATATCTTGACTTTATTGTCCTTAAGCCATTTTGCCACAACTTTGTAGGTGTGTTTGGGGTCATTGTCCATCAGGAAGACCCATTTGAGCCGAGCTTTAACTTCCTGGCTGATGTCTTGAGATGTTGCTTCAATATATCCACATAATTTTCCTTCCTCATGATGCTCTATTTAGTGAAGTGCACCAGTCCCTCCTGCAGCAAACACCCCCACAACATGATGCTGCACCCCCATGCTGCACAGTTGGGATGGTGTTCTTCGGCTTGCAAGCCTCACCCTTTTCCCTCCAAACATAACGATGGTCATTATGGCCAAACGGTTCAATGTTTGTTTCATCAGACCAGAGGACATTCCTCCAAAAAGTAAGATCTTTGTCCCCATGTGCACTTGCAAACTGTAGTCTGGCTTTATTATGGTGGTTTTGGAGCAGCGGCTTCTTCCTTGCTGAGCAGCCTTTCAGGTTATGTCGATATAGGACTCGTTTTGCTGTGGATATAGATACTCGTCAACCTGTTTCCTCCAGCATCTTCACAAGGTCCTTTGCTGTTGTTCTGGGATTGATTTGCACTTTTTGCCCCAAACTACGTTCATCTCTAGGAGTCAGAATGTGTCTCCTTCCTGAGCGGTATGATGGATGCGTGCTCCATGAGGTTTATACTGGCGTACTATTGTTTGTACACAAGTGGTACCTTCAGGTGTTTGGAAAGGATGAACGAGACTTGTGGAGGTCCAGTATTTTTTCAACATTTTTGATGACTTTTAGTTTTCCCATGATGTCAAGCAAAGAGGCACAGAGTTTGATGGTAGGCCTTAAAATACATCCACAGGTACACCTCCAATTGACTCCAATTAGCCTATCAGAAGCTAATTGGCTAATTTACGAAAAGCTTGACAATTTTCTGAAATACCCACTGGAATTGTGCTAGTCAATTAAAAGTGAAACAATCTGTCTAAACAATTATTGGAAAAATTACGTGTCATGCACAAAGTTGATGTCCTAAACGACCTGCCAAAACTATAGTTTAAGTTAAATCTGTGGAGTGGTTAAAAATAAGTTTTAATGACTCCTAAGTGTATGTAAACTTCTGACTTCAACTACAACTCACTGATGGGCTCTTGTAGGGTGATACATTATAAAAACCCAGTTCAAAAGTCATTAGTTCTCGAATCAGACATCATGGCTTGCACAATGTTTGTTGCTGTGTGCAGCCAGCAAGATCATATCATCAACAGAAAGGGTGAAAAGCTCCACGAGACACACTAATGCTCTAAAGATCCATTCAATACACACAAGTTGATCTGACGAAACCGCATATGAAAGCACATCCCAACGGTCACCAATGACAACTACATTAAATGGTCACTATCATGTATTTTTGGTCGCATTCTGGAGCCCCGAAAGATCACGTGCACAAGCAAAATTTTGGCATGCTGAAGAGGTGTTTGAGTAATCATTGACCAAACTGCTGAGAAGATAAATATATACAAGCTGTCAGAATTAAAATCACGATTAATACATTTACCTTTCTAAACTGAAGACTCCGGGGAAACGTCTGTTACTTGAATTGCTGATATTTTCGTGCATTGTCTTTATATTGTTTAGTCATCAAATTTTAGTCATTTATTTGCACATGAAGAAATTATTAATATATTAGGAAGGAAATAAAAGCACACAGTAGTCCAGCAATCATGGATGGCTTGTCCACATTAGCAAATCGCATTTATATATATGGCCTGGATCACCTGCTTGGATTGTCATGGACTGACTGTCATGATGTGTGAATCAGAGGAACTTTTTATCCTAAAAAGCTTCAGGGGACGATATTAGAGGAGCGCTCAAAGGGAAGAAAACGCTGGATTTTCATGTGGTTTGTAAATGACATCTTTTTAAACGAGATACCTGCATATTTGCAGATGGTATATAATAGAAGCGCCAACAATCATGCCACAGTCCAAATCATTGGGATCACATTTTTTCCCCATTCTGATGGTTGATGTGAATATTAACTGACGGTCCTGATGTATATCTGCGTTATTTTATGAACTGCTGCCACACGATTGGCTGATATTCGCATGGCTGATATTTGGTGCCAGACGGGCTGGTTTGAGCATTTCTGGGATTTTCACACACAGTCTCTAGAATTTACTCAGAATGGTGCCAAAAACATCCAGTGTGGGGCAGGTCTGTGGATGGAAACACCTTGTTGATGAGAGAGAGAGAGAGAGAGAGAGAGAGATCAACGGAGAATGGTCAGACTGGTTCAAACTGACAAAGTTTAATGTAACTCAGATAACCGCTCTGTACAATTTAAGTGAGAAGAATATCATCTCTTAATGCTATTTTGGTGGTACGAGGGGTACCTACACAATATTAGGCAGGTGGTTTTAATGTTGTGGCTGATCAGTATGTATGTACACACAGTCAATTGAATTACACGGTGTTACGATTAATTAAAATTGCAGACCCCAATACGAGATCATTAAAAAGGTGTGGCAGAAGAGTTCATCATTGATAAAGCTGCTTTAGAATACAATGTATTGTTTACTACCATATTATTGATCATAAGTCAATCATTGACCCACAGTTCACAGTAATCCATTACACAAGTGAATTTATCAATCAGTTGGAGATTTATTATGAGGGCTTGTTTAAGGACCGTCAATTTACACCTGCGTCAGACATGCTTGAGTAGCGTCTCGGGTGTGTTGCATCATAAACATACATTTTTAGGTCACTGTGTCAAGTTAAATATAATTTAATACTTAGAAAATATCTTGAGATCCCTTAGTTCGGATTTGCGCTCCAAGTGTTTTGAACGCACGGACGTAACGCATGTTTGTGTTGTTCTGCTGAAGTGTTTCTTCACCGTATAAACTGTGTTGCTCATACAGCTGAAGTTTCACTTACTACCCCTGGAGTAAACAGGTGGTACTACAAGCATTTCTCAGGAATCTTCCTTATTACGGTCTGGAGGCATTGCTATTAATTGTGTTTAACTAAATTAACACGTTAAATTGACAGCCCTAATATATACACACACACACACATTAAATGTAGGTGTTTGTTGCAACTGGGCACAAATGTTTAGGCACTTATAGTATAATCTTTCTTTTTTTGGTATGAAGTTAGCAGAATGTTAATGACTGATAGTCAGCAAACAGCTGTTCACAGATGCCAGGAATATTAAGAGTATTTTATAGAGAGATGGAACGATACCATTTGTCCTCTTCCGATCTGATTCCGATACCTGAACTATCAGTATCAGCCGGATCCCAATGCGATAGCAGTGTTGATCTCGGTCTTAATGAGATTAGAGCATCTATAATTCATTGTGTGGAACTGATTGGGAAAACCTCCAACAATACATTAATTCATTATAAAACAGGAGCATAAAAAACAATTACATAAGAGCATGTGCAAACTTTAATAACTGGTAGATTTTCATTTTGAAAGTCTGGTGCTGAGCGCTCCAGGAAGCCTCTGTGAGTATTTGTTTGTAGGCTAAATTCACAATTGTGTAATGTGCTTCTCATTCAACATCTGATAAAACGCTTGTCCGAGCCATTCAATGCATGTTATAGGCGGACCAAAGTATTGATCATATACATCTGAGATGGAGCATGCACGGAGCGACCACATATTGCACTGAGCAGCGCATCACTAGCCTCTGCACCTGTTTAGGTGTGTGTGTCGGCATAGCGGCGCTCGTTAAGTAAAGCATGGTGCCAGAGACTACTTAGCTGTGCATGCTGCCTGTATATTCATTATTAAACACAGCCATTTAAAGCTTTTGGATGCATGTAAGAGCCTGAATAAAACGCACAAGTTATATGGTCTACTTTAATGTTGATTTGAGGTCGTGTCATTCTTTGAGCTCGACAGTGATGTCAGTGACTAACATGGGGCATCGGATTTGGATCGAGCTCAGACCAATACCCGATCTGGGTAAAAACGTCAGTATCGGATCCATCCCTAGTATTTTATCTCCTCAGCAGCATGCAAATTAACTGAAATGTACTTTCCAAATAAAATAAAAACACACCATTCATTATTTACCCATCTGAAATGGATCAAAAGGTGGCAGTGAATAAAGTGTTAAAAGATAGAATAATAATTGTTTGCAGGAAAGATGCATGAGTGGAGGTGACAGTATGTATTCTGTATGTTGAAATCTCTGTATCAGACTGACAGACTCCAGTGAGGAGCATTGGAGATCAGTCTTACCTTGGGTTCATAGTCTGGATCGTTTTCTTCATCGGCCTCCTCTTCACCCTCCTGTCAATCAAACACAACAGGTTATATATAGTCAAAAACACAAATGGTAAGAGGATCAAAGGAAGTCAAAGATCCTTACTTCATCATCAGCTTCCTCTCCCTCCTCATCATACTAAAACCAAAACAATCCGATGTCAGATCATTGGAAATAAATCATTACAACTCGTTTCAAGACAGAGGATGTGTTCCCTTTCACTCACATCATCATCGTCATCTTCGATTGCCTCGCCCGTGAAGTACAGCACCGCCCTGGGCACGATACGCTCACGGATGAAGTGACCGATCTCAAAGTCTGCTGCTAACACGGCCTCGGAGTCCTCGTCCTGAAAACAGCAAAATCATCATATACACACAGACGCACACACACACACACTTTACTGCCATATTCACGCTTATTTTACACAATATGTACTCATACATTATATCGATACGGCTGTGGGTAGATTTTGAAACACCACAAGGGGGAATTAACATTTCTATTAATTAACTTATCTTTCAAGGATAACCAAATAATCTCAAAATAGTAGAGGATGGGACGATACGGTTCTCACGTTCGATAAACTATGATGTTCACGATACGATATAATCTCGATTTGATATAATAAAACTTAATGACAAAGAAAATTGAGTTTATTTTTGGAAAAATGTTTGACCAAAATACACATTATAATTTCTCATAAAAATAAAGTTCTTTACAACACAATATTAATGCACCAAGTTCAAATACTAAGTTTATATACCTTTAAAAAGTATATGGTGTAAACTCATTTTTTTTTTAAATAATTTATCGTTAATGTAACGCTCACATTTAAACTTAATTAATATATCTCAAAGTTGCATATATAATAATGATATGAGCCATCAATGTTTGAAATAATGCATTTAAAAGTTATCAAATTGAGTTTACATTCTTTTGTATTTGAAGTGCTAAAAAAGGGTAAATGTCACTTTTAGGAGTTCAACGTGCATCTCAGACGTCGCACAGGTGTTCCAGTTTATTAACGAGAGAGAAGTCTTGTTTTTTAAGTGCATCTTTGCTATTTATTTTACTGTAAAGAACAGGAAGGATGGGGGGGTCTGGGTAGCTCAGTGGTAAAGACGCTAGTTACCACTCCAGGGCGTGCTGAGTGACTCCAGCCAGGTCTCCTAAGCAACCTAATTGGCCAGTTGCTAGGCAGAGTAGAGTCACATGGGGTAACCTCCACATGGTCACTATAATGTGGGGTGCGTGGTGGATGGCGTGAAGCCTCCACATGTGCTATGTATCCGTGGCAACGCGCTCAACAAGCCACGTGATAAGATGCGCGGGTTGACGGTCTCAGACGCGGAGGCAGCTGGGATTGAGGCAAATCACGAGGACTTAAAAGCACATTGGGAATTCCAAATTGGGAGAAAGATGGGAAAAAATACAAAAAAAAAAAAAAAAACAGGAAGTATATTTAAAAGGCATTCAATGAAAGTGCTTGGACACACATTATACAGAACAAAATGAGCACTCGAGCACTTTAACAAGGCAAGACAATATTCCAGTACTTAAAATTACTAAAGCTAAATTCAAGCACTTAAGGAGTGAAGGAAAGGGGTAAAAATCATAAATGCATCACATGGCCAGAAAACAATGTTACACATTTCGGAATATTGAGTTTTGCCTCCATCATTATTTTTGTTTGCGATATTCCGAAATGAGTTACATCGTCTCATTCCAACATATTAAACAAATATTGACAGATTGACTCACCAGTTCACCGCTCTCTGGAACTGAAAGAGTAAAGAAAGGAAACTTTAGATAATATTGGTGGTCACAGCATCTCATAATCAGCACCAACATTTTGCAATCAAAAAAAAAAAAAAAAAAAAAAAAAAAAAAAAAAAAAAAAAAAAAATCTCTCAATGATCAACATGACATTAATAACTGAATTGCATTTAATTGAGGGTCCCTATAGCTCAAATGCTAGAGATTATGATTCCCAGGGAACACACAAAAACGGATAAAACGTAATTTTTGATAAACGCGTGTGCAAAATGCATTAAGTAAATGAGAGAACGGTTACTTAATGTTAACATGTCGTGAAGAGGGGACTCTTGATGGATTTCTACCTTCAGGTGGAGAGAAGAAATTGAAGAATGAATCATTGGGGACCGTCTTGGTGACTGTCCTCACTGTGCCTCGACCCTTGTGTTTCTGCTTCTTTTTGATCGTTTTCAATGTGACGTTTTTGCCCTTACTCCAGTCGATCGCGCACCTGAGCACAAACAGGGAGAAAAAACCGAAAAGGTGTCGTACGAGTTGCTTTTTGGTGCGAGGCAGACACTCTAATAGACCGAGTCTTACCCTGTGCAGCCCATGATCTCTGGTCCGTCGAAGGAGAACGGATCAGACTCATCTGGCTCAGACCTCATTTTGTAGGTCTTTGTCAGGACTGTGTTTGTGAAGAAATCATTGGCCTCAAAGTGGAACTCTAATGTGAAACTCTAAAATAAGAGCCAAACACACACACACACACACACACACCAGTGAGGGAACTGAGAGGTTAAAGTCACCAGGCACAAGACGACGATGACTTTCAAACTCACCATTGGCTGGCCTGCATCAGAGAATTTAACTTTAATGTCTTGTAAGTGCTTGAGAATTGGTTCATCATGTTCCTAGACAGAAGAAAACATCATAATGCTCTTTATAATGAGTAAAGATAACAATAACCCAATTTACTTAAACAGCGTCTCATTATGCAAGTTAATATGCATCTCACTATACTGGCTTGAAGATGCTCTTATATGCCACTAGATGGCAGCATTAACCAGCTTTCATTTTTCCAAAGCATGAAATCTTGCTGCAAATACCCAAATTGCATGACCTGCTTTTGAACACTCATTGTTACAATCCCTCCCTCATGTGCAACCATTTGCCGTTCTCTCCCTACCTGCAACATTTCACTGAGTAGGTCGACGTTCTTGAAAACTGTGAGCCAGAATTCCGGGATTCCTTTAGGGTCTTCCTTCTCCTCGTCTTTCTTCTCTTCCTCCACTTTTGCCTTTTCTTTCATCTCCTCCTGACAGAGACAAAGAGTGTCAAAATGTCAGAGTAAAACATTCAGCAAATGGCTTCAAGAAGTGTAACAATCTAGTGTTTAACATATAAAGCCATTGGTGTGTTATATGATAATGAGGTGGTGTTTTAAGAGCATGCAGGTATTGATCACCTGTACCTGCTTACTTACGGTCAACTCTTCCTCTTCGTCTTTCTTCCACTCGCACTCCTCGTCTGTGGGTTCATATGCTGCTTTCACGATATCACTACGCTGAAAAGACATTAATATTGGGTTTTAGGCATGTTTAGAAATCAAGTCATATACATTACTTGGTAAATACACCAAAAAGTTTGATTATGATCAAATAAATAGAGGAAGAAATAGTCAATTTATTTGCCAGTTTGTGTACTGCACTTTATGACAAAAGTCTTGCAAGCAGATTCTAATAGTTTCAGACAATTAAACCCAATACAATTAAATGGTTGAAAGCGTGAACGCAGTTAAAGGCCTTGACATTTAATAGTTTCTCAGACACCACAGCAGGAGCTAATCTGCACAGTTAGAGAAAGAGAGAGGGCGAAACAGCTACAGCTCAAGTATTATTTTCTGTAAGACGCCCATTTGGCTGCCGTTTGTCTTGTGTCCTGGATTGACCAATCTTTTCAGCACAGTGGAGCACTGGCTGTTTGCTGCAAACAGAAATGCTGAAGCAGCAATTCAATACAGCAGCTTTAAGACACTGCTCATCCAGCATACTACAGCTTTAACGTACTAACATCTCGAGCATACTGCACCTCTTGCATACATGTGGCATGCACACTGAGGTTAACCCTTTAAGCTCTGAAGGCGTTTTAAAAAAAGTCCTGTTTTAGTAGCATATACAGAACTAAAGGCTTATAACTCGACAGACATATAACAGATATATATATCTGGGTGTAAATAAGGTAGCTCAGAAAAACTGCTTTTATTTGGTTCCCAATCATGCAAACTGTAACCAAATATTTTGTGTTGCTACGACAGCACTCAAAAAATGTATCCTAGTGTACAAATATGTCTCCATTTGTCCAGAAGCCTCTCCAAACAAATGAAACATCATAATTGTACATAAGAACCATTTCCACATGCAAACACAACAATGACTAAAGGCTTGTATAGCATGCAGACATGATTTTAGTAACGAGATTTCACTGAATGAGTTTCATTCTGTGTCACTTGAGTCATCATTGAGTCTGTCTCATGTACTTGGCGCCATCTCCTGGTGGCCATATCTTACATTGTGCTTTTGTCAATTAGCTAATGATCTATGTATCCGATTACCTTCCCAGATAGCATGTAGTAATCGTCCCTAGATCGGCGGCGCCTGCGGCTCAGACACGGCAGGTATAATCTGGGCCGAGTGCTACCCGTAGCCAGCTGCCTCGTACGTTTTAGTAACGCCGTTAAAGCATTGGGCCCATTCCGGCTCAACACAGCTGGGCCAGATCTAGCCACTTGGTCTGGGCCTCTTCTGGCAATGATTTGGCTTGAATTGATCTTTATTAGGCTGCATTATGTCTGCCATAAAATTAACAAATTCACCACCTGTAACGTCTGATAATTTGTAAACTGCATGTTTAATGTCCTGAATTCGGGATTCAATATACTTGTATATAAAATATAAATACAATATATATATAAAAGCTCAATTAAATGTATACAGGTATATTTTATTCATGCATTGTTCAGTAGCTGCACCCAGATTGTGGCATGCTCTGCCCTTCTGTATTAGATCTGCACCATCACTATCCGTTCTTAAATCTAAGCTAAAAAACCTTCTCTATGATTTAGTATATAATCAATGAGGACATTATTGCACTGTATTTTAGTAATGATATTATATCGTCTAAGTGTTGTTTTTATTGTGCAGTATATTGGTCAAACCTGGTTGTTTAACTGTGCTATATAAATAAAATTGACATTGACAATTTACAAGAAAAAACCTGGGTAAGCATCGATGCGCATTTACATTAAAATAATTATTTAGCAGGTGATCAATTAGATTTTAGCTTCTCAATGCTAGTTCTTTACTAACTAAAGCCAGATATTTTTCAATCTATTAAGTGTTAATAACTGGGTGTTTCCTCGTAGAAAAAAAAACTTAGTTCATTGGGAA
Organism: Moxostoma hubbsi; assembly: GCA_032164185.1. Classification (NCBI taxonomy): domain Eukaryota; kingdom Metazoa; phylum Chordata; class Actinopteri; order Cypriniformes; family Catostomidae; genus Moxostoma; species Moxostoma hubbsi. Next base: position 20,835,534 of record JAVLUX010000041.1, read on the forward strand.
GCTTTGGAAGATCCTTGGCTAATTTTTGTACTCCGCAAGTTGATGCATATACAGGTTTGTGAGGAAAGAGCAGGTTTGTTCATGGCTGTGAACTCTCAAATTAACTTTGCGAGATGCGTGAAGCTTGATATAATGAACTAACCCTTTACATGCAGGAAGAACTTCAAAGATGCTGTAGTGCATCTTTTAACCAAAAATAATATACATTTTTTTATATGTTGCCCTAGTATTGATAACGAGGTACCAGGGCTAGTATTGTACCGAAGCCAAAATTTTGGTATCAGAGCAACCCTAGTTGAGAATGTGTATTTTTGCTGATAAAATACACTTGTTTTATTGTTTCAATAGTATTGTGGTGATCAGTGGGGGGAAATAAGTGTATATACTAATATTACTTGATGTTACACACAATTCAAATATTAATCATGCTGGATAGACCCTTATTGTTCCCATCATTGTGAATAGTTTATCAAAACAACAGACATGAAGTGGTCCTACCGTTCAATATAGATTTATTTCCCATTTAAGATTACATTCAGTTTGAGCATGTTGCTTTTATTAATAATATATTATACTCTCAGGTACCGTACAGAAACTCAAAACAAAGAATTCACCGGAAACAGATGTGGAAAAACATGTTGCACAATGGCCATGAAAAGCCCCTGATAGAGATGACTGAAGGAGAAGTAAAGGCCAATGCACAGGAATTGCTGTTTTACACCAAATTATTCATATAATTTATTTTGTTATTTTTTTAAGTCCTACTACTCACTCTTAATTCATAATACGCACTCTTTTAAAGTTTTCAATTACAAGAATGTGATTTTTAAAATGGTCTTTTATGCATATTTATTGAGACCTAATTGTTGTTTCTAACGTTTTTATTCTTTATCTTGCACGTTTTATACATCATTTTTGTAAATGTTGTAAATATGCAAATATACCTCATTTAACAATTGCCATTTGTTGCAAATAATTATTCTTTATGCATTCAAGTGAATTCTTTTATATTTATTATGAGATGGTTAGATTTGAAAAAAATATATGTATTATAAACTCAATGCTTAGGTTGAACATCAATTTGTACAATTTAAAATGTAACATTTATGAACCCTATATGCACGCAGAAATAAACAAGGGCCAGCTCTGGCGCGCTCACCAACTGACGCCTCTGGGACGATTGATTCGGGCAGGGAGTACTCAGGCATCCGGCCCGAGAACAGCAGATGGAAGTGGGCCGAGGGGTAAGTCTCCAGCAGGTGAGGATCTAACCGGAACTAGCCAGAGTGTATTTTGCCAACTGGGTTGTGAGTAGGGCTGGGTATCGAGTTCGATACATTTTAGGCACCGACCGAATGGCCTCTAAACTATCGAGCATCAAAAAAAAAAAAGTTGTTCGGTACAAAATTTCAATACCAAAGGAGTTAATCTAGTCAAAGTCAGTGATACGCATGCTAGATGTGCCCAAATCTAAAAGTGCCAGTGATTATGCCTAAACACAGCCAAAGGAAAAACACTAGTTTACGCCCAGAGATGCAGCTCACACGTGAGAAAGTGTGTATGTGTCCCAACACGCATAGATGTAAAAGATGTGGAAAAGCCTACATTTCACCAGGCTCTATGCCAACAGCGCGCAGTGCAATATTTGCCACAAGATAATTGCTAGACCGCAACATGACAAATCTGATGAAGCACTTGACAGTGCACGGAATAAACTTATGAGCGGAAAGTTGCTCCGTCTTCGACTGCAAGAAGACCGAGCCGGTGCAATCATCCTCTCAGCGTCCTGCCAAAGAGCTTCCTTCAACATGCCCACCACACGAGTCCTCCTCAAACTACCGATGAATGCAGCAGCGCTATGAATGGGACTCCGACAGGTTAGGTTAACGTTTAGCATACAAACCAATTCTACTCGAGATCTTTACAACAACGTATGACACATGGCTATTTGATGAGTTTGATGTTTTTACTGATTGCAATATGTACAGTGCAACGTTTTTTATAAATTTTCAAAACGTAACTTCTGATTTGTCTGCAAATTTCAAAGCACTTGTTTTAGGGAAGACAGTTTTGGTCATAATACCAACATGCATTATCAAGTACAACTGCTAAGCTTTCAAACGATACCCATTTTGTGTTGGACAAGACCGCCGCTATTAATATTGCCGATTTTCTTTTTCCGCGAGGGCCCATTCGAGCTTAAAGGATTTATAAAAATGTTTTTATCCATCTTAAACGACATCTTTTCCAAGAATACATTTATATTCTCATTCTAGAAAACCGAAACAAGCAACAAATTCTCACCTTGTCAAAGAGAGGCTGATACAGCACGGCGTATTTCCGTTCCAGCTCATGGACTTCTTCATAAAACTTTGCTTCAATGTGGGCGCATTTGACCTGGAGGTTTTTAAGGGCGTTAACGCGTCGCTTCACCACCTTTGGTAAGCTGGGGACACACCAACAACGTCTCAAAATCCAAATTACACAACTAGATCAAATGTGGCGTAACATTTTGGTAGTAAATCATGCCCATTACTACTAACTCAAGATCATAGTTTTGAGAAGAGCTCAGCATTATGGCTCACTTTAGGAATGCCTGGCATCACACACACACCGAAAGGCTTTTTTTGGCTTTGAGTGTCTGTTTTCATACCTCTCCATGTATCCTGAGGGAGATCCAACAAGCCCATCCAACCTCTCCTGTAGCGCTGCAAGGATCTGTGGATTTTGCATCATCTGCATAGTCAGCTGATGTGCTAAAACAAAAGCAAACAAACATCAAACAGTGCCGGACATCACTCGCACTAACAGCAGAAAACATTACAAATCAAACTTGCTCTTTGCATTACGCTTACTCCGCTAGAGGGCGCCACTAGCTCGCGCAGAACCATATCTAACACCGAATGCACTTTAAAACACAGCCTTTTGCAGCTTAGCATCCGTGCCATATCACGATTTCAATCCTTCATGCAACCGTGATTAATACTCAGATCAAAGTCTACAAGTTTCAGCATTTTGGATGCTTATCCCCTCATCATGTGATCTAGAGTGCCAACCCTTCTACGTTATGTGGCTAATATCATTTCTGAATTGTGCATTTCAAGTCAGAGTTTTTACAAAAAGTGTGGTCTCCCAAAAACGTTACATCCACAACTAAATGTTAAATTCCCGGTCAAAACATTAGACTGAAAGTGTTCTGATGTCTATAGCCATGTTTCCATCCAAGTTACGAATTTATGCGGAAAAGCATATTGCAAAAATTATGTGCGAACAAAGGTGCATTTCCATCCAAGGGTGTTCAAAAGGATGCAATCATCACTTCTGGAGAAATTGTAGCCACTATGAGTGTTTTATTAATAAAATGCAAGTATTTTATTAATAAAACACTCAGAGCACGCAGACAAAACACTCTCCTCCAAAGAACTCTGCGACATGCTTCTGTGAGCGCTATCTATCTATCTGCGCTCATCAATCCTTACGACAGTACCGTGCGGATCTAGAAGATATTTTAACGAATGCGTTTCAGTCACATTATCTTTTTGATGCACATCTTTAAATCATGACAAATTCAATAGGAGTTAATTCGGTAAATGAGTTTTCCATTATAGCTTATAAGCATTTCTTATCGGAAAAATGTATCCACCTCAAGCGAGCGTAAATTTTATGCACATTTTGGCGTTTCCATCAAGCAGTTTTTATGCGACATCCCAAAATGTGCATAAAAGAAACGTTGATGGAAACATAGCTTATGATTATCCTCCTGAGACCATCAAATGACTGCTGTATGCATTTTACATTTCTCTATTTGATTTGTAACTTGTTGCACAAATAAAGCAGCAAAAAAAAAGCTAATAGTTTTCCTAAAATCTAAGTCCACATGCTGACTACGCGAGACTACGTAGTGAAATTTTAAATAACCAAGCAATTAGAAAGTCATCAAATGGTTTGTTTGCAGGAGTGTTGGTTCTTCATGTTTGAGATGTTACAGACATTAGAATCATAAATTAGCATAATTTATTCCAATTCAAAAGTAATGACCAGCATCATCCAATCACAGCCAACAATGTTAAATAAAATGATCCATTATAAATGGTGAATCTATGTACTGATGATCATCGTCCCAAGTGTGTCAAACATGTTGAGTGATCCAAACATCATCTGCAGCCTGAAACTGAACTTTTGATCAGATTTTAGGAGTGAACGCACTTAACTGCATAGAGAGATATAGGATGCTCCCTTGCTCCCTATTTAGTGCATGACTTAACCTCCAGTGTGCTGTCTGTCTGCACTGGTCTCAGAACAGATATAAGATGCTCCCTTGCTCCCTATTTAGTGCATGACTTAACCTCGTGTGCTGTCTGTCTGCACTGGTCTCAGAACAGTTCTAGGGGAGCTACAGGATGCTCCCTTGCTCCCTATTTAGTGCATGACTTAACCTCCAGTGTGCTGTCTGCCTGCACTGGTCTCAGAACAGGTTGAAATGGATACAAATGGTTCAATATACTGTAATGAGTACTATGTTATGTAAAGTTCACGTTTTCACTCTTATTGCATTATCCATTTCGTTGGAATTGCCCAGATGTTGGTCTATTTATAGTCTTATTTATATATTCACACCGCAAGCTCACAGCTCGGCTAATAATGTTTTTACCATGGCTATGTAGAGCCAGTAACAGGGCAGCACCACTGTACAGAACTAACAACATTAAAATAATGGTTCACAATTTTCAATCCTATAAGATTGAAGAAATACAGTGCATTCAGGACCCCTTCATTTTTTTATTCACATTTTGATGTTACAGCCTCATGTTTCTACAATTTGATTGGAGAAATTCAATTGCTTGGACACGTTTTGGAAAGGCACACACCTGTCTATATAATGTCTCAAGGCTGAAAATGCATAATCAGGAGCAAAAAAACCCCCAAAAAGCCAGCCATGAGGTCAAAGGAACTGTCTGCAGAGCTCAGAGACAGGATTGTGTTGAGGCACAGATCTGGGGAAGGCATCAAAAAACATTTGGCTGCATTGAAGGTTCCCAAGAGCACCGAGTCCTCCATAATTCTTAAATGGAAGTTTGGAACAACCGGGACTCTTCCTAGAGCTGACCCGCCCAGCCAAACTGGGCAATCTCCTCAGTGCAAGACACAAAGCATCTAAAGGACTCAGACTGTGAGAAACAAGATTATCTGGTCTGATGAAACGAAGATTGAACTGAACTCAATTCCAAGAGTCATGTCTGGAGGAAACCAGGCACCCCTCATCACCTGTGCAATACCATCCCAACGGTGAAGCACGGTGGTGGTGGCATCATCCTGTGGGGATGTTTTTCAGCCGCAGGGACTGGTCAGGGTTGAAGGAAAGCTGAACGCAGCAACATACAGAGATATCCTTAATGAAACCCTGGTCCAGAGCGCTCATGACCTCAAGACTGGGCCGAAGCTTCACCTTCCAACAGGACAATGTCCCAAAGCACACAGCCAAGACAACACAAGAGTGGTTTAGGGACTCTGTGGATATCCTTGAGTGGCCCAGCCAGAACAGAGAGAGACCTGAAAACGGCTGTCCACCGACAGTCCCCATCCAACCTGACAGAGCTTGAAAGGATTTGCAGAGAAGAATGGGAGAAAAATCCCCAAATCCAAAAAGACTTGAGCCTGTAATCGCTGCCAAAAGAGTTAAGGGTCTGAATACTTATGCCAATGTGATATTTCAGTTTTCTTCTTTTTAATACATACGCAAAGTCAACAAAAATCTAGTTTTTGCTTTGTCATTATGGGGTGTGGAGTGTAGTTGGATGTGAAAAATAAAGCATTTCAGCACAAGGCTGCAACACCAAAAAAACGGGACTGAGTAAAACCTCTCGATCAAAATAAAACGGCCAACGGGAGCTGCTCCACAAAAACAAATACCGTACTCAGGCACCTTCACAGAAGGCCAAAAAATAAGCAACAACAAAAATAAATCCCTCCCAAAAATAAACAGTGGCAAAGCAAGGTCAGTTGTGTTACTGAGGCTACCCCAGCCACTGAAGCCATTAATGCTTGTATTATTCACTATAAAACACACTAATCCCCCCCCCCAGCACTAACACTTCCGCCTGATGGCTTCCCTGCTGTTCTGGCCAGCTGCTAAATAAAGGTCATGAAGGTTACCGATTGAGATCATGTAACCCAACATAAAAACGTCCCAGCACAAACATGCGCAAAGAGTCTCTTCCTAATGTCTGCCTGTGTGTGTGTGTGTGTGTGTCGATGATAAGAAACCATGAGACAGACAGCATTTCCCACTACAGCAGCCTACAGAGGAGAAAGTCTGAAGATATAGACACACACATAAAAAAAAAAAAAAAAAAGTACGCTGTGATGGTGGGGGCGACATATTAGTCATTCATTTTCGCAAATCAGTTCAATCAAACATTTTAGTGAACCGATTAAACGATTTTAGGCATCATTTGAACAGTCGCTCAAAAGCGTACTCATGTCTCCATGTGACCTCACATCTTAAGAAAAAAATTAAATATACATATCTATCCATCTATATCTCTATATAAAACACACACTGTGTGTGTGTGTGTGTGTGTGTGTGTGTGTGTATATATATATATATATATATATATATATATATATATATATATAATAATATAGGAGGTTGACATGAAATGCATCTGGGAAGTTGATACGTCCTGCATTGAGACACGTTACACCTGAAAAAATAGCATATTTTAATTATTTTTAAACTCATGTAAGCAGCTATCAGAATTATGCATGCATATTTGTAAATGCACCACAAATGATGATTAAAATGGTGAAAAATTGACCAATCACAGCACCTAAAATATGCATTCATTTATATTTTCACCTAAATTATTAATGTATGGGCACGAGTTACCTACCCATAAATATTTTAGTTATTTAGATTGGATTAAACAATGCTTTTCACCATGCCATACACCTCATTTTGAGTCATTTCTTTACAGTTACGTGACGTACAAATGCTTTTTTTGAAAAAAAAATACATTAAAATACACAAATAAAAAAAGCCGTGATGATTTATCATTCAAATAGACAAGCAGACAGGTCCACCTTCACCTTTGGGATCAAGACATTTCTTGAGTGCAAGCAAAATTTAGTGGTATGTGCAGGAAATGCAAGTGTGTGTCAAAGGTGCTACCTTTACTGTTATCTTCCCCAGTCTCCTCTTCCTCCACCTCTTCAACATCCTCCATATCTGCCGGGTCAATTTCAGTCTGCTCTTTACTGCAAAAACACAAAGAGCGAGAGAGAGAGAGAGAGAGTGTGTGAGTGAGTCAGTCAGGAAATAAGGCACCATAACAGGGAGATTACGCACTTATTGCAGGAGCTTAAACATTTATATCAAGGTTTGAGATCGACGCCTTTTTCACACATTGATAATCTGAAGATTTTCCAGATTAGCAGCGATATACATATACATATATGTTTTTGTGGTTTTAAATAAACAGTGCTGCTTGTTGCACATTATTTTGTCTAACATATTTCTCAAAACAACTTGTAAAGTGTGAGCGGTACGGTCAATTAAAAGGGTGGCACACCGGATGCACCTGGTGGACGACATGTGCGTCCAAAATTCATTTAAACAATTATTTTCAACAAAAGGTGCGCACACAGCCAACGCTCAGCGCCACAATTCAGCAGTGCAACTGAACACAACTCGCATATTTTTCCATTAAATTCGACCCAAATCATTATCAAAAGGATATTGATCGTTTACTCAAGCATCACTGGATAATATATAGCCAGTAACTATCTTTCAAATAGCCTATACAAAGTATTTTCAGTTACAAGTATGTTGTTTTGTGGTTTGACAGCTTGAATGAAAGACCTACTCAAGGCTACATGGAGAAATTGCACAAATGTCTGCATTTCTAACCGTTCAGTGAGCGCAGTTGCACCTGCTTAATACAATAACCTGCCAACTCATTAACGTCACTTTGTTCATCCTTGAGGTACAAAAACCTTCGTAACTTTCGACTCCATTCTGCTGTGGCGCATCAACTCGTCCTTTGATTGGGACCCCGGCTTTAGTAAATGGTCTCAATATTTTGACATCCCCATTTACAACCATTTTTGAGGTTAATTGAATTTTTCAAGAAGACCTATTTTCCCATTTCCCAGCCTTTGTTTTTGGCCATTTTGGAGCATGATAGCCCTAGTCCACTTTCACTTATGTTAGGCTACATGGAAAAGACCGAAATTATCTTGTGTTCCTTGGACGAAATAAAGTTATAAAGGGTTGGAACAAAAGGGTGAAAAATGACTTGTTTACGTGGGTCATGTTTCTCACACATTTGAGAGCTTCTATTTTCAGCATTAAAGCTTGCGCAGGACCTAGATCTGTCATTCAAACTGCAAGATCTGAGCCACATCACAGCAGAAATATAAACCGCATCACATCGACGCAGCTCTGAAGAAACAGGAAGTTTGTGGTAAGCAACAGGTGTACAGCAGCTCTAAAATTATGAGTTAAGGCTGGCACGCAGTGACAAACACAATTAGCATGGCATAGTTGCTTGGGATGCCACACTGAGCATGACGGCATGCAGAGGATGCGTCGCTGACCCTAGATCAGGTCCCACAGAGAGGGGAGGGGTCAGAACAGGGACTATAGATCATGTTGAGGTAGTAGTTCTGATCTAGAATCAGCCAAGAGAGGCATCTGTAGGGTTTTTATGCACTGGTTACTGCACAAACAATAGGCATAATGAGATTTAAGCAGGGAATGTGAATGGGCTTCAATCAAATAGGTGAGTCAAATGTATACGATCCATAAAAGTGGGAACCAATCAAACCACACTAACAGACAGTGTACACACAATTATGCTCTTTAATAGGCAAACAAGTACTTACTTGTCAAGATCTGCCATTTTGTTTCACCGTTATTTCCTAGAGGAAAAGATGAGAAGAGAATATGTTATTGTTGTCAATTAAGTAAAAATGTCGAGCCAATTGCAGTTATTGATGTACTTGCTGGTCAGGTGAAAATTCACCCACTTCATTAAGTTAATTGTCCATTTAAAATGGAAATTTACAACCAAATCAGGCTTAGTTTTCAGATGCAATTGTATAAGAAACAAGACATTCCCCAAAACATCCCATGTTAGTACAAAATTTATTTTGATACTTCATATTGCACTTGTTATAACCACAGTGGCATACAAGCAATTCAGCTGCAAACAGGTCAGACCTGATGCCTACATAAAATCTATGACTCAAACCTACACACAGACCGCCAGTACCCAGAATGACTTCATTCAAAAGCTTCAGACTAAAGACGAGACGTTTCAAAAGCTTCAGACTAAAGACGAGACGCTCCAAACGCGTCAGACTAAAGACGAGATGTTCCAAACGCGTCAGACTAAAGACGAGATGTTTTCAAAGCTTCAGACTAAAGACGAGATGTTCCAAACGCGTCAGACTAAAGACGAGATGTTCCAAACGCGTCAGACTAAAGACGAGATGTTCCAAACGCGTCAGACTAAAGACGAGATGTTCCAAACGCGTCAGACTAAAGACGAGATGCTCCAAACGCGTCAGACTAAAGACGAGATGTTCCAAACGCGTCAGACTAAAGACGAGATGTTTTCAAAGCTTCAGACTAAAGACGAGATGCTCCAAACGCGTCAGACTAAAGACGAGATGTTCCAAACGCGTCAGACTAAAGACGAGATGCTCCAAACGCGTCAGACTAAAGACGAGATGCTCCAAACGCGTCAGACTAAAGACGAGATGCTCCAAACGCGTCAGACTAAAGACGAGATGCTCCAAACGCGTCAGACTAAAGACGAGATGCTCCAAACGCGTCAGACTAAAGACGAGATGCTCCAAACGCGTCAGACTAAAGACGAGATGCTCCAAACGCGTCAGACTAAAGACGAGATGCTCCAAACGCGTCAGACTAAAGACGAGATGTTCCAAACGCGTCAGACTAAAGACGAGATGCTCCAAACGCGTCAGACTAAAGACGAGATGCTCCAAACGCGTCAGACTAAAGACGAGATGCTCCAAACGCGTCAGACTAAAGACGAGATGTTCCAAACGCGTCAGACTAAAGACGAGATGTTTTCAAGCTACTCCGTTCTTCTGTCGTAGAAGATCAGTAACATGAAGTCATGATACCGCTGTGACAGACAGATTTAAGATTAATCTCCTCTTATCTCTATCGGTGTAGAGACAGCTGTTTGAAACCCATTAATGCAGACATGGCTCAGAGAGATTTAAAGGAATATTCTGGGTCCAATACAAGTTAATCACAATCGACAGCATTTGCAGCATAATGTTGATTAACACACAAAAAAAATTGATTTGTACCTCATTTTTATTTTTAATCCCCTTCTCCCAATTTGCAATGCCCAATTCCCACTACATAGGCCTAGTAGGTTTTCATGGTGGCACATTTACTCAATCCGGGGTGGCGAGGACAAGTCTCAGTTGCCTCCACTTCTGAGACCGTCAATCTGTGCCCATTATGCATTTTATTTATTTATTTATTTAATTATATATATATATGTATGTATATATATATATATATACATACATACACACACACACACACACACACACATACTCTTTAAAAGAATTTAGATATTTTAAAATACCTGTATTTTTAATATTATATTCAATATTCTCAGATAACACATTTTTATTTTATTTTTTGCTTAAATGTACATTATTTAAAAGGAGTTTTTGATGTTTATATTGGGAAAACAAGCCAAAAAACAACAACATTTTGTTGCAGTGTATAATGGGGCGAAGACTCACAAAAAAACAAACCATCTCATATTAATAAAGCTGCATATTGCCCATTTTCTTCAGGATAAGAAACGCACAGTGACGTATTATGATTCAATAAGTCTCGAGCAATCATGTTATAGTCTAGCTGCTTTAAGCGAGTGCACTCGAGGGACGAGCGTCCCGTGACAGAGTGCGCATCAGACGTGTGCAGTTTCACTCTCTCCCCCTCAGATCGGGACGTTCACGCAACTCACAGAAGAGGCGCTGAATGCACAGAGTAATGCCAGTTTTTAAGTTATTTACATGATCTGCTTCCGTATTATTTGAACTTTAATAAAGCTGTAGCGCGTTAAATATAACAGCATTAAAGATGTAAGACAAGTTGTTTCCTTTAAAAGAGCTCCAGCTCCGCTAAATCCACAACGAGAGTGCTTCTGCATTTACCCATTTGGTATTTTTGTATAATTCCCCTCATACTTCTCGATCTACGTCACCCGAAGCTGTGAAAGTTTAGAGCATCTGGACCGTGATCTGTAATTCTTCCTCTCCTCCGTCAGGCGAGAGCTGCAGTGCTGCTCATCATTGGAGATTACTGTGATCTCATGTTACGGTAAATGAGATAATTGTCGTTTGAAGTTCTTTTTTATTATTATTATTACTGTCGACACTTAACGATCACAATAATTGTTTTATCCCCATTGACAAGGAGTTTAATTTATTATGAGGTTAAATGTGTTATTTGCTCAGTGGGCCAATTAGGAACAATAGGGATCAGTGGAAAATAAACCCAAATCGTTTAACAGAGTCGAGATAAACAAACATTTTTAAATGAATAAACAAACACGATACTACACAGAGCATGTTTGCTATTGTTGTTTATACAAATAAAATATTTATTCTGCTTTTAATCGGTGAGGAAACAGGCTTTTTAAAGACAACGTTCCTTATAAGACCACATGAAAACAAAGTGATATTTCTGGATTATAAATTACAGACGGAACACTAAATCTTGTTTTGAGCTCAAAAAGCTTCTTAAATATTTTAATTTTATGCATTTCTGCAGTTTTTATTCATTTATATTCTTTGACTGTGAAAACCATATTTCAAATTAAAGTATTGCTGGTAACAAAGAAACGAAATATCAAGTAGCATTTGGTTTAATAATCTCTTAATTTGACATTTAATCACCATTCTTAACCTAGTTGGTTCGTTCAATAGCGAAGTTTGAGTAACAGCCGAAAAGTGGAGCACATGTTCCCAAAAACCTCAAAATATTTGGGGAGCTCAGCGAGTACTGAGACCGACTACCACACCTGGAGTCACAAGTTTGAATCCAGGGCGTGCTGAGTGACTCAAGCCAGGTCTCCTAAGCAACCAAATTGGCCCGGTTGCTAGGGAGGGTAGAGTCACATGGGGTAACCTCCTCGTGGTGGTGATTAGTGGTTCTCTCAATGGGACGTGTGGTGAGTTGTGTGTGGATCGTGGAGAGTAGCATGAGCCTCCACATGCTGTGAGTCTCCGCGGTGTCATGCACAACGAGTCACGTGATAAGATGCACGGATTGACGGTCTCAGAAGTGGAGGCAACTGAGACTTGTCCTCCGCCACCCGGATTGAGGCGAGTAACCGTGCCACCACGAGGACCTACTAAGTAGTGAGAATTGGGCATGACTTGAGCGCTTTTAGAGCTTGTAATGGATACATTTTATTTTTGAACGTGCATCTGCTGTGTGTGATGCTCTCATGGTTTTGGTTGCCAGTATGTCATAATGACCTTTTGTTATTGACAGCAGAACTATTAATAACAGTTTTCAATACAAATAAATGTTAGCAATTCATAATGAATATAATTGTGCTAATACTTTATACAAATGTTTAATTTCTAAAAATACAATTGTTCATTGTGCATTAACTAATACAACTTTTGATGTAAAAATGTATTAGTATATACTGTAACTAACATTACCCGATCGGTGCACCGCTAGTTAAAATATTACACTTTTGGAAGGCAATGCTGTTGACGGGGCGTGATACGATCCAGAACGCAGAAAACCAAGTATAACTGGTCCTTTAGCGTTACATCATAAAGTTGAATATAACTTCACACCGAAAAGGTTTGCAAGCCATTTTATCACACTAAAATAATGTTAACATGCATATTGTTGATGTCTCGTAGCTATACTTTTGAAACCATAGTTTCAGAGTATTTGAGCATTTACAGATTGGCCCCTTTCACTTCCATCTCAAGAGCCTCACTGAAACACAGATTTCTGCAAAAGGAGGGACAAGTCAATACATTTTAATAACAAATCAACATGATGCCACAAATGCGCTCCATTGAGCTAACTAGAAACATCCCGTAAAGATTTGCATGATTTTCCAGGTCTGATAAACACTATTTTAGAATTCCCTGATATTTCCATGCAGGTGGGAACACTCTCTCTCACTCTCTCTCTGGGATAACAAGGGTTGTACAAAAGTTAAAGGAAGTAGAAATCAGCCAAACGTAAAGCTGTATGTAAATTCACCCAACAGAAATTTGCCTGTCCTTTCAACCATGTGACACCCTTCAAAACACGATTCAAAATAAATTAGCCATTTAGAAATTTCAATTTAATTGTTTCAATCAAAAATGCCCAATTGTAGACATGCCATTTTTTCTTGAGATGCTCAATGTTTAGTCATGCCAAGGCACTCCGAAACTCAGTATTTAAGCATCTTTGGCTGGTCCAGGTGGGTCTTGATTGGGAATTGATCCACAGGACTATGGAGTTATACATGAGCCACAATTCTGCAAGTGCAAAATTATACTTTGCACATGCAACATGATATTTTGAGCACACACAAAAAAAATTCTGCACACCAAGATCATATTTTCAGCGCAAAACAAAGTTCTGCACACACACAATATACGTGCACAGAAACTGTTTAAATAAATAAAAAAAATCTCATCTTTGCATGTGCAGAAAATTTAATTTGCACTCAAAATATCGTGCATACGCAGAAATTGCACGCCCCAAGGTATTTTGAGCGCACAAAAATTGTTCTGTATGTGCAAAGTGAAACAAAGCACCAAAAGTTATTTTGCACGTGCAAGATGATATTTTGAGCCAAAAAATTATGCATGCACAAGATTACATTTTCAGTGCATTAACAACTATATGCATGTGCGAAATGATATTTTGCATGCACTTGAACTCAGTTTAGTAAAGCAATGCATCCTCTTGCAAATATTAATTCACTTTGACCAAACGAAAATCAATTTTACGCTTGAATAAAAGCTTATTTGAATGCGAATTTGCTCAGAATTCGTACATTTAGCTTTCTCCTCCTACCCTGCGCGCAAAATGTCATCTTGCTCACGCAGAATTGTGTGTGTGTGTGTGTGCTCAAAATATTAATTTGTGGGAGCTAAATTGTGGCACAAGTAGAACTCCATACAGGACAGCCCAAAGTGGTCGATCCCCAACAGGCCCGGTCCCACATCACCACGTGTGATGCATCTAACACAGATGCACCGGTTAAAGTTGCTAACAGAACAGCATCCTTAAAAACAAACCCCTTCCAACAAGAGAAGACTGTAGAAGTAACCATAACACACAGTGAGTTAGATAATTGTTTTTTATTTTTTAAATATAAAAACCCATGAATATAAAAACACACCACTGAAGACTTTTACAACGCTCAGACAACATTAAGTAATATAACAACCCAAAACTATCTAATGACAACACACAAACAAACTTTTAGATCAACACAATCGTATCCATGTTGATGATAAAAGTCATTTTCATTCGACAACGTGATCGACCGACACCCCCGCCAAAAAAAAAAAAAAACTTGCCCGCCAGATCAGACCAACTATCACCATGATAATATACTGTCAAGACAGTATTTCTTACAACCGTAACCAATCACCTCAAATACAAATATTCGACCCTTTAAAGTACACTCTTGTAAGTTTATCTGACTGTAACGCCAACATATATTCGATATTTAAAGCACGAACAGCCATTTTTATCTCCGTCATGGTGGAGTCTGACGGCGCTCGCGAGCTAAACGTCCCATTCCGACGACTAAAACCGCGTTAAATTCCGCTCAAACCATCTAAATACGACTTCATCTTTTCGTACGACCAGAACGGGGTTTAATAGCCCGGATAAAGGTACCTTCAGCGTTGTATGGTCTTACCAAGAGTCCGATATGTGAAGCTGTGCGTCTGAGGACGAGATGCTGCTGCGCAGTGAACAGCGCGAGACAGCGCTAAAAGGGAAAGATATCCCGCCGCGTGCGCTCATATACATCTGGCGTCAGCACGTAACCCAGAACGCTGCTACTATGAGGAAGGCTGGGTTCATGAATATTAATGAAGTACCGTGTAGTAGAACTATCTGATTGGCTGAAAGGCGTCCGTACTTAAGCGTTAGACAGCTGACGGCTCATGAATATGAATTAGGTAATGTGACCGCACGCTCCAGAAAGGTTTACCAAGCTACGTCATAACGACTTATTTAATATTTATGAACGTGGATTTGCCATCCTAGGATTCATAAATTAGTTACTAGAGCAAAGGGAGGGGTTGGCGGAAGTGGTTTGGAGGGAATGCCATTGTTCCAGAATGGGCTGGGGGGGGGGGGGGGGGGGGGGGGGGGGGGAGTTTCCCGCCAAAGCGTTTGTCACTAAATATTTAAGACTATGGGTTGTCAACTACTTATTTATGGAAGGAAAGAGATCACATGTTGTTTTAGGGTGTTGTCTGTCTGTCGGTAGGTTTTCTCAGACGCTATTATGTAATGTAGGACTTATAAACACTTTGAATGTGTTTCAGAGATATTATAAAATCTGGCCATATTAAATATAACCATATAATCATATGTTGAAAAGTTTTGTTGTAGAGTTCCTAGAAAACCTAGTGACCTTTGACCTGACATTTCTAAGCCACTATGACCTCTGGCACCCACATATTGTTGCCCTCTTCATGCACCGAGTAATTCTTTAGTTTGGGTTCATGAGAGCATCTTTAATCATTATAAGGCCACATACACACCATTCTGACTGTAGTTACATTAGTAATATGATGCTAGAGATCTAAAGAGCTTAAACCAATGCACATCGAATATGTTTATTTATTTATTATAATCTTTTAATTATTCAGCACATTAACGCTGGCCCTCTAATCAGCTTATGATATGTAAATGAGGATATTGCACGGCATTTGGGTATTGCTGCTTACAAATGATTATTTTAATCTGAAGATTTAAGCGAGAAGAAACACAAAATTGCTGTATAAATAACTGTAATTAGTTTTACTGTATGCAGATGCAGCAAAACCACCAACCCCCATACCTGAGTGTGTACATGTGATATAACATGATGTGTTTTATTCATTTTTGGCATGACTATCCTTTTAACTGAATGTTTAATCTCACAGTGACCGAGCGTTTGAGACAGAGAGGAGAGCGTGTGTATTCGCCCTCTCACCCTTTACTGTTCTTCTGTAACTATCATCTATTGCTGAGATGCCATTCCTGCCCTCTCGTCTTACAGCTGACAGTAAGAGATGACATATAGATGCCCGCAGTCTTTAAAAATTAATGCCCTGACAAACACAGTTAACTCTTGACTTACCGCTCTGCCCACATAAACACATACTGTAACTTAGTGACATGGGTTACATAATCAAAAGCTGTCAGGGGAGAATAGGGGAGGTGTTCAATGTAAAACACACATCTCACAGACGTATATAAATAGGTACAAAACACCTGATTAGTTTGAGCACAACAGGCTGGATCTGTCTACAGCTTGTTTAAATCTGATTAGTGGTGTTTGCAACTATATAGAAATTACATATAAATGTTATTGCATATATAAATGTAATTGCATATATATATATATATATATATATATATATATATATACGGTGCATTCAGGAAGCATTCAGGGGGGGGTTGGAGTCGGGTTAGTAGTGCATATGGGTGTACATCAAGGTTTGGGTGGGTGTTGATGTATGCCATGATATATATAAGCAAATGCTGCTAATTTCAGGTGGTGTTTCCCCATGCCTGCAGATACCTTGAGATGTCAAACCCCGCTCACCGGTGGAGGCCTAATTAATTATTCATCTATTTTGCACTCTGTCTCTTTCTCTCTCTCTCTCTTTCTCTCTCTGCAGAGGTCGGATTTACCACACACACTTATAGGTTCCAACTGAGTTGTGAGCATCCTCTGTATGTACACCAAAATTGGCCAAAAATAGCACATAGTTGCCTAGTTCACTGTCCAGACCTCTGCATTGCTGTAACAGTCCAGTGTTGCATATTTAAAGTCTGAACACTTATTGACGTAATGTCAACACGTACCCATTTGTTTACAGCTATCTACCTGAATAATGACTTATCTAGTTTAATGTCACAGATATTAAGGTAGCTCCCTATCGCCCCCTATCAGGCTTGGTATGAGGTTTGCTACCGCCACAGTAACGCTGAAATGCACCTTAAAGGAATATTCCAGGTTCAATACAAGTTAAGCTCAATCGACAGCATTTGAGGCATAATGTTGATTACAAAGATGAAAAATAAGGGAAAAAATTATTTTGAATTGTCCCTCCTTTTCTTAAAAAATTAGTTACAGTGCGGCACTTACTATGGAAGTGAATGGGGGCCAATTTTTTTGAGGGTTTAAAGGCAGAAATGTGAAGCTTATAATTTAATAAAAGCACTTGCAATCGTTCTTCTGTTAAAACTTATGTATTATTTAGGAGCTGTAAAGTCATTTTAGGGTTATAGGGTTCATTTACATTACATCGTCATGGCAACGATATTGTAAAATTGACTATAACTTTACGCAGAAGTGGTTGGTAAGCGATTTTATCGCACTAAAATCATGCTAACACACATTTTGTGGCTATACTTAATATGTAAACGTCTACAAATTGGCCCCATTCACTTGTACATAAAGAGGTACGTGAACGAAGACGGTTCTAGCTAACCAAGCTCAATTTTCTGCGTATAGTTGTGTTACAAAGCATATCAGTCCGCATGGCCAAAAACGTATCTGTTAGCTTACTTTGGTTCATTTCTGGCCTTACATGGCGAAGGGGTTTCAATCAAATCCCTATAAGGCCAGAAACATACTATAGCGCATTTTGAGAATGCAACGCCATCTTCCGTTATGTTATGTTTGACAGATTTTCGAACGCAACAACACACAAAATCTAGCATGCATAGGCAGCTAGAAGTGCCAGCATTCAAGTACTTGCATACATTTCCAAATTAACTCTAAGCAGCAATAAAAATAGTGATGGTTGAATTTGCAAACACCCCCCCAAAGACCTCAAATATACTATCAATCCATACTCATTCACTCATGCTCAGAGATGAGCTCACAGGACATTACTGTATGCACAGCAGCCGTATGGAGCATTTGCTCTTATAAACACTGGCCTGAAAATAGCTGCCTGCACCAACATGAACGAGCAGTTTGAACGCTGGATCACCATTCAAAGAGACCTTCAGCCTGCGTGAGCTTGCGTGAGCTTTTTTGATTTTACTCGCCATGCATAATTCATTTAGCCTAGAGTCTGCAAAGTCCATATGCCAGATGAATTAACACAGTACCGTGGTGTTAATTATGGGCTAATTTAATGACTAATAGTTATCCTCAGCACTGCATGTTAATGCCAATCTGTACAAATATTGGAGGGTTTAAAGGCAGAAATGTGATGCATCTTTTTATAAAAGCACTTGCATTAATTCTTCTGTCAAAACTCATGTATTATTTGGACGTTACATTTACGACTATATCGCTACACTTAAAGCGCTTTACACAGTTAACGGGACTCTCCGTAACCACCACCAGTGTGCGGCACCCACCTGGATGATGCAATGGCAGCCATTGTGTGCCAGTATGCTCACCACACACCAGCTATTGATGGAGAGGAGAGACAAATAATGGATGGGGATCATTAGGAAGCCGTGATTGATAAGGGCCAATGGGGGAAATTTGGCCAGGATAACAGGGATTTGAATGGGATTTTGGGATTTTTACTCACCACAGTGTGTCAGAAACTTGGTTTAATGTCTCATCTGAAGGACGGTGACTTTTTTACAATACGTCCCCATCAATATACTGGGGCGTTAGAAACTGTGTGAAGTTCCCTGCTGCTTCAAATGCTCCACCATCATCCCTGTCCCGAAGAAACCCAAAAACAAAGTACCTAATGACTACAGACACATCGCTCTGATGTCTGTGATCAGGAAGTCATTTGAGAGACTGTTGTTGGCCCACCTGGAGTCATCCAGGTTCCTGGGCACTGCCATCTCACAGGACCTGAAGTGGGAGACCCACATTGACATTGTGAGGCCCAGCAGAGGTTGTACTTCCTTTGCCAGCTGAGGACGTTCAACCTGCCACAAACGTTGCTGATACAGTTCAGCTCAGCAGTCATTGAGTCTGTCCTCTGCACTTCAGTAACTGGTTTGTTTCAGCTACGAAATTGGACATCAGAAGACTACAAAGGACAGTTCGGACTGCTGAGTGGATTACTGGTTGCCCCCTGCCCTCCCTTCAAGAACTGCACACTTCCAGAGGGAGGAAAAGGGCTGGTAAAATCACTCTAGACCCAACTCACCCATCCCACTACCTTTTTGAACTGTTGCCTTCTGGCCGGCGCTATAAAGCACTGAGCACCAGAACCATCAGGCACAGGAACAGATTTGTCTAAACAATTACATTTTCCATTTGCTTTTTATTGTCTTATGGCTTTATTTTGTTGTGCACTGGAAGCTTCTGTCACCAAGACAAATTCCTTATATGTGTAAGCACACCTGGCTATAAAGCTCATTCTGTCTTGCGTCTATACTCATGAAACGGTGAGTATTTTAACGTTAACAGATGGGCGCCATTCACTTCCATTGTAAGTGCCTCACTGTAACACAGATGCTTTGATTCTGGGTTGCAGTCAAAATCATTTTTGTGTTATTCAACATTGTGCCACAAATACTGTCGACTGAATGTAACTGTTATTGAACCTGGAATATTCCTTTAACATGTTCTGTAGAGTTGCTTTTTTTACTTTAGGTGGGCAGAGTTAGCAATTTTGCATTTCATCTGTGCTACCCATGAAGGTTGGCTTTCTCTCTTGCCATCTTGTCTGTGCCAGCCAGAATTTTCTTCCTTTGTCGTTATGTGCTCACCCACTCCCAAGCGCTCCCCTGTTCCAAACCAAAAAGCGGGGGATAGACAAATGTGAAGTGACATGAGAGAACAATTTGCATTCCTTGGACAAACAGCCACCGTGTGGCTTTAAGAGCTGAGGGCAGTGGCGTAGCAAGACCCTGGCTGATAGGGCTGAAGCCCCGGATCTTTAGATAATAGCCCTGATTGTTTTTTTGTGATGAGGAAAAGGAAAAAAATTAAAAATGAAGGCTTAATGTTCATTACATCAGGGTACAAAAGCAACAAGGCAGTCTTCAATTCTGGCTTCAAATGTAAATGAATTCTGACCAATGAGCCCAACATTACATTAGCATTGAACATTGAATGAAGATCACCTTAGCAACCACCTAGAATACCCTAAAAACCACCAGCAACCACCCAGAACATCCTAAAAACCACCTAGAAATCACATAGAACAACCTAAAACCACCTAGCAACCACCCGGAGTACCATAGCCATCCTCTAAATTACCCTAAAACCCACATAGCAACCATTCAGAGTACCTTAGCAACCACCTAAAACAACCTAAAAACACCAACCAATCACCCAAAGCATCCTAAAATCCATGTGGCAACCACCCAGATCACCTTAGCAAACACCTAAATCACCCTAAAAACCACCTAGCAGCCACCCAGAACACCCTAAAACCACCTAGCAACCACTCGGAGCACCATAGCCACCCCCTAAAACACCCTAAACTCCATAATGTAACCAGACAGAACACCCTGTCAACCACATAAAACACACTTAACCCACCTAGCAACAACCCAGAGCACCCCAGCAACTTCCTAGAACACCCTTAAAACCACCTCGCAACCAGCTAGAATACCATAAAAACCACCTGGAACACCCTAAAACCACATAGCAACATCCCAGGCATCCTAGCAACCACCTAGAAAACCCTAAAAATCACCTCACAACCACCAAGATCACCTTAGCAACCACCTAGAATACCCTAAAAAAAAACCTAGCAATCACCCAGAACATCCTAAAACCACATAGCAACCACAGAGAGCACCATAGTTATATTCAGCAAATACTCATTTTAAATTATCAGTAACAATATAATAATTACTGTCATTTTTCATCCATCCATCCATCCATCGTCAACCGCTTATCCTGCTACTGTCATTTTTACTTTATTAAAATCAGCAAAAAAAAAGTTCATCTAAAAAAAAAAAAAAGCAAGGCATTGCAGACATCATGATTTTTGGTAAAATGTTCCATCCATCCATCTTCAACTGCTTATCCGAAGTCGGGTCGTGGGGGCAGCAGCTCCAGCAGGGGGCCCCAAACTTCCCTATCCCGAGCCACATTAACCAGCTCTGACTGGGGGACCCCGAGGCGTTCCCAGGCCAGTGTGGAGATGTAATCTCTCCACCTAGTCCTGGGTCTTCCCCGAGGCCTCCTCCCAGCTGGACGTGCCTGAAACACCTCCCTAGGGAGGCGCCCAGGGGGCATCCTTACCAGATGCCCAAACCACCTCAACTGACTCCTTTCCACGCAAAGAAGCAGCGGCTCTACTCCGAGCTCCTCACGGATGACTGAGCTCCTCACCCTATCTCTAAGGGAGAAGCCCGCCACCCTTCTGAGGAAGCCCATTTCGGCCGCTTGTACTCGTGACCTAGTTCTTTCGGTCATGACCCGGCCTTCATGATCATAGGTGAGGGTAGGAACGAAAACTGACCGGTAGATCGAGAGCTTTGCCTTCCGGCTCAGCTCTCTTTTCGTGACAACGGTGCGATAGAGCGAGTGCAATACCGCCCCCGCTGCCCCGATTCTCCGGCCAACCTCCCGCTCCATTCGTGAACAAGACCCCGAGTCCCACCCCTATCTCAGGCCATTGGTTGAGTCAATGTAGCTGTCTCAGACTGGTTGTGATGTATAAACAAACCATGCACTATTTTGATAGAGCCACATAGTCACAGTATTTACACATTTGTGAGATATTAACTTAAGAAAACCGTCTCTGAAAATAAACTGGGGTATTTTAACATAAAAAGGATACACTTTACCTTTAAGAAAAATCTATATATATATTTTTTTAATTTAATTTCTTTTAATTTTACCCAGACATGTTTCTGACATGTTTCGTGAGATTTACCTCAAAAGCTTGTCGAATATTAGGCGAGGATGCCGGTAACTCTTTAGGTCACCCACACATACTATCGAATGAACTAAATGGACTCGGAGCATCAAACAAGCTTCAGATTGAGCCGGTTTGAACGAGTGATTCTGTTTCATGTCCAGGTCATTTCAAATAGCTGTGAACTCATGACCTGAACGTTGACCATTGGGAGTCCTGCAACTCATAGTGACCTCATTTAGCTTTACTGCTATTTTTAACATCACATGAGCTCAGTGCTGTAATATGCAATGGTCAGAATGTATCTTTAATAAACCAAAAATATAGACAGAATTAAACTAGATATGCTCTGAGCAAGAGTGCAGTGTCAACTCTGGATGAACGATGTGTGTGTGTGAGTGTGTGTGTGTGTGAGACAGACGTGCATAGTAATGCTTTTTTAATCCCTGCACTGAAAGAGAGCTCGGCTGCAGCACTTCTTTTATGCATTGCGATTCCACAGGGGATAAAGCATCTGCTGAGACAGCGCAAATGCTGCACGGTTCACCAACATGCCTTTTATGTTTGTTGAGGGCATTTTTGTCTTTAAAAAGGTGTGTGTGTGTGTGTGTGTGTGTGTGTTCTGTGGAGGAGAATCCCTCTGTCAAAGTTTATTCAGTGTCAGATAAATTGTATTAGTATGACATATACGGTATTATGCACAACAGTACAAATGTGTCATCTGAATGAGATAACTTTGTTAAACCGAAAACCCCTAAATGTCACCATTTATAAGTGCAATGTAAAGGATGTGACAAAAGTTGCACGTTTTCTCTGCATTGGAAGTTGCTGGGTTGCATTTATGACAGTATGTGAAGCGATTGCGTAATAAGGAGGCTGCATAATCACGACTCCTGTGATGGGGGGCGTTCCCCTTAGCACGTGGCGGCAGCTGTGCATCAGGTGTTTCCTGAAACGCTCTTCTCTGATCTGCTCAACTGAGCTGTTTCATGTGTTTAATTTGTCTGGTTCAAGTTTCCATATGTCCTCCAGGATTAGACAACAGCCTCAACATCTCAAGATGTTCCTGGAGACGGTATCTTAGCAACGGTGGCACTGGAGACAATGAGCCGAGTGCTCCAAATTAGGACGTGAAGGAAATCTAGTTTCCAACTAGCGAAAAATCTAGAGAGATGACAAATCTCTTAGTACACAGTATTTGAGTGATCAGATTTATGCTTTAGTAACCATCTACTGCCAAGCAACCACACAAAATAACCTAAAATCACTTAGCAACCACCCAGGACACCTTAGCAACCACCTGGTACACCCTAAAAAACCTCCTAGCAACCAACTAGACCACCCTAGCAACCACCTAGAACAACTTAAATACCAACTAGCAACCACCTAGAACACCCAAAAACTCACCTAGCAACCACCCAGATCACCTTAGCAACCACCTAGAATACCCTAAAAACCACCAGCAACCACCCAGAACACCCTAAAAACCACCTAGAAATCACATAGAACAACCTAAAACCACCTATCAACCACCCGGAGTACCATAGCCATCCGCTAAATTACCCTAAAACCCACATAGCAACCATTCAGAGTACCTTAGCAACCACCTAAAACAACCTAAAAACACCAACCAATCACCCAAAGCATCCTAAAATCCATGTGGCAACCACCCAGATCACCTTAGCAAACACCTAAATCACCCTAAAAACCACCTAGCAGCCACCCAGAACACCCTAAAACCACCTAGCAACCACTCGGAGCACCATAGCCACCCCCTAAAACACCCTAAACCCCACAATGCAACCAGACAGAACACCCTGTCAACCACATAAAACACACTTAACCCACCTAGCAACAACCCAGAGCACCCCAGCAACTTCCTAGAACACCCTTAAAACCACTTCCCTAAAACCACCTGGAACACCCTAAAACCACATAGCAACATCCCAGGCATCCTAGCAACCACCTAGAATACCCTAAAAAAACCCTAGCAATCACCCAGAACATCCTAAAACCACATAGCAACCACAGAGAGCACCAAAGTTACCCCCTACAACACCCTAAAACACCAGAAACCCTACATTGCAACTATTCAGAGCACTCTGGCAACTACATATAACACACTAAAACCACCAAGCAATCACCCAGAGCACCCCAGCAACTTCCTAGAACACCCTTAAAACCACCTTACAACCACCTAGAATACCCTAAAAACCTCCTGGACACCCTAAAAACCACCAAGCAATGACCTAGAACCCCCCAAAAACCATATACCATCCACTGTAGCAACCATCTAGAACACCCTAAAAACCACCTAGCAACCACCCAGAACACCCTAAAACCACCTAGCAACCATCCAGAGCACCATAGCCACCCCCTAAAACACCCTAAAACCCACATAGCAACCATTTAGAGCACCTTAGCAACCATCTAAAACAACATAAACCACCTACCAACAACCCAGAGCATCCTAAAAATCACATGGCAACCACCCAAATCACCCTAGCAACAGGGATGGGAAGTAACAGAATACATGTATCAGGATTACGTATTTAAAATACAGTTACAATTTAAATTATTGGGATTTAGAACACAGTTACATTCCAAAAGTATTTAGATTACTGAACAGATTACTTTGCATTTTAATGTCATTTGTTTCATTATTTAAACATATAAATGATTCGATCCAAAGTGCATTTGAACAGCGGTGAAACACTTTCTTATGATGTGTGACATTCATACGAGCAGACAGAGAAGTACGTTTGAAGTACGTTTGGAGCAGAAGAAATAGAAATAAACCTTGTGTAAATTGTTAGCTTTATGCTAAGCTAAAATGCTATTTCTAGCCATTTTACATGCACACGTTACCAGACACGATAAAATGTATTTTATCTAGTATGTCCTTTGATATTAGGGCAAAAATCTTATTCATGATAATAATTTTTGTTTTGTTTTCCTGTAAAAATATTTTAAAAAATCCTTAAAACATGATCAGTTTGATTGATCTTGTATTATAAACAACACTGCATAAGATATTTGGGTTTTTCAGAGAATATATTTTTAACATGTGTATTTTGAGTTTTTATAGTCAAAACAAGTGAAAAAATCTACCAGTGCTGAAGAAGTAATCCAAAGTATTTAGATTACATTACTGACCTTGAGTAATCTAATGGAATATGTTACAAATTACATTTTACATCATGTATTCTGTAATCTGTAGTGGAATACATTTAAAATGTAACGCTGCCTAGCAACCACATGGAACACCCTATAAACCATCTAAGTTCTACCCGGATCACCATGGCAACCATCTGAGACACACTAAAACCAACTTGCACCTACCCAGAGAATCCCAGTTACCATCCAGACCACCCTCGCAAACACATGGAAGTTAAAATATACATCAACCTGTTTTCAACCTCCAGGCAAAGTTTCAACCTTCAAAGTTTATCCAGTCAAACTTTCCTTCTCTAGTGAGTTTGTGATCAAAACGAATGCAACGCTTATTGAACGCCTTTGACTGAAGCAGTTTGTTTGCCACATCCAAACAGAAATGGCAGAGATGTCATCCCAAGTGCCACATTAAGATTTATTTGATGGAATGATCTGAAACTCCAGAAGACATGATGATGTTTCTAAACCCAAAATAAATCACTCAGTCTTTTTAACAGGATGGAAAACTTGCTGTTTGATCTCGTTACAGCTTTCATCTATTAGACCACAGATAGTCAGATAGTGTGAGTGTGTGTGTGTGTCTGTGTTGTGATTTGTGTGTTGTGTGTGTGTGTGTGTGAGTGAGTGTGTGTGTGTGTGTCTGTGTTGTGTGTGTGTGTGAGTGAGTGTGTGTGTGTGTGTGAATTTTGATATTTCAACCTCAGTTCTTATAACACATCTATAATACACTGTGTACACAAAATAGTCACACTCGGGACCTTCAGGACAAAAATGTCCCCATTGAAACCCATTAAAACTGCAACTCAGTGCCATTAAAGCACTGAATCTCATGTTAAGCCTGTGGAGCAAGTACAAGCGTTTCCCCTATTTGCTGTATTATAGAGACCTGCAGGCCAATTAAATAAATGATGCAGCTAAAATTGTGTAAAAAAAACAGTAGCATTATATAAACAAATTGGCATTTAAAGGGTTACAATCCTGAAAATGAATTAATATTTGGTAGTTATGATCAGGACTGATGTTGGTTAAAAAAAAATCTGTCAGTGAAAGTAATAATAATAAATAATATTTTTATGGTGTTTTTTTTTTTTTAAATCTGACACGGCACAAAATATAATAATGCATCAAAATCAGTGTTGTTGTTAATCATTGACAAAACCCTTAGCATTTAGCATATGGAAAATAATTCATTTATAGTGGGGCTTTTATTTCCATAAAAACAACAGTGGCACTATATAAACAAACTGGAATTTTAAGGGTTAAAATCCTACAAATGAATTAATATTTGGTAGTTATGATCAATATATATAATGTTATTATGGCGGTTTGTGACGTGGACATTTTTGTCCTCTAAGGACCTCTGAGTAACTTGTTAAAATTGATGCACAAGAGTTAATACGGATGAATATGAGGAAGTCAAGGGACGTATCTTGGCAAATGTGGTACATTATTTTAGTTGTATGCAAGGGCATCATAGCCAGGAATTTACTTAAAGAGAAGCGGCACATACAAACAGCCCAGAAATAAGAATATATGCATTTTAATAAACTGTTTTATATATATATATATATATATATATATATATATATATATATATATCAAGTCAAGAGAATAATCTCTAATATTCTGGGTGGGCCTGGGTCTAATTTGGGTGGGCACAGTCCCATCCCGGCCCACCCATGACTACATCACTGGTTGTATGAGTTTTAAGCATCTTTTATAATTACAGGCTCTTGTTTTCGGAGTGAAATTCCACCAACCACCACTAGAGGGTGCTAATGCGACATATTTCACAATGACGTCACCAATGTGCGTGTCTTCTACCGCCCTCTTCTGGCTATTGGAGGAAATGCATTTTAAATAACTGACAACAGATGAAGAGTAAATCAGATCTCGTTTAGCTAGAATAAGCACATTTGTCCTTCACGGGTACCAAGATATGGCACCAATACTATTTTACATCAGTACAGAATTAGTTTTTTGCAGACTCATAACTAGTCCTGACCACATACAAAAACAATACAACGCTAGTTTAGTAAATAAACAAACAGGTTCACATATACAGAGTAAACAGAGGCCAGACATAGAGTGTTTTCATTTATTTGGTGATGTCACAGGTGACAATCTTACAGGAAGTTATTGTAATACAAATAAAGCATCGTCTGTACATGAGACACAGGTGCCGGAGACGCTCTCTGGTGTGACAGATATCCACAACAACAAAATAACATGGATCACCCTGGGGCAAATAACACAAATAAACAAGATGAAGTAAACTAGAAGCATAAGGTGTGCAACATGGAAAAGAACAGACTTCGTATAGACGTTGATCCCTGGTTTTCGTTGTGGATATACGCAGGGATGAGACATCTATGGCAGGACTTAGCTCTAGGACAAAAGCTAAAAAAGTGTGTTTTTGTGTACACAATTCACAGTGAGTGACACTATGAGACACTGAGCTACAAACTCAATATGGCACATTCACTCGAAAAGAGAAACAAGATGGTAGAAATCAAGTGATCCCGTAAACGCCCGTCTTTCACTTCAAGACCTGCTTGTAAAGGCACGTTGTTTTTCGTAGTTATTATATTCACATGAGCACATTCAAACATCTGATTGGGCGGTGTGCAAGTACAGAACAAAGACACGTGGGCTATGGGTGACGCACATTTCTCTGGAGATAAAAAAGGAAATCGATTATTTACTATGTACAGATGAAAGCTAATACTCTATTCTACTCTCAGACTATTTGGCTTTGTAAATGTACATCTAGTCTGATGTAACAGTGGCGCACGAGAGTCTAGCAACTACAAAAGTATGCGACAGTATGTCTGCTACACGACTACATCTACTATTTCCTCGTAGTAATATTGAATCCAACGCTCTGTATACTGTACACGCTTCATTATCATTCAGAAACAGCTCAAATAAATTAAACAAATCACGACTTGTGAACGTATGAAATGTAGAATCCACATACTCGTATTAAATGTAAGATTCCTAGATGAAATTGTTCCCAAAACGCTTTAAAATAATACAAAATTGACCTCCTAAAATTGCAATAAAATATCAGTAACACCAGCGATGCTGAACCGCTTTTGGTCGAATGTCCGGGTCACATTTCACCCCCTAAATCATTAGAAAATGAATTTGCATGGAGAAAATGAAGCTCGTTTTTACGTCCAATAAGATGTTTATCAATGTTCAATTATTTGCATGACAACTACGCGTGCATTTTCGCCCCCAATGTGCATCGGTGATTCTCAATGCTTATTTTTAATTAGATTCTCATTAGTGCGATATATTCTTTATATTTATTTAAATCAGCATAAATTAAAAGCAGTACAACAAATACCCTGTGATTATATAAATACTTTAAAATAAAAAAAAATAAAAAAAAATATATATATATATATATATATATATATATATATATATATATATACTTTTATGACAATAATGAGAATGAGGCAGTAAAATGTGCTTAGTTGGCATGCAAATGGCTTCATTCGTTCTTAACAGTTTGGAGGTGAAATATAACCCGAACATGTCCTTAAAGGGACAGTACACCCAAAAATGAAAATTCTCTCATTTACTCGCCCTCATGCCATCCCAGATGAGTATGACTTTCTTTCTTCTGCAGAACACAAAAGATGATTTTTAGAAGAATATCTCAGCTCTGTAGGTCCATACAATGTAAGTGAATAGTGACCAGTCTTTTTGAAGCTCCGAAAAGCACATAAAGGCAGCATAAAAGTAATCCGTAAGACTCCGGTGGTTTAATATAGGTCTTCTGAAGCTATGCAATCACTTTGGGTGAGAAACGGATCAATAGTTCAAAACTTTTTCCTATAAATCTCCACCTTCACTTTCGGAATGTGAAAGTGAAAGTGGAGATTTAGTTAAAAAGGACTTAAAATATTGATATGTTACTCATCCACACCTATCATATTGCTTCTGAAGACATGGAATAAACCACTGGAGTTTTACGGATTACTTTTATGCTGCTTTTATTTGATTTTTGCAGCTTCAAAGTTCTGGCCACCATTCACTTGCATTGTATGGACCTACAGAGCTGAGATATTCTTCTAAAAATCATCTTTTGTGCTCTGCAGAAGAAAGAAAGTCATACACATCTGAGATGGCATGAGGGTGAGTAAATAAGAGAATTTTCATTTTTGGGTGAACTGTCCCTTTAACAGGGGAGTTTGAAGCTTTACTGATATCCTCCAATACAGCAGGGGGCGCTCAAGGGAGTTTTTAAAAACAATGTTTTGTGGGGTGCTGGGATTTTCCCCTTTTTGAAGAGTAAAAGAAAAAAAAAGTCCCACAATGCACTTCTCCTCAAGAGAAGCTAGCATGGCCGTCCATTTGCGGCGATCGCAGCACAAATGCATATAAAAACAACACAAATAAAAACCGAATGTGTTGTAACGTGATATCGAGGGAAGGATGGAAAGTTTCCGGGTCGATCCTCGACTTCCGAGCTGAAGACGTGGGAGTGTCTTGGCAGTTTGTGGTGTTATTTAAAGATGAAGTTGAGGAACACCTGGAGGATGATGAGGAAAAGAATGATGGCGAAGTCTCTGTGCGTGAGGAACGAGCTCTCCGCCGGCGACTGACTCGCCACTCGACCCCTCAGAGCGGTCACACTCCTGAAAGAAATGTACATAATTATTGTGAAATGTAGTTTGTCGTTATGAAATGAGAATTTTCACATGCAGTATGTTAATAACCTGTTAATATCCTCCTGGGTTTGTCTGATTGACTCAATGGCACTTTGGATTTCACTTAAATCTGTTGCTTTCTTCCTCAAGCGACTGGTGTGTTTGCTTTTGTGCCCTGAAACAAAGATGATGTCACAAAACATCGTTTAAAACTTTATTATATTATTTTCAAAAGAAATGATGAGAGGCGTTTCCGTGTAAAAACTCGCTGCCACTATGTGGGAGTTCCGTTCAAACGATACAAATGTTCACACAAACGTGAGGGGCAGTTCACACCAAACACGTTTTTGCACCACATCTAGCTGTTTTTCAGCATCTAGCGCAGGAGCGCAGTTTTTTTAGACATCAAACTTTAAAAATGAGTCTCGAGACCCGTGATCTGTTAACGCAACAACGTGTTCAGTGTAAACAGCCCCTTTGCACTGAATTGTAAGACTTTTAACCTCTTCAACTCTGCGGACCCGCCGGTGGGCCCAACAGGGGGCGCTATGTCGCGAAACAGGTTTACGCTTAAATTGTTCAAGTCTCCAAATGCATAAATCAGGCATATGGGGTATCGTATGAAACCTTAGAATCTGAACTTTTCATAACTAGCCGTCATTTCTGCATTTATGCTACATAAAATAACAAAATAAGCCCTGAAAATATCAGCGTCGCAAATCAGCGCCACCTAGAGGTCATGTGGTAGAAATATTAATATAGACACGTATAGAAGTCTTTGAAATAGCACTTTAATTAGACATGTTGTATATCAAATTAAAGCTCTCGTTCTCATGAATGCGGCCGTATAGTTTATTCTGTTGCACTAATATCACAGTTTGAAATATTTTCAAAAGAATCACAAAGTGAAATATGATATTTGGAAGACATCAAATACAAGCGTCTCTTTTGTGCGCCGATCACTGCTGCTGTAAGCCCCAAATAGCTAAAAAAATATATAATCATTATACATTTTATAATTAATTATTTTCGTAATAAAATTGCCATTTTGAACTTGTCTGCGACCTTCTTTGGCTGGAAAATCCAATGTTATATCTTAGATGCCCAGAACAAAATATGCAGTCCAGCAGGAAAAGCATGCTAAATCATCAGGGATATATGTTATGTATATATAACATATATTTCACATTTGGTGCTACCAAAGGCGCACTTTGAGGGCACAATACACCCTGATGTGGCCCAAACTGAGTTTGACCCCCTGTTTTAAGTGATTCTTCGAACACTTTTTAATGCGGGTCCGGTGTTGCGGGGTTATGGACACCCGCACAACAGCACCTGACTTACTCTCACTGCCTGACGAGTCCTGTCGGTCCGGTTCCGGAGACGAGCAGCCACTTTCTGGACTTTTCGGTTTGTCACTTTTATGTTTTCGTTTTGGTCCTGTCACCTAAACAAACAAAAACAGAACATTTACGCACCTTCACCTTTACAGGACACTCTTAATATTAAATATGTTTCTCATGCACACACAAACAAGTCAGACATGCAAGCGTGTCGGTTGCCGAAGAGCACGTCAAAACCAAAATAAGCCAACCAGAACAACAACAAAAAAAAAAGAAGTTAAAGATGAGGCAGAGTAGTGGTCATGTGACCAGATGATTGGTTGCTTTGCTGAATGGTGATTGGTCGATTGGAGAACAGACAGAGTGCAGGCGGCGATGATGAGACGGTAGCAGAGAGAGGGATTGTGGGTAGGTGGAAGGGTTTGAGAGGTGGGAAGGGTGGGGACGTACCTGGCTCAGGTAATTGTCCCTCCGGGAGCCCTGCTGGGTACTGAGACTAACTACACTGGCTGAACGTACCATAGGCGTCCTGTGGCGCACTTTGGTTTGAATACAGCCGTCTTTCTCGAACTGAATCAGATCGTTGAGCGGATCCCACGGACGAGTGCTAGAACACAGAAAAACACCAGCCTCACAGTAAACCTGCTATGGTGAAATGCACTTCCTGTCCAGGAGGTGGCAGCAGAACACAAACGTCTGTTAAATAGTCAGTTGTGAGCATGCTATGGCAAGCCGAACTGACCTTTATTCATTCGCAGGATATGAATGGTTGGTATCGACAATTACATTTTCACTCCTTAAAAATGCACATTCTTGATGTCAAAAAGGTCATTTTAACTAGTAAAAGCACACATTTTTTTTTTAGATATGTACAGTGCTGTGAAAAAGTATTTGCCCCCTCCTGATTTCTTCTGTGTATGCGTATATCCCACAATAAATTGTTTCAAAAAGTCTACCAAAATCTAACATAAAACAAAGGCAATCTGAGTGAACACAAAATACAGTTTTTAAATGATAATGTTATTTATTGAAGCAAAAAAAAGTTATCCAATACCAACTGGGCCGGTGTGAAAATGTCTCGGGATTAAAAAGGCTAATTACAGTCATAATTATTGTCATTATTTCACAACATACAACAACTTCTGAAGTTTGTAGTTAAATCAATCTACTTAAGTGATCTGATGTCTGATCAGCAGCTTTTGACTTACTCGGCATATCGGTAATGCCACTCTCCGGTGGCAGGGTCTTGTTCGAACAAAAGGGGCATCCACTCCTCACATTTCGCCTTTCGCTCGCGTGCCGCCTTCCTCTGAACCTCCTCCAGGATGAACTTCTCGTTGGTCGCTTCCGTCTGGTCCTTGTTATTTATGGCACGCGTCACATGTTGCCACAACCTGAAGATTGACACAGAGAGTTTTTGGTTCATTATTTTTGTAAATGTGCTAAATTTGCAGCAGTTAAGAGGCTTAAATCGAAAGATAAATAAAACAGAATAGCTTCGTTAGTTTTGGCCACAACCATTTCTCACTGAACAATGTCACTTTTAATGTCCTTTCTGTTCTTTAAATTCACTCGATGTTCAAAAACAATAAATTATTAACTTTTAATTGTAATCATGCATAGCACGGATGAGGTAAAGCTAATTGAGTCCTCTCTGGTTAATATGCACTAAATTGCAGATGCTCTTTACAGAACTGTTGGTTTTCTTAAAGAGACAGTACCGATTTTTATCATGTGCTCAATAAATCAATTTAAATACTTGTTAAATAAACAAAAAAATGTAACATTTTAATATAATATAATATTTATTCATGGAATACGTGTTTTTGATTATTTTGTAAATGTCACCAAAATTATGAAAAACTCATCAAATTAATATTTTCTTAATGTACCTAGTTAGAAGATCTGCAACCAAATTTAAAGGCATAGTTCAACTAAAAAGGAAAGTTCTGCAATCATTTACTCAACCTCATATAGTTCCAAACCCGTATTTCTTTCTTTCTTACGTGGGACAAAAAAGGCGAGTAAATGATGACTGAATTTTCTTTGAACTATTTAGAAAAGCCCAAACATCTACATGCACAAGACTATACAGAATATCTTCAGCATACCTTACAGATCATGTGCACATTTAATTTGAGTTGTAAGTGAGCAGCAGTGATCAGCCGTGTTACCTCTCGGACTCAAACTCGCCCTGTTCCTCTGGTGGTACAGTACAGCGGGTCAGTCTGCACTGTCTCAGCTCGGGCGTTGGGTTCCAAAACATCTCAACCTCGCCCGTCTTCTTATCGTTAATGAAGATTTCACTGTCCTGTAGACAACACACACACCCACACAATACTGATGACACTAGGGATGTCAACAGGGCTGATAAACTAAATTAGAATTTTTCACTGAAATGTTACCAAAATTCGAACTATATTGAATTATAAAGACATGAATTCAGGTAAGGGGAATAATCTACAAGACATCTGATTTTTAAAGGGACAGTTCACCCAAAAATGAAAGTTCTCATCATTTACTCACCCTCACGCCATCCCGAATGTGTATGACTTTCTTTCTTTTGCTGAACACAAATGAAGATTTTTAGAAGAATATTTCAGCTCTGGAGGGCCATACAATGTAGACGAATGGTGACCAAAATTTAGAAGCTCCGAAAGCACATAAAAGCAGCATAAAAGTAATCCATATGACTCCAATGGTTAAATTCATGTCTTCAGAAGTGATATGATAGGTCAGTGGGTGAGGAAACAGATCAATATTTAAGTCCTTTTTACTATAATTTATCCTCCCTGTCCAGTAGGTGGCGATATGCACAAAGAAAGCGAATCGTCAAAAAGAATGTGAAAGTGAAAGTGGAGATTTATAGTAAAATGGACTTAAATATTCATCTGTTTTCCACCGACTGATCTATGATATCACTTCTGAAGACATGGATTAAACCACTGGAGTCTTATGGATTACTTTATTGCCACTTGTATGTGATTTTAGACCTTAAAAATGTATGGACCTACAGAGCAGAGATATTCTTCTAAAAATCTTCATGTGTGTTCTGCAGAAGAAAGAAAGGCAAACACATCAGGGATGGCATGAGGGTGAGTAAATGATGAGAGAATTTCATTTTTGGGTGTACTGTCCCTTTAAATCAACAGTGTCTCCTCAAGAGGCTGAAACAAATAAATAAAAAAAACTATTAGTACTGTGTTTTAGCAAATGTTTACTGCAAAAACAATATCTGGCTGCTAACAAAATATGCTTAAAATGATCAAAAAGATTCAAAAGATTTAGCCAGTAAAAAAAGTACAAGTCATCATCAGAGCTGGGCACACATCCAAAATTATAATGCACATTTTAGCATTCGAATGTGGTTTTATCTTAAATTCTACAAATATTCGAAATCCGAATTTTTATTTGACTACTGATACTGATGACAGTGTCTGACTTGTGAAATGAAAATTCAGATTTAAAACTTTACTTCACACGTAGTCTCGCTATTGGACTTTAAATCTGGTGCACTTAGCAGTTCATTGTGGCCAAGAACTGCCCATATAGACAGGAAGAGCGCGTCTAACTCACATTTAAAGTGACAAACCACTTTGTCTTTTTTAATGTAACATTTACAGGCAACTTCAGACAGTCTGTGAGGGTAAGATTACATTAGACACACACACACACACACACACACACACACACACACGACTCACCCAGTGCCCCTCCAGTGTGGCCAGCACCTCTTTCCCAAGTTTAATCTTTCCGTTGATCTGATTCACGCTGTCACTGCTCCCGAGAAACGGCTGAGAAATCAGAGAGAAGACAGTCATACAACTAAAACTACAACTAGACAAGACAAACTTTGATGTTGGCTTGACAAGTCATGTCTTAAAGTTTGAACTAGTTTTAAAAGTTTAAAGGTTATATAGACGTTATAGTCAGATGGACCGTCATATAGATATGGATGCATGGATGATAGTTAGATAGATGGACGGATGGATGATAGATAGGAAAGAGTGAGCGATAGATGGATGTACGGATAGATAGATAGATAGATAGATCAATCTTTTCATAGATAGATAGATGGATAGATGGATGGATGATAGGAAAGAGCGATGGATGGACAGACAGACAGATAGATGGATGGATGATAGATAGATAGATAGGAAAGAGCGATAGATAGATCAATCTTTTGATAGATAGATTGATGGATGGATGAATGGATGATAGATAGATGGATGGATGGACAGACAGATAGATAGGAAAGAGCGATAGATAGATAGATCAATCATTTGATGGATGGATGGATGGGTAGATGTATGGATGGATGAATAGACAGATAGACACAATTTGGAATTCCCAATGTGCTCTAAGTCCTCGTGGTGCTGTAGTGACTCGCCTCAATCTGGGGGGCGGAGGATGAATCTCAGCTGCCTCCACGTCTGAGCGTGTTACTGCGGAGTCACAGGCTTCACGCTATTCTCCGCAGCATCCACGCACAACTCACCACACGCCCCACCGAGAGTGAACCACATTATAGTGACCACAAGGAGGTTACCCCATGTGACTCTACCCTCCCTAGCAACCGGGCCAATTTGGTTGTTAGGAGACCTGGCTGGAGTCACTCAGCACGTCCTGGATTTGAACTCGGGACTCTAGGAGTGATAGTCAGCATCAATTCTCGCTGAGCTACCCAGAACCCCTGCAATATACTTGTAGCAAAATACATGTGCAAATAAATATATATATATACTCCTCAAAATCGTATCAACACCTCTGAAGTTCTGTACCAAGTTTGGTGGATGTGGCTTGGTAGGATAACAGTATGTTGGCTTTGTCATACCACCATAATAACAATGATACCAAATTCCCCATTCTCAGCGCACAAGGCCATCATTCCAGAGTTGTTTTTTGTTGTTTGGTACAGCAGCAGTGCAGTTATTAGTGTGGCATTTGATTAGATAAGTTATGTATGTGTAGTCTGTGGCCTTTCTCTCTGAATCCTGAAATAACTGTTTATTAGCACAAAACACACAGACCTTGAGTTTGAACTCCAGCTGAGCACTGTAGCCCGTCTTCTCACAGGCGATGGTGACTTGTCCGCCCAGCTCTAGTGTCATAGTACCATACAGAATACCTGCACACAGAAAGAGAGAGAACATGTGTTTATTTGCACAAGTGAATAATGTGTCTAAATGTAACTGTTTGTGTATGCATCAACATTTATATTTACTTTCTTACCAAGTTGACAAAAAACAGTGCACAAATCACATTACTGGAGAATACATGACGCTTGGAGGAACAAGGAAGCTTTGGTGACACTTTATAAACCATTCGCAAACATCATATAATGTTTAACAGACCAGTAGATCGTGTTCACATCATTCAATATGTCGGAATATATAAATAACTTTCATGACTATAATTTCTGAACATGTATTAAAGGAACAGTTCACCCCAATATGAAAATTCTGTCATTATTCACTCACCATCATGTCGTTCCACATGCATATGACAAAATGTATTTAGTGGAACAAAAAAAGGAGATCTCTTAGGAAATGACAGCCTCAGTCACTATTCACTTTCATATATATATATATATATATATATATATATATATATATATATATATATATATTTAAAAAATAATGCATATTTACACATTATAATTTGTAAAGTTTGTATCTCTCCACGATCCACACACAACTCACCACACGCCACATTGAGAGTGAGAACCACTAATCGCGATCACGAGGAGGTTACCCCATGTGACTCTACCCTCCCTAGCAACCAGGTCAATTTGGTTGCTTAGGAGACCTGACTGGAGTCACTCAGCACGTCCTGGATTCAAACTCGTGACTCCAGGTGTCACTTACTTCATAGACTTCAATGTATTCTGCAGCGCTGACGTGAGTCATGTGATGACCCTTTACACGTATAAATATCACTCACTTCATAGACTTCAATGTATTCTGCAGCGCTGACACGAGTCATGTGATGACCCTTTACACGTATAATTATCACTCGCTTCATAGACTTCAATGTATTCTGCAGCGCTGACTTGAGTCATGTGATGACCCTTTACTCGTATAAATATCACTCACTTCATAGACTTCAATGTATTCTGCAGCGCTGACACGAGTCATGTGATGACAATTTACTCGTATAAATATCACTCACTGCATAGACTTCAATGTATTCTGCAGCGCTGATGTGAGTCATGTGATGACCCTTTACTCATATAATTATCACTCGCTTCATAGACTTCAATGTATTCTGCAGCGCTGACATGAGTCATGTGATGACCCTTTACACGTATAAATATCACTCACTTCATAGACTTCAATGTATTCTGCAGCGCTGACATGAGTCATGTGATGACCCTTTACTCGTATAAATATCACTCACTTCATAGACTTCAATGTATTCTGCAGCACTGACACGAGTCATGTGATGACCCTTTACTCGTATAAATATCACTCACTTCATAGACTTCAATGTATTCTGCAGCACTGACACGAGTCATGTGATGACCCTTTACTTGTATAAATATCACTCACTTCATAGACTTCAATGTATTCTGCAGCGCTGACACGAGTCATGTGATGACCCTTTAGTCGTATAAATATCACTCACTTCATAGACTTCAATGTATTCTGCAGCGCTGACACGAGTCATGTGATGACCCTTTAGTCGTATAAATATCACTCACTTCATAGACTTCAATGTATTCTGCAGCGCTGACACGAGTCATGTGATGACCCTTTAGTCGTATAAATATCACTCACTTCATAGACTTCAATGTATTCTGCAGCGCTGACACGAGTCATGTGATGACCCTTTAGTCGTATAAATATCACTCACTTCATAGACTTCAATGTATTCTGCAGCGCTGATGTGAGTCATGTGATGACCCTTTACTCATATAAATATCATTCACTTCATAGACTTCAATGTATTCTGCAGCGCTGACACGAGTCATGTGATGACCCTTTACTCGTATAAATATCACTCACTTCGTAGACTTCAATGTATTCTGCAGCGCTGACACGAGTCATGTGATGACCCTTTAGTCGTATAAATATCACTCACTTCATAGACTTCAATGTATTCTGCAGCGCTGACACGAGTCATGTGATGACCCTTTAGTCGTATAAATATCACTCACTTCATAGACTTCAATGTATTCTGCAGCGCTGACACGAGTCATGTGATGACCCTTTACTCGTATAAATATCACTCACTTCATAGACTTCAATGTATTCTGCAGTGCTGACGCGAGTCATGTGATGACCCTTTACTCGTATAAATATCACTCACTTCATAGACTTCAATGTATTCTGCAGCGCTGACACGAGTCATGTGATGACCCTTTACACGTATAAATATCACTCACTTCATAGACTTCAATGTATTCTGCAGCACTGACACGAGTCATGTGATGACCCTTTACACGTATAAATATCACTCACTTCATAGACTTCAATGTATTCTGCAGCGCTGACACGAGTCATGTGATGACCCTTTACTCGTATAAATATCACTCACTTCATAGACTTCAATGTATTCTGCAGCGCTGACACGAGTCGTGTGATGACCCTTTACACGTATAAATATCACTCACTTCGTAGACTTCAATGTATTCTGCAGCACTGACACGAGTCATGTGATGACCCTTTAGTCGTATAAATATCACTCACTTCATAGACTTCAATGTATTCTGCAGCGCTGACACGAGTCATGTGATGACCCTTTAGTCGTATAAATATCACTCACTTCATAGACTTCAATGTATTCTGAAGCGCTGACACGAGTCATGTGATGACCCTTTAGTCGTATAAATATCACTTACTTCATAGACTTCAATGTATTCTGCAGCGCTGACACGAGTCATGTGATGACCCTTTAGTCGTATAAATATCACTCACTTCATAGACTTCAATGTATTCTGCAGCGCTGACACGAGTCATGTGATGACCCTTTAGTCGTATAAATATCACTCACTTCATAGACTTCAATGTATTCTGCAGTGCTGACGCGAGTCATGTGATGACCCTTTAGTCGTATAAATATCACTCACTTCATAGACTTCAATGTATTCTGCAGTGCTGACGCGAGTCATGTGATGACCCTTTACTCGTATAAATATCACTCGCTTCATAGACTTCAATGTATTCTGCAGCGCTGACGTGAAAATAGTTATGATAGAATTTGTTATTGATATTGTACTTGAACTGTGCTACATTTCAACCCATATTTATAGAGCAAGGAGAGGAAGTTGCCATGGCCAAACTCTCAAACATTTGGTATCTTTAAAAAGTCAAGAGAGTCCTCTGATAATACCCCAATATTTACCCCTGTAGAAAAACTTCAATAATAAATGTCCTGTACAAAAATTAGGATAATGACCTTTAAAGCCTAATGCATCAAAGATGATACATTCAAAAACGTGCAATTTTTTGTATTTATTTACGATTTCTTTGTATAGTTTGTCTAATGGTACTAAAAAAGTTTAATGTAAAAAAGGATCTACAGATGACAGGAAATCCGAAAGTTTGAGGGTGAGCAAATGATGACAGAATTTTTGGGGGGAATCTCTTTCGATTATGACCTTTTTTATAGTATTATACTGTATATTATGTTTTCTACATAAGATATATAAAGTGCTACCAAAACGTCATATGCTCACTAAATAAAAAGTCTAGATGGGACACAGCACACGTAACTAGTCCCTGAATGTTACTAGACAAAAGCAAACGTACCTAGATGTGTCCCTACAGAAGACAACGTGGAGAGGGTGTTAGTCGTGCAGTATGAGGGTGTTTGAGTTTTAATTTGTGTGTGAGTGTTTGTGCAAGCAGACAAACCTTTGCAGTGAGCGTAGGGCATGTTCATCACATAGTCTTCTCCTCGGTTGAGAAATGTCAGTCTGGCCTCACCGTCCAAGATTGCCGACAGAGAGTTTCCTGAAAAACACACAAACACAAATCTTGTTCACACCTGTGTGTGTGTGTGTGTGCTGACAGCTTAAAAAAACGTGTTTATGTGTTTACATTTATAGTCACTGCTCATCTCATGTCTCACCATAAAACTTGGACTTGGCCAGAATGCTGCCACTGAGACAAAAGCCGTCCTTCCTGTTACTGACGTAAAACGCTGAGACAGGAGGATGATGGGATACCTGGAGGAAAATGGGCACATTGAGTCGGTCAAGTTGCGCCGTTTAAGAGAAAACAAACAGTATTAAAATGGATATTACCGTCGCACCTGTTCTGAGATGTAAAATGTTTTGCTGTTTGTCCGGTTGTGGAGCCACAAACAACGAAACGTTTCTCCAATAATGGGGTTATACGGTTTCTTTAAACCCTGACATAAGAAAATATGACGTCAAATGATTTATTCATGACATGTCGGTCACACTTTAAAGACTTTCAGTGAATCTGTAAGGACAAGTTAATGTGGGATTTACCTTTGGCTTCTTGTAAAATCCTGAAATGTACCATTTGACCACTTTCTTCATGCGGTTGTAGGCGTTCTCCTCCACAGCAGCTCTAAGCAAGCCAACAAAACACAACGATGGTTAAGTCGTAAATTATGGGAATTTTTGGATAAATATTTACAAATGGAAAATGATACCCAAAAGTAATTTCCTGCCATGTCTTTGCTTGGTTGTACAGTCACTGTACACACGCATTTTATAATAACAATGAACATTTTATATAATAACAGTGAACTAATTTCCATTAAAGGGCAATGCTGGGGCATTTGTTTACATTTATGAGGACAAACTGTATTAACATGGAGGCCAACATTTTGGAATAATGTGCAGATTTTGCTCTTATGGAAATAAATATTAGAGTACTTTTATTCACCAAAGTGGCATTCGACTGATCACAATGTTTAGTCAGGACATTAATAACATGAAAAATTACTAAAACTCAATAAACAACTTCTTAAACTACATCAAAGAGTTCTCATCAGAAAATCCTCCACGTTCAGCAATGACAGCTTTGCAGATCCTTGTTATTCTAGCGGTCAGTTTGTCCAGATACTCAGGTGATCTTTCACCCCACACTTCCTGTAGCACTTGACCTTTCACCCCACACTTCCTGTAGCACTTGACCTTTCACCCCACACTTCCTGTAGCACTTGACCTTTCACCCCACACTTCCTGTTGCACTTGACCTTTCACCCCACACTTCCTGTAGCACTTGACCTTTCCCCCCCCAAACTTCCTGTTGCACTTGACCTTTCACCCCACACTTCCTGTTGCACTTGACCTTTCACCCCATACTTCCTGTTGCACTTGACCTTTCACCCCATACTTCCTGTTGCACTTGACCTTTCACCCCATACTTCCTGTAGCACTTGACCTTTCACCCCACACTTCCTGTAGCACTTGACCTTTCACCCCACACTTCCTGTTGCACTTGACCTTTCACCCCACACTTCTGTGAATGATTTGTGCATTTTTTTTATTTTATTTAAAGTCTTTCACAGTATTGCTGTTGGTTTACATCGTGCTTAATGATAAAAAGCCTTTCAAAGCTTGTTTCTAACTTCATGTTGTCACAAGTTAAACTATCATCAGTACAGCAATCAAGCATTTAAATACTCAGTTCTGTTTTATGTATTTAGTAATGGATCAACTGAACTGAACTGAAAGTGTAACTGTGCATGTACGAATCAGCGTTGTCTTACTCCGACAGGAAGTCAGCGTGGTAGTAGTAATCAGACAGTTTGTCCAGGAAGGATCGGGGCTCCAGAATGAAGGTGGGCAGCACAACTTTGGACAGATCCATACCGGGACGAACCTGCTTCAGAAGAGTCCAGATCAGAGATTTATTCTCTTCCGATACCGTCTCTGTCTGCGACGCCTCGCCAGCCTGAAACGCACACAGATTGAATGAGCAGATTGTGTCATATCCGTCACAGACTTCAAAAACATTCATCTCTCCAGCTGTCTGCAGTAAAAATAGACTTTTAAATATTGTCTTTGTGTCTGTGCGTCAACAGCACTTCCCTAGAGCTAAATGTGTGCGCTGAGAGCACTTCAACAATTCATTATGGTACTAATAAAAAATTCCATTATTTACAAACCACTAATACTGCACTACATCGTCTCTACTCTATTCTTTTTGTGTTGCTATTAGTCAATGACTTTCAAAGAGTCACTATATATTACAAACACACACCTCTCCGAGCTCCTCATGGCTCTGCTCTATGTATGGTGTCTCCCGTAGCGTCTCGTTCGAGTCTAGGTCGATGTACGAGTCT
The DNA here is from genome assembly GCA_032164185.1 of Moxostoma hubbsi. Lineage (NCBI taxonomy): Eukaryota > Metazoa > Chordata > Actinopteri > Cypriniformes > Catostomidae > Moxostoma > Moxostoma hubbsi. The sequence goes on from JAVLUX010000041.1 coordinate 20,878,057, forward strand.
TCCTGTCGCCCTGACGTGTCGCTGTCGCTCTCTTCGCTCTTCTCCATCACTTCATTCTCCCATTCCTCCGGCTCCTGCTCGTTCTCGCGGTCGGACTTATCCGAGTACAGATCGGGATCCTTAAACTGATCGCTGTCATTCAACCTGACACATCACACAAACTCTCAGTTAATACACACACACGGAGGAGAGCTAGTGGCACAAGTGTAAACATGAACAGGACTTTATATTGTGTGTCTCACTGAAAGCCCTGCATGTTGTGCGCTCTCAGCAGACTGTAGAAGTTGATGTGCGAGTGTTCTGTGGTCTGAGTCATCTCCTCTTTGCCTTCTCTGATCATCGTTCTCTTTAACAAACTTGAGCATTTCAGAGCCAATTCAAGAGCGTCCATCCAACAGCGACCTACACACACACACACACACACACACACACACACACACACACACACACAGTTTTAAAAAGCCTGTTTTATCAAAAGATACACTTTTTAGGCTTCAATTCTTTTTCAATTCTAAGTTTATCATACCATCTGATTCTGAAGCTGCTCTGAATATCAGGTGGCTGCTGGGTAACGGTTGAGTGATGGACCCCACAGCTTCTCCTTTAGGACCCTGAGTCAAACACAGGCAAATAAAAGATTAAAGCCACCGGTCCAAACCGGAATATTAAGAACACTGGAATATTAGGAATATTACATGTGTATCTGTGGCAAGGTGGAGGGCGGGGCCGGGTCGTGATTCCACACACCTGGCTCCTAATTAGGCTGAAGCAGCCCGAGAGGGATAAAGGCGACCGAGACGGCAGAGCGAGAGAGAGAGAGAGAGAGTTACGGGCAGCTGTCCAACACCTGTGTGTGCTTGTCTTTTTGGTTAAGTTCCGTATTAAACTATTATTTATATTGTCACCTCCTCCTTTCCATTGAACTTTGTTACACTGGTGCCGAAAACCGGGAAGGAGGAGGGATGCGCCATAGTAGAGTCCACGCCATTACCATCCACCCTAGTGGAGCAGCTGCGGCGCATCCCTCCTCCTTCCCGGTTTTCGGCACTAGTGTAACACGGGGGATGGAGGAGCCTGGCCGCCTGAGAGCAAAGGAAAGGGGAGGTGGAGACCTCTACCAGCCGCTGAAACGCGGCGGGGGCTGAGACCTCTGACCGCGAGCGGGGAGGGGCTCCAGGTCGATCGCCTGGTGCGGGAGGGCTGTTCTGTCCACCAGGGGCCTGAGGATTGCCTCCGATCCTCCCGGGGAGATGCGGCTGATCCAGATAGATGAGGATGACCTGCCGGCAGACAGCGCTGACTTTTCGTAACTTTTTGTCATGAGTGTCACTAGCCTAGATGACACACAGAATATCTCATGCAGTTCGCATGTACAGCCTAGGAGGAGTTTGAAAAGGTATGTTTCCATAAAATTCTAAATGGCGAACAGGAAATATGGCCGACCATGGCAAATTGGGCATGATTAAACTCTGTATGTCCCCAGGAATCTAATGCGACCAGTCTCACGATTTTAGGCCAAACTATTCAGAAATTATAAACAAAAATCTATATTTTTTTTATATTTCTTGACCACTAGGTGGTGCTATTCTGAAACGGTGCAGATAACCTCACGTTATGCTTGTGATGACATATACCAAGTTCCGTGTCAATATGCGAAAGCGTTGCAAAGATACAGCCTAACGTCCATTTTGGTATGCGTGACGTCAAATTCGTTAATGCGATATATGAGTACGGTTTTATCTATCAGCATGAATTCCAAAATTCCATCAGTGTTCCAAAGTTCCATTCCAAAGTTCCATCTGGATACATGCAACATTTGGAGCGAATCAGACATACAGTCTGGGAGGAGTTTGAAAAAGTATGTTTTTCTGAAAATTCTGGAAAATCTAGTGGGCGGAGCTTAAAAACTATGCGACCCATTGGGACTATATTAGGATTATTTTGTTTTTAGGATTTATGGTTCAAAAGTTAGAAGCTGAAACGTAAGTTAAACTATTGGTGGCGCTAGATGGTTTGAGTTAGAGACCCCAAATTTGGTGTAGGGGCTTATCATACACACCCCTATCAGTGTGCCAAATTTCAGCATCAATTGGTAGAATTGATCAAACTAAACGTATGTCTACTCTAAACATTTAATATTCAAAAACGATAATGCTACATATCCATAAACGTACCTTGACGGCCCATATGGACTGTTCTAGCGGGTGGAAGAGCTTAAAACAGAATCCGTCCTTTTTAGATGGTCTCTCGATGAGCTCGCAGGCGTTGAGCAGCACGGTACCGACCCACTGGCCGTTCTTATTGGTCTTATAGATGAGCAGAACACCTGGCTTCAGTACACACCACAGCTTGGTCCAACTCTTCAAAGTACCACGGATCTAAAAGAGAGAATAAACAGGATTCACATGGGTCATTTCACGAGCAGACTGAATTAAACGCGTTAATGTGAACACACCTTGAGCCAGTCGGCCATGACGATGACAGACGGATCAGTGATGGTGCTGAGCAGTTCTTTAGTAGCTCGTTTCTTTTCTTCCCTGTAGTTCTTCTTTTGTACCTGAATGAACAAACATGCAAACGATTGTAAATTAAGAGTTATACCCTTAAAGAGGCTCTAAATATATTTAACAATGTAAATAATATGTACTAGATTGAAAGTTTCTGTTGATAACCAGCGTATCTGTACCTTGAGTGACTCCTTCTTGGTGAGTTTGTTTCCAGATGTTGATACATCCTTATCTGAGCCATTATAGAGCTTGGTTTCAGACTGCAAAACAAACAGATGTGTATAGTACAGCATGATGCATAATGGGTGTGTCTTCAACATCAGGTATATGCATATTGTCCCAGGGGTTGATTTGTGTGGGGCGGCTGTGGCTCAGGTGGTAGAGCGGGTCGGCCACTAATCGCAGGGTTGGCGGTTCGATTCCCGGCCCACATGAATCCACATTCAGCCACTGAACCCCAAGTTGCTCCCAATGGCAGGCTAGCGCCTTGCATGGCAGCTCTATCATCATTGGTGTGTGAATATGAGTGTGAAAGTGTGATTGGGTGAATGGGACAGTGTAAAGCGCTTTGGTAACCTCTGATGTTAAAAAAAGGTGCTATATAAGTGCAGACCATTTACCATTTAAACTGAACAGGACACTTTAGCAGGTCTTTTATCATTTGTTTTTTAGTACAAAAATCATCAATTTTACTTTCAATATTAAACTATGAAAATCCATAGTAAAAGTATAAATTATTACATGTTTAAAACTATGATGATCTAAACAAAGAGCGAAATAAACAAACAATTTCAATATTTATTGTGTAAAAATGATTTCTATACATTATTCCAAAAGTAATTGATTGTGTATTGTTAACCAAGTCCACAAACGTGTCAGTGAAGAAGAGCATGATTGAAATGAAACATGAGACAAAACAAAGAAAAATCAAGGGAGTTGATTTTAATTACTATAATTTTTTTTTTAATTATTATTATAGAATTGAATACTTGTGAGCAGAATATTTTTATATTTTGCCGTCATTTCCGATCAAGATGCATTTTTTCCAAATTATGCCACAAAAAAAAAAGTGCAAATATTATTTAATTGTGTGTATTTAGGATACATAAAATGTTAGCTATATAATTAGACAAAAGAGTCAGCCATTTTATTTAAAAAATGTTAAAAATAGCATCCAAATCTCCAGTGATGCATGTACATACACCGACTGTTAGTAGACAAATAATAAACAACAACAACAAAAAAGTAGCGAGAGTGTGCACATTTTTGATGAGACCTCACAGTGCTAAAGTTGAAGAAACGGCCTTTTACGACACTTTGAACAGTGTTTTAATTCAGTGTGCATAAGACATGTAACACATTTAGGCATTGTGCTTTTGAGCACGTAACGACTTTCAAAAGCAGCTTGAATATTAAGTTGGGTGTTGTACGGTGGTGAGAGATGTGTTATACGTCATTGGAAAGGTCTCAATTTGTAAAATGCAATGAGCAAATTTGTTTCACTCAGAGGTCAAACTGCAGCGGGTTGAAGTGTATGAAAGTCCCATAGACACACATAAATAGCATAAACAGGAGTGTCTTTTTGTCACGTTTGTCCTTAGTACTTCCTGAAACATACATATAACATAGACAATGACATAGTGTAACTTACAGCAGACTATCCCGATTCAAACAAGCCCAAACACAAAATAATATGAGGAGGAGATCTTGAAATATTCCTCAAAGAGTGTACATGGAAAGGCGTATGTGTGTGTAAATGGTCAAAAGCACCTTTTTAACCTTGGCGGTATTCAAAGCGCTTTACGTTGTGTCTCATTCACCCATTCACACACACACACACACACACACACACACACACACACACACACACCAATGACGGCAGATCTGCCATGCAAGGCGCTAGCCTGTCATTGGGAGCAACTTGGGGTTCTGTGTCTTGCCCAATCCTGCGATTAGTGGCCGACAAGAAGAACAATGGTCCGACCCTCACCCAATTGTCAAGAAGGAAAAAAAAAAGCGTGCATTTATTAAACGCCATCCTTCCACTAGAAGTTCATTTTAAATGCGGGTGTCAGGTATAGATCTATCCGTCTGAAATAAGGCCTACATTGTCAAGTTTTCAAAGGCGATTAAGTGAAATCTCTTTATGTGAAACCAAGGTTAATTAGCTTTATTAACCCGAGTTTGAATGGCTGCGAATTGAGATTTGTTTGTGGCCTGTCTGGATGTAAGGGCACATCTATGACCCCCATAGACGTGACACACAACCGTGACTCAAAGATGTTGAGTGTGTCTGGTGAAACTGGTCTGATCTGGTCTTGACGTACTACATGTACGTCAATATGAATTTGATTGTATTACTGAGCAGTTCATGTATATTTCAGAGGTGTGTGTGGGATGTTAACTGAGTCTCTCTCTCATTAAGAGTTAATTCTGATGCTCTGCTTACCCCCCCGGTCTTCCCGTCACCTTTCTTCACTATGTTTAATTAATGACCGGTGGGCTGAAGATGCTGGAGGAGCAGCAAACCTGCATCGATCTGATTCCAGTCCCAGAGGAAATAAACCAGAGACTGTCAGGAAAGAGTGAGTGTTTACCTTGCTCTTGGATATGGAGTGTGACGAGTCCTCTTTCAGAGGCAGGATTTCCTCTTTGCCACGATCAAAACCTGCAAAAACAACAAAAACTCAACATTAAATCTGAACTACTTTAGACTGTCAAGGTACGGAGCACTTAAATAAGGGATAGTCTAACGGTTTGTATCGGATTGGTGTTTGTATCGGATTTGGACTGCTCATTGCCCTGCTTATTACACGAGCACTTGCCAGATGTAATTAGTATAATTACAAGATTTCAACTTGTAAAAAACGTCCTCATCTTCAGCTCTGACTTGACTTGACTGTTGTGGCGTCATGTAAAGAGATCCAAAATGACAGCAATTAAAGGTAGTTATTCAAGGTATACATTTTAACAGTTTGTGTGCTTCCTGGCAATCGAACCCATGATATGGGATGGCGTTACTTGCCATGAATTAAGGAATTAAGGACTTCATGTCATAATTACAGTCATTCCAACATGATGTAAACACAGCATTAGGCTCAGTTTGCTTCTTTGCACTGGGATCAATCAAAATAAAACTGTCTGCTAGCAATGCCTAGCTAAGTGCTAAAACTTGCTATCAACATACTAGCAACATATTAAAACTTGCTAACAATGCCTAACTAATTGCTAAAAGATGTTAACACCATGCTAAAGCATGCTAGCAATGCTTAGCTAAGTACTACAACATGTTAACAACATGCTAAACATGCTAGCAATGACTAGCTAAGTGCTAAAACTTGCTATCAACATACTAGCAACATATTAAAACTTGCTAACAATGCCTAACTAATTGCTAAAAGATGTTAACACCATGCTAAAGCATGCTAGCAATGCTTAGCTAAGTACTACAACATGTTAACAACATGCTAAACATGCTAGCAATGACTAGCTAAGTGATACAACACGTTAACAACATGCTAAAACATGCTTGCAATGACTAGCTAAGTGTGACATCATGTTAACAACATATTAAAACATGCTAGCAATGCCCAACTAAGTGCTAATACATGTTAACAACATGCTAAAACATGTTGTTAGCAATGCCTAGCTAAAGTGCTAAAACATGTTAACAACATGCTAAAGCATGCTAGCAATGCTTAGCTAAGTACTACACCATGTTAACAACATGCTAAAACATGCTTGCAATGACTAGCTAAGTGCTACATCATGTTAACAACATGTTAAAACATGCTAGCAATACCTAGGTAAGTGCTAAAACATGCTAGCAACATACTAGCAAAATAAAAACATGTTAACAATGCCTAGCTAAATGCTAAAACGTGTTAACAACATGGTAAAGCATGCTAACAATGCCTAGCTAAGTGCTACAACATGCTAGCAACATGTAAAAACATACTAGCAATGCCTGGCTAAGTTCTAAAACATGCTTACAACATGCTAAAATGTGCTAGTCACATCAGGCTAAGTGCTAAAGCATGCTAGCAATGCATAGCTAAGAGAAAAAACATACTAGCAGTACATACTAGAGATTTCTAAAAGTAAGGGATGAGTTATAATATTACTATATTTATGCCCCTTTACATATCAGTATTATATCAGCATAAAACCTGTTTTATCAGCTTGTTTTAGTTCAATCTTGATCAAATCTGATTCCAGAGCAGTACTTACAGGCAACATCTCTTATGAACATCTCTTATGAACTGACACAGATTTCCCTTAATAATCTGTGATTATTTCAGCACTGTAACCCAAAGAAAATATCAACAGCGTCTATGACAGCTGCATCAACACCTTCACATGCAGTGAGTCAGAGAAGAGATTCACAACAGCTGGAGGAGTACACAAACACACACTTCACAATTAATCATTGTGACAGCTTGGACACATGCTATTATAGCTCATATCTGACAAAACTGTTCCTCAACATCCCTAAGAAAATACAAAAACAGGTGTTATTCCACAACACTGGCATAAACATACACAAGCACAGATTGACACTGAATCATACGTTTAAGGTGCATGTGCATGGATTACAACGGTTCTTAACATAACTGAACTAATGTAACTTTCCTTTCTGTACTTTACAGTCAGTTGTTGATCAAAAACAACAAATCATAAATATTTCATTTGATCACACATAGCACGGATGTGGTAAATAAGCAATTAGTGTCCTCTCTTGTTTATATGGGCCTTTAACAGGCACTTTTTACATAAGTGGCAGTTTTCTTAAAGAGACAGTACCTTTTTTTAGCATGTGTTCAACAAATCAATGTAAATACTTGTAAATTGTACAAAATATGCATCTAATCAATAAACATGTAAGGAAATACAATATATGCAATATAACATCATATTTATTGATGGATACACCCATATGAATCACTGCATGGTTCATGTTGTAGTTTCAAAATAAATGATCCGTAAGAGTCGTTTGTTCGGGAATCAGACTGCACTTGTGGCGCTGCATGGTTCATGTTGTAGTTTCAAAATAAATGATCCGTAAGAGTCGTTTGTTCGGGAATCAGACTACACTTGTGGCACTGCATGGTTCATGTTGTAGTTTCAAAAGAAATGATTCATAAGAGTCATTTGTTCGGGAATCAGACTGCACTTGTGGCGCTGCATGGTTCATGTTGTAGTTTCAAAAGAAATGATTCGTAAGAGTCATTTGTTTGGGAATCAGACTACACTTGTGGCACTGCATGGTTCATGTTGTAGTTTCAAAAGAAATTATTCATAAGAGTCATTTGTTCGGGAATCAGACTGCACTTGTGGCGCTGCATGGTTCAAGTTGTAGTTTCAAAAGAAATTATTCGTAAGAGTCATTTGTTCGGGAATCAGACTGCACTTGTGGCGCTGCACGGTTCATGTTGTAGTTTCAAAAGAAATGATTCGTAAGAGTCATTTGTTCGGGAATCAGACTGCACTTGTGGCACTGCATGGTTCAAGTTGTAGTTTCAAAAGAAATGATTCGTAAGAGTCATTTGTTCGGGAATCAGACTGCACTTGTGGCGCTGCATGGTTCATGTTGTAGTTTCAAAAGAAATGATTCATAAGAGTCATTTGTTCGGGAATCAGACTGCACTTGTGGCACTGCATGGTTCAAGTTGTAGTTTCAAAAGAAATGATTCGTAAGAGTCATTTGTTCGGGAATCAGAGTGCACTTGTGGCGCTGCATGGCTCATGTTGTAGACTGAGGCCAAGGACAATTCCTTAATGTCATATCCGTCAAGACTAGTTAGTTTCATGGGCATGTATAGCACAACTGTCACATTAAATAATATCTCCTCTTGATGAGTTGATTGTCTTGGCTTTACTCGGCTTGGGTAGGAATTTACAAAGCAACATATCTAAAAAATTCAGATGATGACAAATTCCCCCAGTGACCACGTTTAAGTCCAAAATGTGGATTCACTCCTATCAAAACCTCATATTGTAGATTCAAATTGCCTTTTGATCTCACACACATGGGTTTCTCTATACTACCCATCGCACCTGGGTTTTCCATTCAAAAGGACCAACATTTACAGACTTTTTGGTGAAGCTTAACACTGACACATAAATGCAAGTAGCCTAGTAAACGTTATCCCTCTCGTTCAGGATGAGTCACGTATTTAAGAGGCTTTAATTAAGAATGCTTGTCACAACCGACCCTTTCTGATCTGTTCCAGCATGTAGCCTATAGGAAATGTAAGGACATGGCAAACAGAAACATGAAGCAAGTGTATGTAAATGACCCATTTATTCAGTAATCAGGTCTATTGTCTACGGCCTCTCATTTATGTGTTTTTGTAAAAGACAGATTGACACTCCGTGATCCGGGCTAAGCATTGCATTCATCTCACAAAAACGCAGCCCTCTCCAAGAGTCCTTCAAAATGATAATCGTACAAAGAAAGGTCTACACATCCTCGATCTGGTGAAAGCATCAGCATAACATGTCTATATTAGCGACCTATTCCGTCACCGCATAAATCTGCAGAAACCACCGAGGTAGACATGCATCTACATGTGATGTTGTTCATAAAAGCCTACCCCTATATGAAAACATATCTACAAAGCCATATTTACTGCACTTAATTAATGAATCACTTTTAAATCAGACTACACTTGTGGCGTTGCATGTTTCACACTGCAGATTCAAAAGAAAAGATTCGTAAGAATCGTTTGTTCGGGAATCAGACTACACTTGTGGCGCTGCATGGTTCACACTGCAGATTCAAAAGAAAAGATTCGTAAGAGTCATTCGTTCAGGAATCAGACTAAACTTGTGGCGCTGCATGGTTCATGCTGTAGATTCGAAAGAAAAGATTCACAAGAGTCATTTGTTCGGGAATCAGCCTACACTTGTGGCGCTGCATGTTTCGCACTGCAGATTAAAAAGAAAAGATTCGTAAGAGTCATTCGTTCGGGAATCAGACTGCACTTGTGGCGCTGCATGTTTCGCACTGCAGATTAAAAAGAAAAGATTCGTAAGAGTCATTCGTTCGGGAATCAGACTGCACTTGTGGCGCTGCATGTTTCGCACTGCAGATTAAAAAGAAAAGATTCGTAAGAGTCAATCGTTCGGGAATCAGACTGCACCTGTGGCACTGCATGTTTAACACTGTAGTTTCAAAAGAAAAGATTCATAAGAGTCATTTTTTTGGGAATCAGAATACAATGTCCACGCTGTAGATTTTACGCTGTAGATTCAAAAGAACCGACTCAGCACTTTAAGCTCGGATAGGCCCGCAAGAAAAAACATAATTGTCAAAATATTAATACTACAGTCTTGACCAACACGAAATATGTATTGTTTGAAAGCTTAGAAGCTCTATTTTCCAATTATCCAATGCTTGTAGGCATTATGACCAAAACTGAACAAGCACTTTGAAATTTATATAAAAAATTATTGTATAAAAAAATTGCACTGCACATCAAACTGATCAATTAGCCATGTGTCATATGTTGTTGGAAAGCTCTCAAAGAGAAGAATACAACCGGCCTATTTGTTTTACTCAAAGACAAAAATATAGCGAGTAACAGCTAAGTATATGTCTTTAACAATTATGATGGTGTTGCTTATATGCCACAGTTTTGCTTATAACTTCATCATCAAAAATAAAACATAAAATACCATTACTTAGAGGTGGTGATTATCTTTCAAAAGAGCCCACACACAATGTAATCGGATGCATAGATCATTAGATAACAACACGTAAATGACCGTCACAAGTACATGACATGGACTAAATGATGACTCAAAAGGCACAGAATGAAACTCATTCTGTGAAATCTGATTACTAAAAAATCTGCATGCTATGCAAACCTTTAGTCATTGTTGTGTTTGCATGTGTAATTAGTTCTTATGTACAATTATTATGTTTTATTTGTTTGGAGAGGCTTTTGGACACTTGGAGACATTTTTGGAGACTATGAAAAATAATTTTTGTAATGCTATAACTTTTGATTGCTTTGTCGTATCAACACAACATTTTTATCAGATACAGTTGACATGATTGGGAACAAAACAAAAACAGTTTTTCAGAGCCATCTTATTTAGACCCAGAGATATATAATGTCAAATAAGAAAAATAAATAAATAAATGTATATAAATTTTTTTTTTAGCAGTTTCTTTTTTATGGTAAACACAGAAACAAAGTTTGTAAAACCAAACACTTACGTATTTTAAATATACTGTAATCTGGGTCTTATCCAAGATCGAGAACTGCTGACTACAGCACCAGCTGTAAGAGGAAACACACACACACACACACACACACACTGTTCTCGTGCGTGAAGTCAATATAAACATCCACAGTCTCCGTAACTTTCCTAAAATATTAACAAATTTGAATGACCTTTAGATTGTCCCGTGGAGTCACTTTAGATATCTTTATTAATTCTGATAGCAGAGAGACCAGAAATCATTATCTGAAACTCACAAGAAGTTTAAGATGATAAAAGTTGTTTTATTTCACAGATTTGAGTGTAGTTTATTAGTAACTTCATAATGCATGTCATGCAGACAGCTACCACAGAGCTACAGAAACACGGCGGGACGGCAGTTCACTTTACACAGGCAGGGATCTCTGTGTGTGTGTGAGTGATAATCCGACTCATCCCGCATCTCAAAGACAGTTCCGATCATAAGCCGAGACTTAGCTGACAGGGAGTTTGGATTGCGGAAGATACAAAAATTGAAAAAGTGACTAAATATGACTATATTCAGATTGTTGTAAGATGACGCTGCAGCCTCCACATTGCGGTTTACCTGCTTATCAACATGCAACGCACGTGCAGAGACAGACAGACAGACCGACAGACAGCCATGCAGTGACCAAGCACAGATAAAAACTATCCCCGCAGAATAGAGAAACAGAAAATGAGATAACAGGTGTCTGCCAAACCACTTTGGCCATGTCTCTCTTTATTACAGTCAAGTTTGGGATAATGTACACATATAAGCCCAGTGAGGGTGAAAAACAGAGATGTGACATTTCTACTCTCCCAAAGCATCCTTGACTATTGCAAAACAGCAGCGGAGAGTGTAATTCCACTCTGACTGCCCTCACTAAGGTCCTGTTGTCTATCTGAAGGGCATACGGTATCGACTAGATGCACAGACTGTGACACGAGGCAAACTTTCAGTTTTACTAAAAGCAGCGTATCATGTGCAGGGTTCATTTTTACACAGGTTTCTGTTAAAGTCATAATTTTAATATTACATTTTTTTTTTGGTCATATTCACTGACGTTTTTACACTTATTAAATGACATATCATTTAAGTCAACAAAAATAACAGTATGGGGTGCCTGGGTAGCTCAGTGGTAAAAGACGCTGGCTACCACCCCTGGAGATCACTAGTTCGAATCCCGGGGCGTGCTGAGTGAGGTCTCCTAAGCAACCAAATTGGTCCGGTTGCTAGGGAGGGTATAGTCACATGGGGTAACCTCCTTGCGGTCGCTATAACGTGGTTCGCTCTCGGTGGGGTGCGTGGTGAGTTGAGCGTGAATGCCACGCCACGTTGGACGGTGTGAAAACTGTATATTTTGTTCTTTTCGTGGTGTTGATACGATTTTGAGGAGTATATATATTTATTTGTATTTTGCTACAAGTGTATTGCAGGGGTTCTGGGTATCTCAGCGAGTATTGACGCTGACTATCACCCGTGGAGTCCCGAGTTCAAATCCAGGGCGTGCTGAATGACTCCAGCCAGGTCTCCTTAGCAACCAAATTGGCCCGGTTGCTAGGGAGGGTAGAGTCACATGGGGTAACCTCCTCATGGTCACTATAACGTGGTTATTGCTCTTGGTGGGGCGTGTGGTGAGTTGTGTGTGGATGCCGCGGAGAATAGCGCGAAGCCTCCACACGTGCTATGTCTCCGTGGCAACGCTCTCAACAAGCCACGTGATGAGCGGGTTGACGGGTCCTCCGCCACCCGGATTTAAAAAGCACATTGGAAACTGGGAGAAAAAAACAACAACATTATTACATGCGACAGCACAAACGTTATTTCCTCATTACGGCAAAATAAACAAAAAACAGTCTCTACAGCACAAATACATTACACACAAAGATTATGCGTTTATATATTCGTGTGTGTGTGTGTGTGTGTGTGTGCACAGATGGCATATCCAGTCAGCACATGAGGAAATGCACCTGTGTTTTTAGTACACACGCTCTATTAATAGTCACACACCTGTGCTAATCCACCATCTCATACAGTAAAGTGCAGGTGACCCTCAGTGGAGGATCAGTTATGTACCCTTCAACCACTTGGAGGTGTGTGGTGAAATTAATCCGTCGGATAAAAGAGCACAATGGCTTTTTGGAAGGCACAAAATGACCTTTTAAATCGCCAGCAAACATGTTATTTTTAGCAATAACGCTAAAAATCGTTCAAGGCAGGTTTATCATGAGCTCTGATGTTCCACTACCCATGATTCGTGAAATCGGCCAATGAGACGACATTGCTGTTAGCATATAAAAAAGGAAACTGCAGCAAGCTGGGACGTGGTGAGTTTTTGCAGGCAAGCAAAGGCTCACTTTAAGTAACATTAGATAGCTCGAATCCAGGTTGTGCTGAGTGACTCCAGTTAGGCTTCCTTAGCAACCAAATTGGCCCAGTTGCTAGGGTGGATAGAGTCTCATGGGGTAACCTCCTCGATGTGGTTATCGCTCTCGGTGGGGCGCGTGGCGAGTTGAAATGCCGCGGAGAATAGCGTGAAGCCTCCACATGCGCTATGTCTCCGCGGTAACACGCTCAACAAGTCACGTGATCAGATGCACAGATTGACGGTCTCAGACGTGGAGGCAACTGAGATTCATCCTCCGCCACCCGGATTGAGGCAAGTCACTACGCCACCGTGTGGACTTTGGGAATTGGGCGTTCCAAATTGTCACCCAAGCAGCTGGAAAAGTGGGCGGATACATCCAAAATTCCTCATTCATTATAATGACAAAACAAACCAGATTTGAGCGCTAAAGGATTAAATTCAAATCCATTACCGTATGAGTGTCAAAACTCGGCTGTGTTTCACGCAGGTGAATGTGACCTCGTAGATAAGCGCAATACTCTCTCAGCCCATTAGTTAATCTCTGCTTAATGAACACCATTAAAACGCTAAAAATAACGATAATGATAATGAAAACGCTTTCTAAGCGTACAGATGTGAGAATTAAAATAATAATGCAAACCCACTTTACATTTGGGCTAACATTTGCCATCATTAGGTGAAACCCATTTGTATAAAGATATTACATTTAATGCATCCCCCTCATTCATAATCATAATCATGAGGGATAAATGGAGTGGAAGCTGTGCCACACACACATACGTCAGAATCAGTATAACATCTAGAGAGATATAACTATTGAAACAGCTGTTGCAACACCATCTCAGTCCATCTGAAAAGCTCGATCTACAGTCAAACACTCCTTATCGACCCTTCAGTTATGTCACTATGTCACATCAGGTCAAATTACATGGAGCATATCAGCTAGCGTCGGGAACCGAGAACCCTATTCATTTTTTAGAAGAATACTTGGTTAAAAAGACTCACCAATCAGTCTCCAACTCAATTTGAATCAGTCTAATGACTCTCACTTTGAGTAAATCGTCAGAGCGCTTTAATTCAGAATGAACTGTAAGCTGTTAATGTTCTTAAAGAGCACCTGTTATGGTTTTTAAACGTGCCTAATTTAGTTTTAAAGGTCTCATACAATAGATTTGCATCCATCCACGGTCAAAAAACACTTTAATTTGCACATTATTTAAATTGCAGCATTGCCTTTTTTTTTCCCCAGTGTCAAAAATGATTCGTTCAATGATCCGTTCTAAAGGATTCATTCTAAACTCCGCCTTTCAGAGAGCATACTCTGCTCTGATTGGTCAGATGTCCCAGTCTGTTGTGATTGGTCTACCGCTTAGTGTAGTGTTTGAGGGCGGGTCAAAGCTGTTCGTGAGCAGCCAATCTAGACCAGAGGCGGGTTTTTTGTTACCAAACTACGTAGGTTAGTACAGGAAGTAGGTCTGGAGATACTAACGACTCGTTTCGGGTGTTCAGAATCGATTCTTTCATTTGGGAGTCAATTACTCCAATTGCTCAATTACTGTCAATTACTTTTTTACATTCACAAACAGCTGTATAACACACAACATCAAAGGTCATATTTGAAAAACCATAATAGTTACTCTTTAAGGCCACGTCCACACTAATACTTTTAATACAATTTCTTCCGATGGCATATTTGTTGTCATGTGACACAGTTATGTGATCCATTCAACCCAAATCAATCAAGACGGAGGCGCGTGTTGTAGCGGCGTTGCTGTGCCTGTTATTCACTTTAATAACATTAAGGATAAATGTTACTTTGTACAACCTTCACACTGCATTCCTTCAAAAGCGACGGGATGCTTACATGAAGTTTTTAAACTTTACCATTAAGTTGCATATACAAATTAGCACATTTTGAAAATAAATAAATAAATAATAATTTCAGAAGCTATACTTCTATTAAGAAAATATGAGAATGTGACATAAACTGGAGGCAGATTTCTGCCATCTGGTGGACAAAATGTAAATAACATGACTTAAAAAACATGTCATGCCAGTAACAGCCAGTAGATGGCTGTAGACACCTACTGTTTAGTTTGACGGGTTGTTAAAACCTAATTTTATATTTTATCACAACATATGCATTTGGATATATATTTGGACATTATCAGACTATTATTTGTCAAAGTTTAGCATTTTGAAATGGATTTGAAGTGTCAATTCTTGCAGTTTACGTCATTATGCTTGCAATCAAACCTGACCATGGTGTTACAAAAACACAGAATAACATTTTTTTCTACCAATAAATTATTTAAAACTTAAAAATGTAAAAGCTTAAAGTAAATGAATAATGTCCAGAAAGTGAACATCAAAAAACAGAAATGAATTCATAAAATTCAATTAGAGTATAAAACAGAAGGTTCGGAGTAAACATTTTGCAATTTTTAAACTTTCTATAGTAAAAATGTTTTTTCAAATGTGTGTGTGTGTGTGTGTGTGTGTGTGCGTGTGAGTGAGTGTGTATCAGATTGTTGTCATCAGCTGGAAAACAACAGATGACTTGTAATGCCAACAATGACCAAAAGATGGCGGTAGAGCTCCACTTATTTCTGTGTGTGTGTGTGTGTGTGTGTGTGTGTGTGTGTGTTCTGCATTGTGAGTGTGTTATCATCTCACCACTTCATTTCCGAGTGTGTATTTAGCATCGTGACTGATTAATCTTTTTTTTTTTTACTAATGTATATATATATATATATGTGTTATAGTCTCACCAGTTAAATTTTATTTCGGTCAAAAATGACCGAATACATAAGAGGGTTAAAATAAAAATTGCCATTCAAAAATGATTCGTAGTTATTAGTAAAATAAGAAAATAATTGGTATTTGAATCAGTAAGGGACCAGAATCGTTAAGGCCATGTTTGAGAATGCATTAAATCAGCAATGTTTACACTTCTAAATCACGCTACACCTGCATTTCTTACTGAGCTTTCCAAAAATGCTCTCCACGATGATGTAAGAGTTAGGAAATGAAAATGAATAAGTGTGGATGTGGTCTAAACTTCTTACACATCCCATCTTATAGATCAGCTCTGAAAAAGGCACATTTTAGTCACAGTAAGTGCAACTCAAGGTTGAACTGGACGTGACGCATCTAACAAAGGATGGCGATGACGTGATAAACAGATGCCAACGTCCTGTCAGGTAATGGGTGCACTTTAGGTGGAGGGCACTCAAGAGTCAAACTCACACATCCTCCTGAATGCAAGCTGCTAGCACAATAAAACGTAATAAACAGCTGCTACAATACAGTTTAGCAATATTCAAATATATATGCAATGATTTTGCTGCCAATATAAAATTAAGCGACTTTGTGAATATTATTTTGCATGTGCTGTTAATTCAACCATTAAGTGTCTTAAAGAACAAGCCATTATATCATTACTTGTCACATGACTCGTTAGTTTTAACAATGTTTTTTTAGTGTCTCCGATAGCAAAAACAGCATTTTTTTCAAACTGTCATGATTGGTAACACTTTACAATAAGGTTGTATTCGTTAACATGAAACAACATATAAACAACAGCATTTATTACTTTTGGTTAATGTAACATTTTACAATTAATAATATTTTTTTACATTAAAGTTGTGCACATTAACATCAGTTCACATGGACTAATATGAAAGAACAATTAACATGAACCAAGATGAATAAATGCTATAAAAAATACCAATAATCATCGTTAGTTCATGATTCCTTATGCATTGAGATTCAATATTATTCTTCCTTGCGTTCATTTAGTGAAAACAATGTTTAAAACATGCATTGATTATATTTAAAGGTATTTTTTAGTTCTTACATTGAACATTTTGAATCTAATTAAACAGAACAGACCATCAGAAATGTGAAACTTTCTTGCTCGTGTTGATTCGAACACCACAGACGTACCCACCTGGCAGGCACACTGAAAGTTCGTTGTACCCCCCAAACGAGGCGTTGCGTATGAGTTTTCGTCCATCCGGATGGGCCGGCCGGGCCGAGATGGTTCCTCCACAGGTGGAGAACCGGCGGCGACCCAGAATTCCTTCTTCCTTCATCACGAGGGCGGCCATGAGGGGGCCTCACCCTGAAGAGGGCGAGTGTTAGAGGCTTTTGGCGTAATTCGGTACCACACAAACACACGTACACCCGCTCAGGTCTGCTCTAGAGGCATACTCGACTGCTGCTAGTACTACAGCTGACCAGCCGTGCACTGAAATACTCACTCACGCTCTCTCCCTGTTACTCACTGCAGCTCGCCCTCCCCTCGCTCTAGCACGTCTGTGTGTGAAGGGAGAGAGAGAGAAGGAGAGAGAGAGAGATAGATAGAGGAGAGAGAGAGGAGGAGAGAGAGAGAGAGAGAGAGAGAGAGAGAAAGTGTGTCGTCTCACATTCTTGGACGCTCTGACCGTCGGTGGAAATAGAAACGGCTTCAAGCTGCGTCTTCATTAAACACACCTGAATGTCATTCTGTATCTCAGTGTATTTTCAATGTAACACTTGTGGGTGAGCCTCATAAAACATATAGAAGAATATCTTCATATGTTGCGTAGAAGGAATGAAGCCCATTTTAAGATCATCCAGAATTTTGCGACTTTATTGTTATGAAAATTAAGAACATTTTCCAGCAAATCTTCATTCAAGTGTCCTGAGTCATTACACTGACGTGCACACCACGAACACACACAACAGCCGTGTCAGTGATCAAATGATGGAGAAAGGAGCTCTTGATGCTATTAGATGTACAAAACCAGCCTAGTATTTTTT
Organism: Moxostoma hubbsi; assembly: GCA_032164185.1. Lineage (NCBI taxonomy): Eukaryota > Metazoa > Chordata > Actinopteri > Cypriniformes > Catostomidae > Moxostoma > Moxostoma hubbsi. The sequence goes on from JAVLUX010000041.1 coordinate 20,895,974, forward strand.
TAGCATAAGTAAGGCATTTGAATTACAGCAGAAGCACGTCAAGTCTTAACTATCCCCATAACTCAGAATGAGACGTTTATGTCTGCAAGCGCTTTTCATGTGGAGTTGAAAGCATCGTTGATGTGAATCATGAACGCAGCTTCACGATTGCTGTAACAAAGTGGAGAGTCACAGTCTAACGGCAGATCAATATTGTGGAGGATGAGCGTTTAAGAGATTTAATGCCTATTGCGCAACGCAACCTATGTGGCGAGTAGTTCTTTCAATTAGTCAAACTCACTCACTTTCAATTAGTGATATTTTAGAGTATTTCTATCTTTATACTGATGAAGACTAGTTGGAAAATGGTAATAAAGCATTATATTGATACAAATTGTTTTGTTGTCTTTCCTAAGAAGAAAATAAATACATTTTCATAGGAAAAAAAGAAGTGTAAAATTTCAGCACTTTCAAATCTGCGATTAATCGCGACTAATATGAAAAATTATGCGATTAATCGCGATTCCAAATGTTAGTCGATTGACAGCACTATACTGTGTGTGTGTGTGTGTGTGTGTGTGTGTATATATATATATATATATATATATATATATATATATATATATATCAAATTAATTACATGGTGTCCAGATGAATTAATCGCGATTAATCGCATATACAAATATTTGCCGAGAAAGCCCCTCATATAACAATAACTCAATATATAATGTTGAAATAATTATACATAGTTATCTTTATATTTTTTATATATATATATATATATATATATATATATATATATATATATATATATATATATATATATTCAGATAATTAAAATGCATTACATTCTTGTAGCAGAAGTTAATCATCGATAAGACAAAACAAAAAGCGGCTTTAAAATACAATGTTTTGTTTACTACCATATTATTGATCATAAGTCAATCATTGGAAAACTTGGCAAGAAAAATAAAGAGATTAATCAGAAAATATTCACTTATTAAATGATCAAAACTGTGGAAACCAAATAAAACGTCTTTATAAAGCAAAGTAAAATTAGTTAAAACAGAGGTACGTAAAATAGAGGTAATTTTCTCCAAAATACTACAGCGTGGACACATTCCCAAAAAACATATCTGGAGATTCCTTAGATCACATTTGTGCTCCTTCAAGTGTTTTGAACGTAAGAATGTAACGCACGTCTGTTCTGTGTGTCGGAAGAAGTGTTTCTTCACTGTATAAACTGTGTGTTGCTCAAATAGCTGAAGTTTCACTTACTGCCCCCTGGAGTAAACAGGTGGTACTACAAGCATGCGATTAAATGCGTAATTTTTTTTTAACGCGTTAATTTTTGTTGCGCGCTATTAACGCGTTAAATCGACAGCCCTAATATATATATATATATATATATATATATATATATATATATATATATATGTATTAGGGATGTCCCGAAACGGGTATTGGGTCCGATACTGCACTCATGCACTCGTTCTCATGCTCGTAAAAATGCTTAGATACCAAAAACCGATACCATCTGACATACGAATTTCATTATAGAAACATTCAGCACACAAATTAAAATCACATTATTTTCTGTTGAGATTATTTAACCGCAAAAGCTGTGATTTAATGAGATAAATATAAGGTGTGCATGAGCGGCGCGCTTCAAATGCGAGCTCTTTTGAATGTGTGGAGACAGTGTTGTGCCGCCGCTGGCTGCTCGTACCTTTTTAAGTTCCTCCATAGCTCATATACGGAAAAAACTCGCATGAGCGTCGCAGGCTGTGTTTGTAGCAGATGGTAGCTAGGTGGTAGCGTGTGGCACATACAGAGTACATACTTATTTAATTAAATAGCAGCCATTGCGGTCACGTAGCGACTGGCTTTTCCTGAACTGATAAGCTTCCGTAATAAGCTCGTCAAAATATCGAGACCGTCAATCCGCGCATCTTATCACGTGGCTTGTTGAGCACGTTCCCGCGGAGACCTAGCATGCATGTGGAGGCTTCACACTACTCTCCGCGGCCTCCACGCACAACTCACCACGCGCCCCACCGAGAGTGAGAACCTTTTGTTCAATTACGACCTGGATATGTTTTCGCGAGATTCACCCCTGTCTGCTTTTGTGACTGTCTCTCGTTCCATTCAGATGCAATATTCTTTTTTCTCTCTCTTTCTTTCCTTCTTTTCCAAATATCTACAGCTTGTTCAGAGAGAACGCTATATGAAGGATACTGTGGCTCTATATCTACTGCAAGCGCTTTATATTTATCACTAACACAGACATACAGTGCTGGTGAGAACAGCATCAAGACTTCGGCCTATCAGTATTTCTGAATACAGTACATACATCTACAGATTGCTGCATCTACATGTCAACGTATGAACCGTGCATTGTCAAAGGCTTACGGGGGAACGTCCTAAGTTATGAGCCCTTCGTAAAAACTCAGAAACAACCAGGATTACACCGTACTTAAACAACATACATACATATGCACATTTTGTGCTTTTTCAGCTGTTTTTGGAATACAGAAACACACCTCACTCAACAACCTGCACAATTTATGGTATTAATTACGTCTGGTTTTAAATAATCCACATCTATCATCTTCCATCCGAGCTGACAGTGTTTTGATTCTCCATTTTAACCAATTAGATTTCAAACCGGCCATCCAATCAGAATCCAGCCTGGACTTCATAACAATTCAGAACAGACTGGTGCTCCTCATCTATAATCTTACCCGCTAATCACATCAGAACGTCCGTCCAGCATCCATCCTTGAGTCTGCTGATGTCACAGTGATGTTGCTTGGCAACAGCCTCACCAAAAAAGAACCAAGAGCACCAAACTGATGAAACTGAAGGATGACTGTGAATGACTGCCTCATTAACATACCTAATCAAGACGCTCTGGTCTATGTATAATTCAAATGATCCTGTGCTGAATAAAAGTTATCCTTCATTCCACGGCATGTAACGACCCGAGGACACAATTTTAACATCGCATAACCAGACGATTATAACCAGTTAGTGTACTTTCATAATGCACAGGGTGACGTAACCTAAACAAATGACAAATGCAATACACTGCTTGCTTACTTTGCATAAATAGCAATGTTCTCTCAACATGGATTTCTGCCAATCAGAAGAGTTTTTACCAGCTCATTGGGCTCAGAGCTCATGTACTCTAAATTCAGTGTTAAATACGGGTCAGAGAGGCGAGTCAGCGGCTACAATCAGCTAAATTAGGCTTGAAAACACTGCTGTTAATCTGTAAAGCTACTGAACAAAATTAAAGACGGTGGGCGACTCCCTTTAGCCGGATGGGTGAAAACACGCTCTGAGCTGTAAGCTCTGCAGTCATGACGACAGTCATTGATTTGGGGTTCCTCTGATTATCTGCTACAGGGCAGGAGTTCAGACCATCTGACCAGCACACACACAAAACCACAAGACAAACAAATTTGGTCAACAACATGTTAATCTTCTCTCTTTTTCCTCTTTTTAAGCCTTTGCCATAAAAAGACCAATGATGTCCGCTTTGTACTCGAGTGCATCTGTTCTTTGAATTCTTAACCCTTAAATGCATGAGAATTTCACCAAACACTCACGTATATATATATATATATATATATATATATATATATATATATATATATCACAAATGGATCTACACTATGCCCAGAGAGTGTAACATTTTCTAAATATTTTGAAGACAATTCGAAAGTAATAGAATAAAATATATTTTGGTGTTTTATTTTTCATTTATCAAAGAGAAAATCCAACATATCAGTACAAATTAAGAACAGGATTCATGACTTTCACACTGGCAGTCAAAAACATATTGTGCCACACATAACGCATAATCTAAACATTAGCCTATACGCTATACGTTTGTATTTTCTGAGGCACTAATTGAGTCTAAATAGACACACAACTTGTATAATTTCTGTAGTACACCCAAATGACAATAGCCAAATCATACCGTTCATGTGTTAAACTTGCTATAGTTTACTTCCATGTTATTTCTTCATCAAATAGCAATGTCAAATGTAAATCACTGAAACAACAGCGCCACCTTGAGTAAGAAACAGAATGCATAATTTGTGTGTACATGCTAGGGATGTGCACGAGTACTCGAATATTCGTTCAGCAATAATTATTCAAATAGTAAAAATACTATTTGAATTTCGCAATTTTCAAAGTTTTAATTTGCTGGCCATAAATACAGTGAGATGCGTGTTAAATCCTGAACACACCAACTAAAACGGGCAGCTATAACAGAATGCACTAGGTGGCGCTGTTGAGTGTGGACACAAGTTGATCACATTTGTTGAGCAAACGGTTCTGTCAGTACGTTCAGATGGACACCAGAAAAGCGGGTTATTGTTTATATGTACTGGATAAGTTGTGTACACTTGACTCTCATATATATGCAGCTCGTCAGAAAGTGGCGTCCCCGTAGCAACGGAATCCCCGCGTATAAACAACAAACATGGCATGTGAGAAAGACTTTGCTAGCTGAGGGGCATTCCATCATTTAAACTGGTGTGAATAAATGAGGATAGTTTACCGAGCGTGGGAATATGCTTGTGTTTCTCAACAAAAACACGAGATACAATATAAACATGATAACTATTATATGCCACGTGTTTATACTCATCCTGTACGTTAACTGCGTCAGTGTACTCCATTAGCGCCATATATATATATATATATATATATATAAATAAACACAGGGCATGGTATAGGCTTGTTTTTGTTATAATTATAAGTTTTTTTTTTAATGGTGACGCAAACTTTATGACTAAAAAAATTATTTTACAACGTCTCTTTCTCATTACCTTCATTTAAATAATAGAATATTCAAATATTAATTTTTTATGGGCTTAAAATATTCGAATACCATATTATTGATGAATGCCCATCCCTAGTTAATTCACCACTGTCACACAGAAAATCAATGTGATTAATGTATTTATTTGTATAAATATAGTACTAATTTCTCTTGTAATAAACAAATAAAAATATATTAAGTTGGTAGTCAATTATTTATATATATATATATATATATATATATATATATATATATATATATATATATATATATATATATATATATATATATGAAATAATCATAAAAATATAATTTATGGAAGTGCAAAAAACAAAAACGACACTTAAATATTTCAGGTCTTTATTGACCCTATACACTTTTGGCCATTAAACCAAACATATACAGTGTGTATGTATGTATATATATATATATATATATATATATATATTTTTTTTTTTTGGGTTACACTATTTATAAGAGAGAGATTGAGAAATAGTAACGAGATGTGTGGCACAACTTGGATCAGGTAAAGGGGGTGGAATGAGGTCCCGGGTCACTAAAGACCCCGAGATATGCATTTAAGGGTTAAAGCACTCAAAACTTTGGCCCCTGCATTGTGCTGCATTACTGGAAATTCATGTTATTTGGCATTTTATGTCATTGTTCAGTTGTTCAACAAGGTTTCAGTAACTTTCTAAATTTCTAAGTCATTTGTAATTTCTGTAATGTGTATTTTCTATGCCACAAACAAATTATTGTCTGTGTTCAAACAGGTTTCCCAAACATTCCCCACCTCTTTCATTGCTTGTTACATTACTGTGTTACTGATAACGTAAATAATTACGTCTCAGAGAATGAACGTTACTATAACTACATTTTTGCAAACGGACTTTTACGTGCTGGGTTTTGCAGCAGTTTCCTGGCGACATTTACACTAGAGGCACTACAACAACTGTGCATTTTATTCACTTTAACACAAATCACGACTACAAAGGCACTGACACACTGCTATGTTATGATCGAATCACTTTTACTGTAACGCTTCATTTGAAAAGTGATCAATTTTAAAGCTTGTATTACAGATTCACGCACATTTACACACTTATATCAATGTGATTAGCTTCCGCGGTAGCTCACCTGCTAGAGTGTTGGACTTTGAAGACTGTGATTCGAGACCAGTCAAGAATGCAAGTTGATGTGTGAAATGAGAGTGTCATAAAAGCAACACGAGATGACGTGGTTGCTTCAGAAAATAAGTTTTTAATTTCTCGTTTGGTTATAGGACATTATCTGTTCGGTTTAGACGTTGGTTTAGGGTTTAGGGTAAGGATGTCTGTTTGGTTCACCTCTCATTTGCTTTTAGGACACAACTGGTTAGGTTTAGGTTAAAGTCATTTTAGACATTAAAACATCCATCTAACATTTCCCTAAAAATCTCATCTGATTGTAACACCATTTCACTCGCTTTTGGCGCCCCCCGCTGGACAAACGTAATAAAGGGCGTAATTTGGTTTTGCAAAAATGTTGCCACGGTCACGTTACTTTCATGAGACCCGGCTGGCCTCATCACTACTTTGTATTTGAAGTACTGTGATCCGTTGGTTACTTTTGCATTCGTTTTTGCCGTGAGAAAAGCCCTTTTCTCTGAGAGTGTGCACATTCGCAAGAGTGAAGCCACATAAAGATGCACAAGTTTAAATGGTTTCTAAATGTTAGACGTCATTTTGAATTATGCATCATTATTTAAAAAGAAAACCGAAGTTACTGTTTGAACGGTTTCTGGGTTCAATACAACTTAAGCTCAATCGACAGCATTTGTGGCATTATATTGATTACCACCAAAACGTATTGACCTGCCCCTCCATTTCTTTAAAAAAAAAAGAGGAAAATCTGGGTTACAGTGAGGCACTTACAAATGGAAGTGAACGGGGAAGTGAACCCACCGATTCAAAAGTATAGCCAAAGATGTAAACAATATGCGTGTTAACATGATTTTAGTGTAAGGCCATAAACCCTAAAAGTGGTGGCGGTGGAGAGGTGGTGGCATAGTAGGCTAAAGCACATAACTGGTAAGCAGAAGGTTGCTGGTTTGATCCCCACAGCCACCACCATTGTGTCCTTGAGTAAGGCACTTAACTCCAGGTTGCTCCGGGGGGGATTGTCCCTGTAATAAGTGCACTGTAAGTCACTTTGGATAAAAGCGTCTGCCAAAATGCATAAATGTAAATGTAAAACCCTAAAATGACCGTAAAAATTACGATTTAAACAACTTTACAGTTCAAATAATATATGAGATGCCACTTTGGAAGCCACTAGAGGTCTTATGCAACATGACAAGGATGCTGGATTACCAGCCTGACAAATAAGCTTTCTGAGCCGGACCTCACAACACCTTCAACCTACTAAACAAACCCCCAAAACAACCAGTATCCCCAATAAACAGATGCATCTAATCTTGTATCTGAAATACTCCATTAGCAACCAATATGCCTTCTGAAATCACGTTTCACACTATTTTATGAAAACAACGCTGTCCTTTGTACTTTAAGTGGATAGTTCACCCATGAAAGAACATTCTGTCAGCATTTATTCACCCCCATGTGGTTCAAAACCTGTGTGAAATGCATAGGAAATTGTTCGCCTCAGTCACTATTCACTTTCATTATATGGGAGACAGAAAGTCATGCACGTTTTGAAAGACAAATGACCGAATGTTTATTTTTGGTTGAACTATTCCTTTAATTTATTGAAACTATGCTTGATGTGTGGTTCTCACCAGATACCGCTGCACGCACACAATACAAATATGTAAACCATGTGTCTCATTTCATAAGCCTAAATATAGTCACGCTTAACACAGACTAAAAGCACTATAAAACTACCGTACTTGCCTTTAGTGCAGGAAGATAAGACAGTTGCTTATTAATCAAAACACTCATGCATTCAATAAAAAACACACAACATGCGGGTCTTACGTCCAACACATTCCACTCACAATCAAACAATCGTTGGCGCACACGGCGGCCATAATATTCCCAGACAGTTGGTTAATATGTGAAATGCACGCTCACACTGAGCCAAGCATATGCAAAGTGCTCTGCTCCTCATTGGTTAAAATGATTGCAGATGTAGGTAAAGCCACTTTTGATTGGTGGAGCGGCTTGCTGTGCATTTTAACCCTATTTAATGATGGGATGTAATCCGTTAAATCCAGGCCAACCACACCGACTTGCTCTCAGACAGGCAGAAAGAGAGAGGGCCAGTAAAGAGGATTTGCACGCTCATATCAGTCGCCACACTGATGCGCTGTCGCCGGGAGAAAGCGTTTGTGTCTGCTGTGTCGTGTTACTGCTGACGGCACTGAATAATGGAGTGAAATGCGGCCCCCGCAAGATGAACTCACAATCAAACTTTCTGTCAGACATTTCCAAACAGCGTGAACTATTATAGACACACCCAAATGCCTGTGATTCAGACAAGACTAGAGGAACCGCGAATGGGCATTTGAAAGGAACGCATCTCCCTTTGAGAACAGTGAAGGGCATTTGCTGTTGCCATGGAGACGGGTATAAAGGCATCGAGTGGTTTTGTGTATATTGTGCAGAAGCGATCACGTGCATGCACAGCCTTTCGACGGTACAACAAAAACCACTCATAAGCCACACGTGTGACACTTTAAATGTGAACACACACCATTGTAAGCTCCAGACAAAAGGTAGGCATGGGGCATTTATTCAAATTAAAAATGAGGTTCACATTCCTCATCATTGTAAAAGCTCAGTCTTTTGATAACATTAATAACTCTGATCTCTAAAGCTATAATCCAAGGCATCACAGGTGATTGTAAATGTGTATATCTTTGAGCATTGTGGACTTAACCCGTTAAACTCAGATGGGCCAGCGAGAAACAACAATAAAGGTCAAAATATGAATAACTACAGACTTTTCTAACACAAAATGGGTATTTTTGAAAGCTTAGAAGTTGTACTTCACAATGCATGTCGGCATTATGACCAAAACTGAACAAGTGCTTTGAAATTTTCAGACAAATCTGAATTGTTTCCGTTTTTATCATTTAATAACACAATTTGCACTGGTACATTTTATTGCAATCAGTAAAAAAACCTCAAACTCATCAAATAGCCACGTGTCATATGTTGGTACAAAAACATCATGATACCAGCTGATACCGAAGCCCATGGGTATTTTAAGGTTTCAGGCACAGCTCAAGTCTACAGTCTGTTTCTTATAGACTTTGGCGCCCTCTAGTGGCAAACTCCAAAACTACACAGGTGACATCAAAATTGACCCTGTTGACTTTCATGTTAATTATTCGTTGTCCTACTGTGCGTGATGTATCAGTGCATGTAGGTTAAAATAATATTCATCAAAAACATCATAGCTTATAATGTATTATGCATGAAATCAACCCTAAATTATTTAATGCTGAATATCCTGTTGTGTCACATTATGGAGGTAAATGCACCGCAATTGCCATTTCATGTCATCGTTAAACAGCCTTTTTTTTTTGCATGGTTAACCTCTGAAATACTTCAACAGTCTAAAACAAAACCTGCGGCTGAAGATGACAGATTTGAATGTTTATTTGCTTATGTCAGCACTGGCCTGGGATCAGATTTCTTCCAACTTTTAAAACGATATGCCACAAACTGACCGTAAAAATCCATAATAGGATAACTTTGGGAGAAACCCACGTGTTTGTTGTCATACCGTGACTGTAGCTGACGCCTGGGCTGAGGGAGGGGCTTGTGAGCAGGTCTTTACTAGGCGTGTCCTTCCCACGCTGGCTCATTCTTCCCGGGGTCAAATGTGCCACATCATCACCAGGCATTAAGGCAGCTATGGCAAAATAAGAGACAGACACAAGACATATTTATCAATGAATCAATGCAGCAAACACGTTCTGTTAAAAGTGTATCTTTGTGCTGTACTCCCTCTAGTGGGTGACACTCGGTAATAAAAATGGGCAAAATGATAAAAGTAATAAGTACATGGTAAAGGACTATGGTATAATACATTGTAGTTAGTATTACTATATAGATGTCGACCGATAGTGGATATTGCAGACACCGAAAACTAAGCTGGTGGAAAAAATGTCCGCACTTCTAATGGTAAAAAAATGTAAAAATGCTACTGTAGAGAAAATAAATAAATCTGGTAACACTTCCTATAAAGCCCATATTTGTCTCATAATACACCTTATAATTGTATATAACCACAATTATAATCCATTAATATCCTTAAATATTCAATGTCAATATATAATGCATTATAGCATGACCAACATAACATTTTATTAGCATAAATAATAAGGTATTATATATATTAGTTGTGCTTTAAAGGTGTTTTAAGTGATATTTTCATGGAAAGGTAAGCAAAAAAAATGTCAAACTCCATGAAAAATATGAATGAAATAAGTTTCATGAGAGTGTCTGTGACAGGATTTTGATAAATGAGTCCACGGGCTGCGGTCAATGACGCTTTCTGCCTGTCAATCATTTTGCACGTTCGCATAGAATTGCCATGGAGCGAATTATTGAGGTTTAATGCCAATTTTATGCCGTGTTGTTCATAGCAGTTGTCAGTTGAGGGCGCTATTGTGCAATGTCGGTCTTAATAAAGCTTGTTTTTTATCTTTGGAGTGCGTGGTTTTGGAAAGACGGGGGCGTGGCTAATTCAACGGCTCAGACTCGTGGAAGTAGAATGGCTGAAATCGCTTAACAGGACCTTTACGTGACAAAAGCAATGCCTTCTTATAAATATCCTTAAGATGTTTTTAAGTGGTTATATTACATTACAAGTCGATCCTTGTGTGGCAGGACGGAGGGCGAAGCCTGAAACATGGTCAGTATTTTTTACGTAAAATTTCCGGCAACCACAGCTGCCAGACATATTTTTTTATTGACATATTTTACGATTTAACATATTTTATTTAAAAAAAATAAAAATCCCAGATTCAGATTATTGTGCAAACGAAATCTCAATAATAACTAGAAAAATATATGATTTGGTGCACCTTTAGCTACGAACAAACCAGCAATACATGGGGGACTCTTATTATGAAATGTTCGTGCTCCCAGATAACACAAAGTAAAATATGCACTCTTACAATCATCTACAGTGTATTACAATGCAAACAATATAAAGTAAACATTGTCATATGCTAATAAATACTGTATGAGCAGTAATTCATCCACAGTAGATCATAGTGGCAGTCATATGGCACAACAAACTCCACGCGGAGTCAGTGAATATATTTATTTCACCACTAGAGGCCGCTGTTATATCGTAGAACCAAGGAGTCTAAATGAAGAAAAAAATCGATTTTCCGACGCATCACGAATTTGATTTGAATGATCTTGATATCAATAAATCCCAAGGACGATCTTTTACTCAATGTGCAACCCTGCCCTAGAATGAGAGGAAATAGCGCGCATGTTTGTTGTGATTAAACGTTTTTCTGTAAGACGATATCCACGCAACCCATTTGCCACTGAATAATGTCTCTTTTAATACCGTTTCTGTTCTTTACAGTCAATAGTTGATCAAAAACAACAAAAAAAGAAACCTTTAATTCAAATCATGCATTGCACAGATGCAGTAAAACCATTCGAGTCTCTCTCGTAAACATCCGCTAATTTATAGACACTGTTTTAAAAAATGCCGCGTTTTCTTAAAGAGACAGTACCACTTTTTCGCACGTGTCAAGAAATCGATGTAAATATCTGTAAATAGTACAAATTATGGAATTAAACAATAAACATGTAACAAAATATAATATATACAATATAAAATCATATTTATTGATTAAATACATCGATTTGAAGCTAAAATGTGAACATTTTAACATGTTTTCAGCATTTCGTTCAATGACACAAAAATAACTTTTTAACCAATACATTTTTCGTGACTTTTTCAGATGTCTGTGATTGCTGGATGACGTTCCAAAGATGTTATTGACTTCCATGACTTTTCCCGGCAATTTAAAAATCCCTGATATTTCCAGCATTTGCCAATGTGTCGAAATCTGCACAATCCAAAGCAACGATGTGACGGAAAACGTGGTAGCGTAAAGTAAAACACAAGTTTCTAATAAATATAAGTTGTATTCATGAGTTATAAGATTCACTGTTTTACAAATATGCACAGAGTCTGCTGATTCACTTGAAAGCTAAACGAGCGGAGCTTAATCACTTCATGCTAATCATTAATTAGAGATGCTCGTATGAGATGCAATCTGAATATTAAATCGCACCTCTGTGAAAGTGAAGCATCTTATTACTAATAAGGCACTAGACAAACAGCCACATTACACACACACACAAACACACATATACACAAACACACACACACAACGCACGACACACTCACAAACACACAACACACACACACATATACACAAACACACACACAACGCACGACACACTCACAAACACACAACACACACACACAACACACTCACACAACACACACTCACACACACAAACACACAACACATACACACACACACACACAAACACATATACACACTCACACACACACACACAAACACACACACAACACACACTCACACACACAAACACACAACACACACAAAAACACACAAACAGACACACAAACATACACACACACACACACAACACACTCACAAACACACACAAAAAAAACACACACACACAGGCACACAAACATACACAAAACACACTCACAAACACACAACACACTCACACACACACAGACACACAAACAAAAACACACACACAGACACACAAACATACACAAACACAGACACACACACACACACAGACACAGACACACACACACAAACACATACACACACACACAAACATACACAAACACAGACACAGACACACACACAGACACACAGACACACTCACTCACACACACACAGGTGAATGTCAGCTTCTTACCTGGGGTGGCGGGGTGTTCTCTGTTCTCTGCATGGGACTGAGCACACATGCACACAGAGACACACACACACACACACACACACACACACACACAAACACACACACACACACACACAAAGGGGGTCCGCCAGGAAGTGGTGGGTGTTGGTGAGGTTTTGGACACATGTTGGCAGCAGACAGACACGCAACATGAAAGAGACAAAAAAAAAGACAAACAGGGAGAAAAGAAAAGCAGTATTAGTTAAAGAATAACAAGAACATAATGGCCAAACACACTGGCAGCACAATTACAGCTGAACAACAAAGACTAAGCTGAACAAAAGGGGGGTTAAACACACACACAGACAAACATGGTACAGTCCGGACAATGTGGTTATGTGACAGTTGCAGTGCCATTACAATAAAAAGCTGCAGTGATAGAGATTTTGGCTGTGAGAGATTTTAATCTGATTAGTCTGCGCATCTGTCAATCACACGGGAAACCAAATACACTTCAGTGTTTATTTGCATCCTCATTGAGTCCCATTTAATCAAACAAAACAGGTTTATAAAACCATCATGTGTGTTATTGTCTGATTAATAAAGCTTTAAGAGCCCCTGTTGACAAAATTAATTAAACCTGCACAAACTGCTAAAATATCAGCACCCCAAAAATTACAACACTATATAATATTATAAAACAATTTTATTAAAATCTACAAAAATATTTCAGTGTATAATAAATGATCTATTCAAATTGTATATAATAAAAATGTAGTACATTTTTTCTTAGAAATATTCATAATAATTATTAGTCTATTTACTAATTATATATATTCAAATTTTACCATTAAAAAACAAAATATTATATATATTAGAAAATGTTAAAAAGTATCATATGTAATAAATTAGATACAAAAATATAAAATACAATTTTAGTATTTTATATAAAAATAGCTATTATAAATATTATTTGTATTTGTAAAAATATGATGTACATTTAATATATTAAAATATAAACAAAATATTTTAATATATAATTATTTAAATAAAAATATATACAAATAAATATATTTTTTTTAATATAATAATACATTACGTTTAAATAAAATATATTATAATAAAAAGTTAATTATTTTAATTTACATTTATTATATTAATAATATTAGTTTACTATAGTTTACTAGAAATTAGTTTACTATAAACCAAGTTCATATTTATTTTTTGTTATATTATAACATATACATTTATTTTTTATATATTAAAAATTATGATAAATAATATATTATTCAAATGTTATTTGGGCCATAAAAAAAGGGCCAATTATATACATATAAAAATATATATACTTTAATATAATAATACATAAATTTTTAAATATATATATATATATATATATATATATATATATATAAAATTAAAAAAATGAAATATTTTAATGTATATTTAGTATATTAATAATATTATAAAAATATTTTTATATAACAAGCTAATAAATTATATACAAAATATATTAAAAAAAATATGTTTATACATTATACATTATGATAAATAATATATTATTAAAATATTATATATACCATAATAAAAGACCACAAATAATAATGATATTATTACAGGGAGGGCCAAAAAAAAAAGAAAAGGGCCATAAATTATATACAAAAATATAAAATACAAATATATATTTTTATAATATATATATATATATATATATATATATATATATATTATATAAAATAAAATTTTATGAAATATTTTAATGTACATTTAGTATATTAATAATATTAAAATATTTTACTATATAACAGGTTAATACATTATATTAAAAAAAAATATATATATATATTTATATATTATTAATTATGATAAATATTTTATTTATTATTTCAAAACAACCATAATTAATAATAATAATACAATTACAGGGTGACCTAAAAAAAAAAACAGGGGCCACTATGTTTGATAGCTCATATTTTCAAAATGCATAAAGGTGATTTTTAGCGTATTTCTACAGCTTTATGTAAACAACAAAACTAAGTTGCTGTGACGTCATCGTGAGCAACAACATGCAACAAATGAATAAGTAAATCGTTTAGCTACGTTTTCAATGGCAGCAAAATGATGCGTTTCTCTTTCACCATGTGGCCCCATTTTTTGGGGGGACCAACCAATTGCCTTATTTATTTATAGCAAGTTGTTACTCACAATGACATCACAGTGACATCATTTGTTGTTTATAAAAAGTTTGCATTTTTAAGATATGAGCAATCAAACATAGTGGCCCTGTTTTATTTTGTGTGTTTTTTTTGTTCCATCCTGCATGTTATATATTATAATATAATAACTGTATGTAGTACTCGTTATTATAATGTGTAATATTATTATGCGCATAATTATTACATTAAACACAGGCAAGCACCACTCACATAGTCTATGACATAATCTCGTTGTCAAACAGTGTTTAGTTTAATCACGACCGTCTGTCTGAAGTTACTTACCATATAATCTCTGTTAAAATATTGAAGGTATATTCAAGAATGATTCAACATCAGTCACGGTGGATTAAAAAGAGGATTTGTAATGTTTGGCCACTCGTCATGATATCAAAGCTGTTCAGCATTACTGGGATTAAATACAAAAAACACAAATACGCACAAACTGAATCAGTTCAAAAGCCTTCACAGGAGTTGAGCCCACTGCATTGTAGATTAAGTAAACATTTCCTATTGTGTATACAAATATAATTAATAATAATAATAATATCTGGTTTCACTTTAAATGATCGTGTAATGGCAAATGTTCCTGGTTCATACACGCTGTGTTAATGATAGGGCTGCAACTAATGATTATTTTGATGATCGATTAATCTAACGAATATTTGTACGATTATTCGACTATTCTGCGATTAATCGTCGGCTCTTAAGTGATTATTCGGCTTGTGCCGCAACTTAAAAGGTTGCATTAAACGTGCTTACTAACAATAAAGAGGGGAAAATGTATCTTTTAAAAATACCTCTAAATGACATTCACTGAATTAAAATACAAAAATACTTTTTATTAAATTTAATAAAAAAATTTTTTAAAATCAGCGATTTTTTTAAAATTGTTTTTCATTTAAAATGGTCTAAAAATCCTTAAAACAAGATACATTTATGTGAGAAGCAACATATAAGATATTTATACTTGCTTTAAGAGAATGTATCTTAAATATACAGTAAGTGCATTTTATATATACGTGTATTTTTCACTTGGTTATACTTCAGCGAGTGCAGAAAAGACAAAATATATGTTATTTATATATATATATATATATCTGTTCTCTAAAAGTAAGTCTATATATCTGATATGCTGCTTCTCAGGTGAATGCATCTTTATTTAAAGAATTTAGATATTTAAAAATATTCGTATTTTTTATATTATTTTCAATATTCTTAGATAACAATTTTGTCTCCTGCAGTATAGCTGCTAAAGTAAATATACAATGTTTTAAAGATAAAGTTTTTAGATATTTATATTGGAAAAAAGCCAAAACAAAAACTGACAATTTTCTTCAGGATAAGAAACGCACAGTGACGTATTATGATTCAATAAGTCTCGAGCAATCATGTTATAGTCTAGCTGCTTTAAGCGAGTGCACTCGAGGGACGAGCGTCCCGTGACAGAGTGCGCATCAGACGGGTGCAGTTTCACTCTCTCCCCCTCAGATCGGGACGTTCGTGCAACTCACACAAGAGGCACTTTTATAAAACGGCGACTAATCGTTTCAGCCTTGGTTAATGACACGCATTGCCAAAGAGGAGGAGACGCACACTTACTTGCTCTTTTACCGTGGAACGGTATAAAACGAAATGTCAAATAAGAGCTCGTGGGTTTAATCAGAGCATTAAAGTAACGTGTGAAAGTGCGCCCCTTATGTGCATATGCCAATTAATCATAAGCAATTTTGAACCTCTCCAGAGATCAGCCAATCAGAAGCCATTATTATCATTCTTTAGGTTATCACTACAGTTGTCATGGATAATGGCGAGCTTTCATAAGTTTAGCCGAGCAGACGGAAAAGTATCCGTTATATAATCCTAAAACACAACTAAATGTCTGCTCCGTTTACTCTCGCACTCGGCAGGGAAGAGCAGCATCTGTGTTATCATTACTGTCCATGTTTTCTACACCGTTTCCTGTCACCCTCCCAAAGGCCCTTCTGATAATACGGACACATATAACATGCTTTTCTTTAACTCCTTTTTGCACTAAAGGCTTCAAACACACATTTGTACGTTCCTAGATGACTAAATCAATCATCTGAGCTGTTTAACCCAGCCTAGACTACTTCCTCTATGCTGTTTGCTCTCACAGACACGTAACACAAATAAAATATTGATATTAATGTGCATTTAAAAATCTCTTTTCCACACTATTCCACTTGTATGCAAACATTTAACCCATTAAAAAAAATGACTACTCTACTATTGCCATTTCTTTCTGTTTAAAAGTTTAGCCGTTAGTGTGACAATGACTGGCGAGTGATTTAAAGCTTAAACTTTTGGTCTCTTTTTAAAGATATTTTGCTTATTGTTAACAGAGAAAATCGGATCACTCTTGTGTGATTGGTCTGTAGACAGGCACAGCTAACTAATGCTAATCAGTAACAGATCTGGTTAGTTTGAGCATTCATGTGTATAGTGGACGGTCTGAGATTACAAAACAAAACCATCTACAATGTTGATGTTGGGGAAAGTGAGTCACTTTTGCTGTCTAGCAATCGATCTGTGACAGCGTGGATTCTGCTGAGCTTCCTCAAGCTTTGACCCCATCAGTCATAGACATTGTACTTAAACAGCGGGCACAATCAGCACACACGCACACACACATGTGCGCACACACACCTTTAAAGGAATGTTAGGCGTGAATTTTAGAGATCCTTTCACTGCATGATAAACGTAAAAGCTTGGTTTGACACGCAGAAGCTGCGTGACTCCATTCTCTGAACTGCCGCTATTCTTAAAGAGACAGTAGCAGATTAAATAGTACTAATTAT
This sequence comes from Moxostoma hubbsi, assembly GCA_032164185.1. Taxonomy (NCBI): domain Eukaryota; kingdom Metazoa; phylum Chordata; class Actinopteri; order Cypriniformes; family Catostomidae; genus Moxostoma; species Moxostoma hubbsi. The sequence continues at coordinate 20,913,759 of JAVLUX010000041.1, forward strand.
ACATGTAAACAATAAACATATATATGCATTATAATGTATGCAATTTCAAGATGGTATACATTGTCATATGTGACCAAAGGGATAAAAACTAACATTTTTTAAATTATTATTTCCCTAATGTACCAAGTTAGACAGGCCTGTATAGTAAACAGAGTGATGAAGAGGAGGCCGTGGCCGGGCCGTGAGGACAGACGCCTGGTGCTGAATTATCCCAATCAGCCAGGAGAGGGATAAAGAGGAGCCGGAGACACCAGTTCGGGAGAGAGAGAGTTGCACAAGCCTCGCAGATGTGTGCATTCTGCGTTGGGCCGGGAAGGCCAATAGTGTGGGTGCCACACGGCGCTGAGTGTGTGTGTGTGCCATCATTATTGTGCTGAAAAGCACTTATTATTTTGTGTCTGTGTTTAATTAAAGTCTTTTGTGAACCGTTCACCCGGCCCCCGCTTTCTCCTTCTTATGGAAGGCAAAGATCTGCCTTCTTTCATATGAAAGGACACAATGTCACAATGGACTAGGTTTGCCACCCGTCACGTAAAATACGTGATCATCCCGTTTTTCAGGATAAAATGAAGAGTCCCATTTACATTACATTTGACATTTTATGCATTTGGCAGACGCTTTTATCCAAAGCGACTTACAGAGCCCTTATTACAGGGACAATCCCCCCCCGGAGCAACCTGGAGTTAAGTGCCTTGCTCAAGGACACAATGGTGGTGGCTGTGGGGATCAAACCAGCAACCTTCTGATTACCAATTATGTGCTTTAGCCCACTACGCCACCACCACGTCCCACATCGAATCATTAAGGATGCGATTTGTCATGTATTTAAGCTGGTCACGGTCAAATCGTTCCAGGTCACTCATTTAACATGGAAAATTTGCCTACAGTGGGTAAGGGCCCGTCTGAAAAGTCCACACATTGTGCTAAAATGTGCTAATACTGTGGAGAGTGTGGTAAGTGACTGTCTGAACAGTCCACATAATGTGCTAAAAGATGCTAAAACTGTGGAGGCTGTGGTAAGATACTTCAATAAGATCAAACAATGTATGAATACAATCATAAAGAACAGGTGGATGACAAAAATAAACAATTTAAATAGTTATTTAAAAATATATGTATAAACAAACCAAAATGTATGCATAAATAAGTGAACTGTGAACAAAAATGCTTGTTATTTGAGCTCTAAAGTTGCCCAAATCTACTTTACTTGGTGGAGGAACTTCTGGTTACCTCTTTCTATCTTTGCCGCTGCTTCAGGGGTGTGAAAATGTCAATTAATTCAGAAAACGCATCTCTGATCAGCAGACACGAGTGCAGCTAATCACTTCTGTCAGCCGGTGAGAAGTCAGCAAACGCTCGCTCATGACAGATGCTTAACGTCATACAGAGATGACGAGGAAGAGGTGGGGACGTGACAACCATGGGAGATGCCGTGAGAATACCGAAACAGAAGTGCTCAAGACAAAGCAAAATAAAATAAAAAAATCAATAAAAAAAAAAATACAAAAAAAAAAAAAAAAAAAAAAAAACGCAGGCAGGATGGATTTCGAGGGAAAATAAACAAATCTAGTTTTGCATTCAAATTGGCCAATCGGCTGTGTAAAAGCAATCATCCAGAACTTCTGTTCACATGCTGAATGCAACTTATAAAGTAATACACACACACACACACACTCACACACTCATACACACTCACACACAAACACACTCACACACAAACACATACACACACACACTCGCACACACACACTCACTCACACACAAACACATACACACACACACACACACATACACACAAACACCCACACACATATACACACACTCACTCACACACACATACACACACAAACACATACACACACTCACTCACTCACACACACAAACACTCACTCACACACACATTCACACATACACACACACTCACTCACACACACATACACACATACACACACATTCACACATACACACACACACACACTCACTCACACACACATACACACACATTCACACATACAAACACATACACACACTCACTCACTCACACACACATTCACACATACACACACACACACACACTCACTCACACACACATTCACACATACACACACACACACACACTCACTCACACACACATACACACACACATTCACACACACACACACACACACACACACACACACACACACACACACACACCCACACACATATATAGATATTGAATTCTCAACTACATACATTATAAAATGATAATTTGATAAAGAAATATGAAAAGATATATTTTACATTCTCATATACAAATGATTGATCAAATTCTCAAATATAAATAATATAAATTATAAATAAGATAATATAAATTATATTCCCAAATACAAAAGATATATCACACACTCTCAAAATTAAATAGATATAGCTATCAAAATCTCAAACATATATAAAATGATATATCGACTTGGTATATATATATGAAAATGACTGAATTCTCAAATGCCACAAATAGTTTAAAATTCACAAATATATAAAAAATGATATTTCAAAATTCCCTTGATCTTTTGACATATAAGAGGTCACGGTACTATAAAAATATCCTGTAAATCTGAGAACTCAAAAACTTTCTGGGTAGTCTAAAAAGTTCTCGGCGCTACCATCCACCTCAAAGGAGCAGCCGCGGCCATCCGCTGTAGGACGGAGGAACCCGGCCGCCTGGAAGCGGAGGAACGGCCGCCGACCGCGAGGGGAGGAGGGGCTCCCAACCAACCGCCTGAAGCGGTTACCGCTGCCAGGGGCAGGGGAGACCCCTACCGTCCACTAAAAACGTGGCTGGGCCGAAGGTCTGCCTCCGAGCGTCCGGAGAGGCGCGGCTGTCGTCCATTAGAGGTTGGACGAGTGGCCGAGGACCAAGCTATGGCATATCGGAGGCAAACAGAGAGAGGCCTGCTGTCTGAAAAGTGTGATCACGCTTTGGCCGACTGTCCGCAGATAAACTACTCACAGAGATTATCCTTATGTCTAGATCAGTCACAACTAACAGTGACTCACACACACACACACACACATTCACAAACATCTTAATACTATCACATAATTACAAAAAGATGCACATTTCAAAGAAAAAAGAAAGTGTGGTGCTTGTCTATGCAAAACCTGCCGCTGTGATGTGAGGGTGTTGTGGGTGGTGGTTTACTGGCCCAAACCTCTGATCGCTAGATATGACTCAGATGCCTCCCTCAGTGCAAGTCTATATAACACATCTTTTCTAAACAAGCCATATGATTTGAGGAATCATTCACGTCTGTAGCACAAACGGTGCGGGGTTTGTTTACATCACTAACCCTAATTTGAGCAATAGTAATAGTGATGCTTTAGCAAACACTCGTGAGACATCATATAATCATATAATAAATAAAACTCCCGCTTACACCTCCACACTCTTACACAGAGAGCTCCATAAAAATAAATCACTCTATAATCACTGTGAGAGAATTTGGATCAACGTAGAATGGCGTCAACACCCAAAAATTCATGTGAAATCTGACTTTATGTATGAGATACAGAGAGACATAGAAAGAGAGAGAGAGAGAGAGAGAGAGAGAGAGAGAGAGAGAAAAAGCAAGATATCCTACCGTTTGTGTGCTGCTGTCTGTGACACTGACATCATGCAAACACACACTGAGAGTGTGTAGGAGAGCACAAATCTTTCCTTTCTCACGCACACATGCTGAACTGGACTACCTCTCTCTTGCACATCCTTTTAGCATCGCTCCTCCCTGTTCTTCTCTCTCTCTCTCTCTCTTCACGTCTGTTTATTGATGATTAATTGAATGTCTGTTTGCATTTTTCTTTCACATAGCTGGTCAGCCAGTGAAATGGACACACTGACAATATAACACACAAACACACACACATGGACGCACGCACAGAAACATGCGGTCCACACAGCAGCTGTATATTAAGAATGTAATGGGTATCTGATGTACCCTACCAGTGCTTGATCAGCTCGCAATAAGTTTTGTGTTTGCTCACGATACTTTTGCATTTTCTCACAAATATTTTTTGTGAGACCCTAAACTCTCAATAAGTTTTGCGTTTGTTGGCAGTACATTTTTGCATTCGCTTGCAATAGTTTTGCTTTCTCTCACAAAAAGTTCTGCATTCCCTTAGTAATAGTTTGCTCGCCCCAAGTTTTGCGTTTCCTCACAATTGCTTGTGTTCGGTCACAATAGGTTTGGCATTCCCTTGCAATAGTTTGCGTTGCCTCACAACAAGTTTGCGTTCCATTGCAATTCGTTTTTCATTCGTTTTGCATTCGCTCGCAATAGGTTTTCACTTCCGATAGTTTTGCATTTTCACATATAAAATTAGCATTTTCATGCAGTTGTTTGATTTAATTTTGCGATTACTCGCAATAGTTTGTATTCCCTCAAAATAGTTTGCATTCCCTCGCAATAAGCTACGCATTCCCTCATAATAATTTATGCATTCCTTCGCAATAAGCTACGCATTCCCTCATAATAATTTATGCATTCCCTCGCAATAAGCTACGCATTCCCTCATAATAATTTATGCATTCCTTCGCAATAAGCTACGCATTCCCTCATAATAAGTTACGCATTCCCTCATAATAAGTTACGCATTCCCTCGCAATAAGCTACGCATTCCCTCATAATAAGTTACGCATTCCTTCGCAATAAGCTACGCATTCCCTCATAATAAGTTACCCATTCCTTCGCAATAAGCTACGCATTCCCTCATAATAAGTTACGCATTCCTTCGCAATAAGCTACGCATTCCCTCATAATAAGTTATGCATTCCTTCGCAATAAGCTACGCATTCCCTCATAATAAGTTATGCATTCCTTCGCAATAAGCTACGCATTCCCTCATAATAAGTTACGCATTCCCTCGCAATAAGCTACGCATTCCCTCATAATAAGTTACGCATTCCCTCATAATAAGTTATGCATTCCTTCGCAATAAGCTACGCATTCCCTCATAATAAGTTACGCATTCCTTCGCAATAAGCTACGCATTCCCTCATAATAAGTTACGCATTCCCTCGCAATAAGCTACGCATTCCCTCATAATAAGTTACGCATTCCTTCGCAATAAGCTACGCATTCCCTCATAATAAGTTATGCATTCCTTCGCAATAAGCTACGCATTCCCTCATAATAAGTTATGCATTCCTTAGCAATAAGCTACGCATTCCCTCATAATAAGTTATGCATTCCTTAGCAATAAGCTACGCATTCCCTCATAATAAGTTATGCATTCCTTCGCAATAAGCTACGCATTCCCTCATAATAAGTTACGCATTCCCTCGCAATAAGCTACGCATTCCCTCATAATAAGTTACGCATTCCTTCGCAATAAGCTACGCATTCCCTCATAATAAGTTATGCATTCCTTCGCAATAAAAAGTTCTGCATTCCCTTAGTAATAGTTTGCTCGCCCCAAGTTTTGCGTTTCCTCACAATTGCTTGTGTTCGGTCACAATAGGTTTGGCATTCCCTTGCAATAGTTTGCGTTGCCTCACAACAAGTTTGCGTTCCATTGCAATTCGTTTTTCATTCGTTTTGCATTCGCTCGCAATAGGTTTTCACTTCCGATAGTTTTGCATTTTCACATATAAAATTAGCATTTTCATGCAGTTGTTTGATTTAATTTTGCGATTACTCGCAATAGTTTGTATTCCCTCAAAATAGTTTGCATTCCCTCGCATTCCTACGCATTCCCTCATAAGCTACGCATTCCCTCATAATAAGTTACGCATTCCTTCGCAATAAGCTACGCATTCCCTCATTATAAGTTATGCATTCCTTCGCAATAAGCTACGCATTCCCTCATAATAAGTTATGCATTCCTTAGCAATAAGCTACGCATTCCCTCATAATAAGTTATGCATTCCTTAGCAATAAGCTATGAATTCCTTCGCAAAAAGCTACGCATTCCCCAGCAATAAGTTATGCATTCCCTCATAATAAGTTACGCATTCCTTCGCAATAAGCTACGCATTCCTTCGCAATAAGTTATGCATTCCCTCACAATAAGGTACACATTCCCCAGCAATAAGCTACGCATTCCTTCGCAATAAGCTACGTATTCCCTCGCAATAAGTTATGCATTCCCTCGCAATAACTTACGCATTCCCTTGCAATAAGCTATGCATTCCCTCGCAATAAGTTACGCATTCCCTCGCAATAACTTTCGCATTCCCTCGCAATAAGCTATGCATTCCTTCGCAATAAGTTATGCATTCCCTCGCAATAAGTTATGCATTCCCTCGCAATAACTTACGCATTCCCTCGCAATAACTTACGCATTCCCTTGCAATAAGCTATGCATTCCCTCGCAATAAGTTACGCATTCCCTCGCAATAACTTATGCATTCCCTCGCAATAAGCTATGCATTCCTTCGCAATAAGTTATGCATTCCCTCGCAATAAGTTATGCATTCCCTTGCAATAAGCTACGCATTCCCTCGCAATAACTTATGCATTCCCTCGCAATAACTTATGCATTCCCTCGCAATAACTTACGCATTCCCTCGCAATAAGCTATGCATTCCCTCGCAATAAGCTACGCATTCCCTCGCAATAAGCTACGCATTCCCTCGCAATAACTTACGCATTCCCTCGCAATAACTTACGCATTCCCTCGCAATAAGCTATGCATTCCCTCGCAATAAGCTATGCATTCCCTCGCAATAAGTTATGCATTCCCTCGCAATAAGCTATGCATTCCCTCGCAATAAGCTATGCAATCCTTCGCAATAAGTTATGCATTCCCTTGCAATAAGCTATGCATTCCTTCGCAATAAGTTATGCATTCCCTTGCAATAAGTTATGCATTCCCTCGCAATAAGTTATGCATTCCCTCGCAATAACTTACGCATTCCCTCGCAATAACTTACGCATTCCCTCGCAATAAGCTATGCATTCCTTCACAATAAGCTACGCATTCCCTCGCAATAACTTACGCAATCCCTCTCAACAGGTTTTTCGCTCACTCGCAATAAGTTATGAATTTCCTTGCAATAAGCCATGCATATCCCTTGCAATAATTTGCGTTCCCTCTCAACAAGTTTTATGCTCACTCGCAGTAAGTTTTGCATTTGCTGACAATAGTCTGCGGTTCCTTGCAACAATGTATGCATTCTCTCACAATAGTTTGTGTTCCCTCTCAATATTTGTACATTTTTTTAACAAAAAGTTTTGCATTCTCTCTTAATAATTTGCATTGCCTCCAAATACGTTCTGAGTGCTCTCGCAATAATTTCTGCTTTCGGTAGCAATAATTTGTGTTCTCTCGCAATAACTTACCATTCCAATAATTTTGGGTTCCCTGGCAATAGCTTTATCCAGCTCTTACGAAAATTAACAATTGTTCTACTACAGCAACCATAGTTAAAATACGGTTTACTAGAAATACCATAGTTGAACTATAAATACTATTGTAAAACCAAGGTAAATTTTGTGGTTACTATGGTTTTACTAAAAATAGTTAAACTTTGGTTTCTGTAGAAACTATTTAAGCAAATAGTATACCCTAGCATGTAGAATGTGATGAAACTTGCTTTAAAGCTTCATAGTTGTTTGAATTAATTTCTGAATAATTACCAACAATGCATCATGACGTATTTTCCATGATGCAAGCATTAATAATGCATCATTCCAAAACATGCAATTTGCGAAAGACCTAAGTGGAACTCTAAGCCAAAGTATCAGAGCAAACACAGTATTTGTGAAATGCTGTGGTCTCTGATGACCCTAAACTTCAGTATATGTAAATACCTACAATCCATATGCTAATAGAAAATATAGGAATTCAAATTCACATAAAAAATAGACTAAGAGTTTTCAACAGGTGTATTTAGCTCTCTGTACTACATTTAGTTGACACATACTCTTCATGGCCTCACATTGTTGACATTTGCTGCCAAACATGAGCGGTCTATGGTTTGGGTAGTCTACCCACATCCAGAGACAGGAAACGAGCGGCAGAGGTTTCCTGTCAAACAACCCTGTCTTTTTCCTCCATCTTTTATAAAATTACCATCAGTGTCATATTGCTTTTCCTTATCAGTGTACATATATAAAAACATCAGAGAGGTCAATTTCATGCCACATTGTCTGCCCGTGAATTGTCAAAAATTGCAAACTTAAAGATTAGGACAACTAACTTGATTTTTTACCCAGAAGCACTGGGTAGCAGTAGCAGTCTGGTACCTTGCATCCAAATACAGTCCAAAAGTATTCTGATGTTATTGTCAAAAGAGGACCAACACATGGTTGTACCTGGATTGCATGAAGAAGTCAAACATGCACAGACACACACACACACACACACACACACACACACACACACACACAAATGTGTGTCTTAAGTGAGGACCATATTCCTAGAGTGCTCTTCTCTGAGCTCAACTATTTGTGAGAAGTGCATCTTGGGATAGAGTGAAAGTATGACAAACAGTCTCCTGTAATGAAGGTATGGCTCTCTGGTCAAGGTTTACTGATTCTTCCAGAGGAGTCATAAACTGCGGCAGTATTTTATTTTACTGCAAAATCTCTCCCGCCTCTCTCTGTTCTGATGATTCAGGCAGGAAAGGTGCGAGCTTCATAACACTCGGAAGTAAAGCAATAACATTGATTCTTATTTTTGGAAAAATGATAGGTATTGTGGGCGATCAATTACACTTTCATTATGGGCTAAATGAAAATATATAACAGAGGAAAGTGGGGAACCAACGTACAAAAGTACCAATAAAGCTGAACTGTGGTATTTACACATTTATTGCCATAAAAAATTAGGGATTAGTTCGTTATGCATGGGCGAATCTCATCAAAACTGTCAAAAAATGTTCGGGTCAGTTTTAACCCCAAAATCAAAACAAAATAATGATTTTTATGTGTGAAGAAAATTAAGCATATTTTTAGGAGCGTTAAGATTTTTGCATTGTGACGTTACTTCCATGACAATTTAACACATTTCACCCCACAATTCACACCCAAATAAATCAATCTCTTTATTACGCAAGTACAGTAATAAAATCGTTGTTAAAATCAGTATACATCAAATTCAGGACAACAAATATTACTAATGTGTATGCTATATATATATATATATAAAATGGTACTTTACAATTTAAACCACATATTATATTATAATTTGCATTAATAAAAAATGTATTTCATGTTTGCATTACAATAGGAAGAATTAAAATGTAATTAATTTTCTAGAAAATTTGAATGATCCTAAAATAGGTTTATTTTTCTTAATGCAAAATAATAATAATAATAATTCATTTTATTTTTATAGCACCTTCAAGTGCAGTTCAAAGTGCTTCATACATAAGAAATTAAAAGTCAAAGACTGTGTTTGTATACTGCAAAAAAGTATTTAAAAAAATAAAAATGCAATAATTACAGTGAAATATTGCGACGAGGAGGAGGGCGTGGCCAGGCTGTGATGGAGCACAGCTGCGCTGAATCAGCTGATCGGTGGGAGAGCGAGATAAGGGGCGACTGGAGACGCGGGTTCGAGAGAGAGAGAGAGAGAGAGAGAGAGAGAGAGAGAGACGCACACGGCTGCACTGCACGTTTGTTTATGTTGGTTTGAAGTTTACCATCAAAGTTTATGTTTACTGTTCAGCCGGTTCCCGCCTCCTCCTTGCCCGTCCTTTATATGGTTAAAGTGGTACTGAAACCCGGCTGGGAGGAGGGATGCGATATTGCGGAGTCCTTGCCGCTGCCATCCGCCAGGGGAGCAGCCACGCCCGTATGCCAGGGGACGGAGGATTCGCTGCCATCCGCCAGGGGAGCAGCCACGCCCGTATGCCAGGGGACGGAGGATTCGCTGTCGTCCACTGAGGGCTGGAGGAACCGCGGCTGTCCGCCGATAATGGGAGGGACGGTTCCATCCGCCAGGGGCCGGAGGACTCGCTGCCATCCGCTGGTGGAGGTGCGAGCTGGTGCCCGCCAGAGTGAGGAGGAGTGGACAAGGACAGGGTGACAGTGCGCATAGCCAGCGAGCAATTTCTTCTCTCTCCTCTCGCTCTCTCTCGCTCTCTGTGTCTCCACTCGCACTTTCCCTCTCCCCACGCCTCCACTCATCTCTCCCCCCAGGTTCACAGCAGGCCTCCTCCTTACCCGTCCTTATACTGTTACAAATATATATTTTATTCAAAATTAAAAATGCAATAATAATAAAAAGTCAAATATAATATATACCTTCATATTTTGATCCATGGATTTTAGAGTAAACCTTTAAATGTTCATGATATTCGCCCATATATAGATGAAGGGAGAAGCCCTTAAGCCGCTTATTAAGAAGTGCTCGCACTGTAATTAGCTAATAACCCGATGCACACACTTTTATGAATGAATGCTGTGCAAAGGTACAATTACAATCAGTTTACACAAAGCCAAAAGCCCTTCTCCAGAGCTGAAAATCTGATCTCAGCGCAGCCACTAAACCTTTTACAGAGGGAATAAATGGAGTTATGTTCTCTGACGCATTTGAAGCAATTGGAGGTCTGATTCTGCATGAAAATAATTCACGTCTTATTGAAATAACCACAAACAACACCCAACTATTATTTCTGCAAACAGCTTTAACGGCTCATGAAACAGGAAAACACTTATCAACACCTACACAGCTTTTGCTCGACGGAGCGCACACATTTCTTTAGGTTAATGAAAGAGAGTGAGAGAGTTTGTGTATGAGGTTTGCTCCAAAATATACTGATATTAGCTGGTTTGTGTGAGGGGTAGGTTAAGGGGTAGGTTTGGGGTATAACAAATGTCAAAAAACCTCTGTAAAAAAATATTTCATCTATGCGTATGAGTGTGTGTGTGTGTGTGTGTGTGTGTGTCTGTGTGTGTGTGTGAGTGTGTGTCTGTATGTGTGTGTGTGTGTGTGTGTGTCTATGTGTGTGTGTCTGTATGTGTGTGTGTGTGTGTGTGTCTGTATGTGTGTGTGTATGTGCGTGTGTGTGTGTGTATGTGTGTGTGTGTGTGTCTGCATGTGTGCGTGTGTGTGAGTTTCTGTATGTGTGTGTGAGTGTGTATCTGTATGTGTGTGTGTGTGTCTGTATGTGTGTGTGTGTCTGTATGTGTGTGTGAGTGTGTGTGCGTGTGTCTGTGTGAGTGTGTGTGTGTGCGCGCGCGCGAGTGTGTGTGTGTGTGTGTGTGTGCGCGCGCGTGTGTGTGCGCGCGGGCGTGTGCATGTGTGGGCATGTGAGTGTGCGTGTGAGAGTGTGTGTGTGTACTGACTCGCTGACAGTTCATACACTAGCAAACAATCAGAGATACAAACACAAACACTTCAGCTGCGGTGTCTGGCACAGTATGAGCTAATCATCAGTGAGATAAATAGTTTTGACATGTTCTCATTTTTCAGAACTGATCTGACATATATCTTTTCTACTGCAAATCTACATGCGAATCTCTCAAGAACAGGTGCAGGTCACATTTCACCCCGAAAGCAAGAGAAAAGCAATAAGAAATGATATTTTGCAAGTGTGATTAAAAAAATTCTCATTAACATAATTATAATTTACTTTTGAGATTCTCATTAGACTCTCATTACTGTAATACAGTATTGTTCCTTTCTTAAGTATTAAATATTAGGAATGCATTGATGTATCGGCCGCCGATATTTATCAGTCAATTATTATTATTATTACTATTTTTATCACTTTTTTTTTAATCACTATTTATTACTTTTTTTAACTCCTACAGCGTTCACTGGATTCTAACTTAAAACGTGTCATGATGCTTCTTTGGCCGCTCATGCATTTATATTTACATTTACGCATTTGGCAGATGCTTTTATCCAAAGCGACTTACAGTGCACTTATTACAGGGACAATCCCCCCCTGGAGCAACCTGGAGTTAAGTGCCTTACTCAAGGACACAATGGTGGTGGCTGTGGGGATCAAACCAGCAACCTTCTGCTTACCAGTTATGTGCTTTAGCCCACTACGCCACCACCACTCACTACTCACATGCTGCCTGTAATGGGCTTGGGTATTACAGCTATATTTTTAACTATATTTTTATTTTATGCATTAAACATTTTTAATCTACTTACAGTGTCTGTTTGGTTGAAATGACGGATCCTCTGATAAAAAAAACAAAAAAACACTTCTACACTTCTTAAGAGCAAATACATAATTATCAGATATACCGAATATCGTCAATAGGTTGAAATATATTTTTGTAGTCATATCACCCATCCCTGCTTGCTTTGGACAAAAGTATCTGCTAAAACTATAAATGAACAAATCGGCTGCTTCACAATTCAAATATAATGTAATTTTCCTTGCATTACAGAACTGAATTACAGCAATGAGTTTGATTGGTAAAATGTGCTTAATTGTCATGAAGTTAAAGTCGCAATGCATACAATTTTTTTTATGACCTGGACATGTTCTTGAGAGGTTTCATGAGATGCACGCCTATAAAAGTATCCCATCATGATGCAGTTCATTATTCACAGTCTCTCTATAACACTGACAGAAGACGTTTCTGCTCTGTCTAGTCATTAATAGGGAGAGTGTGTGAGATTTAAAGTTTTTTTTTGCTATTAGCTCTGTTCTTGTCATTATAAAGGCAGATACAGGTCTGTGTGAGCACTAATGGCTCATTATATTATTATAATGTGTGTGTGTGTGTGTGTGTGTGTGTGTGTGTGTGTGTGTGTGTGTGTGTGTGTGTGTGTGTGTGTGCTTACCAGAGCACTCTCAGGATCACCCTGAGATTCAGCACAAGGCTCCATATTTCTCCAGAAGCCTCTGGTCAGCGATGTTTAAAGTTCTGCATGTCTGTAGAGACACAAACACACATTTAACATCTTATCCATTAAAAATCAGTGTTTATGGACAGATTCCAGCTAATCTGGTATGAAGATCGCTCATGTCTGCTGATAAGGTAATAAGCCTGTAGCCAAATGTCATGTAATCATAATGAATAATTGTAATGTTTTCCAGTTCCGACGGACACACACACACACACACACACACACACACAAAACAGGAAGTTCTGCAGCAATGTTTCTCTTCCTCTTGGAACAAAGCAATTTGTGATGACTTATGTGTATACTGCTGTTTGATCTGAAAATATTACACGTGAAATGCACAAACAAAGGAGAGGTTTATTCATTGGCATTGTCAAGGAAACACTAATTGATGTGCAATCATTAGCAACAGCTGCTAGGGACAAAAAGAAAAGAAAAATAATCAAACACTCTTTAGCTCTAGCTCGCTTGCCACAAATTGTCTTCTTTCACTCCAGATTTGAAGTCACTAACCTGAACTTTGCCATCCAATGATGAACTCATTGTACCAAACTGATACTTTGTAAACATGACTTTGTTTCCAGGTGGAATGATACAAATCTGTGAATTTGCATAAAGCTACATTATATGATATATAGCAGTGTTTGTGATGTATATACTTCACTAAATGAGCAATCCAGACTTCCTCTATTCTCTCACATCTTTGTTACTTTTTCATTACCAATGCAAGTCTGCAAATTGGCTCTAGACAATTACCGAACATTTTCTTGACAATTAGCATCTCTTTGGCAATCAGACAAAAAAATTGTGCTGTTCTGACACAGATGGCTCTTATTTGAAGCTCAAACATGAACAGTGCTCGTCGTCACACAGATGCTTCAGATAATTTGCTTTTCTCCTCGCTTAAAATGGCCTCTGTATCCCTGCCATCCACCCGTCAGTCAAACGAACCACACTTGCCCAGAAACAGCGTAACCATCCTCAGGTGCCAAAGAGACCCTGATTCAACACTTAGTCTGTCTATGTGCTTAGACAAAAGTTTCACTGACAGAAACTTCTCATCTTTAACTAGACAAGTAGGTCAAAAATAAAATAGAGAGAGAGAGTAAGTAGACACGGGCAAAAAGGCCTTATGGGCTGTGAAACTGTAAAAGGTAGAGTGTGACAACTTGATTTATATCATTTAACTGTTCAGTTCTCCACTTATAATTGTGTCTATGGTGCATTTTCTCTACCCATCCATCTATCTAAATAACTACTGCCCTATCCATCCATCCATCCATCCATCCATCCATCCATCTATCTTTGCATACATACTGTACATACATACATCTATCTTTCCATCCATCCATTCATCCAACTATTGACCCATCCATCCATCCTTCGTCTATCCATCCATCCATCCATCCATCCAACTAGTGACCCATCAATCCATCCATCCATCAATCTATCTTTGCATACATACATACATCTTTTCATCCATCCATCCAAATACTGACCCATTCATCCATCCATCAATCTATCTTTGCATACATACTGTACATACATACATCCATCTTTCCATCCATTCATCCATCAATCTATCTTTGCATGCATACTGTACATACATACATACATACTTACATCTATCTTTCCATCCATCCATTCATCCAACTATTGACCCATCCATCCATCTATTTATCCATCCATCTTTCCATCCATCCATCTATAACTAACTACTGACCCATCCATCTGACTGTCTGCCTATCTACCTATTCATCCACCCATCTGTCTATCTATCCATCTATAATCTATTTATCTAAATAACTACTGACCCATCCATCTATCCATCCATTCATTCGTCTATACATCCATCCATCCATCCATCCATCCATCCATCAAACTACTGACCCATCTATCCATCCATCCATTCATCCATCCATCCAAATAACTTTTGACCTATCATCCATCAATTCATCCGTCAATCTGTCTATCTTTCCATTCAACTATCCATCCGTCCAATATTTCCATCTATCTATTTATTTAAATAACTATTGACCCATCCATCCATTTATTCATCCATCCATCCATCATTTATCTTTCCATCCATCCATCTATAACTAACTACTGACCCATCCATCCATCTGACTGTCTGTCTGTCTGCCTATCTATCGAACTATCCATTCATCCACCAATCTGTCTATCTATCCATCTATAATCTATTTATCTAAATAACTACTGACCCATCCATACATCCATCATCTGATTAATTACTGACCCATCCAATCAATCAATCAATCAATCCATCCATCCATCTGATTAATTACTGACACATCCAATCAATCAATCCATCCATCCATCCAATTAATTACTGACCCATCCATCCATCCATCCATCCATCCGATTAATTACTGACCCATCCAATCAATCCATCCATCCATCCATCCACCCATCCATCTGATTAATTACTGACCTATCAATCAATCAATCCATCCATCCATCCACCCATCCATCTGATTAATTACTGACCTATCAATCAATCAATCCATCCATCCATCCACCCATCCATCTGATTAATTACTGACCCATCCAATCAATCCATTCATCCATCCATCCACCCATCCATCTGATTAATTACTGACCTATCCAATCAATCCATTCATCCATCCATCCACCCATCCATCTGATTAATTACTGACCCATCCAATCAATCCATCCATCCATCCATCCATCCACCCATCCATCTGATTAATTACTGACCTATCAATCAATCAATCCATCCATCCATCCACCCATCCATCTGATTAATTACTGACCTATCAATCAATCAATCCATCCATCCATCCACCCATCCATCTGATTAATTACTGACCCATCCAATCAATCCATTCATCCATCCATCCACCCATCCATCTGATTAATTACTGACCTATCCAATCAATCCATCCATCCATCCATCCACCCATCCATCTGATTAATTACTGACCCATCCAATCAATCAATCAATCAATCCATCCATCCATCTGATTAATTACTGACACATCCAATCAATCAATCCATCCATCCATCCAATTAATTACTGACCCATCCATCCATCCATCCATCCATCCATCCGATTAATTACTGACCCATCCAATCAATCCATCCATCCATCCATCCATCCACCCATCCATCTGATTAATTACTGACCTATCCAATCAATCAATCCATCCATCCATCCACCCATCCATCTGATTAATTACTGACCTATCCAATCAATCCATCCATCCATCCATCCACCCATCCATCTGATTAATTACTGACCTATCCAATCAATCCATCCATCCATCCACCCATCCATCTGATTAATTACTGACCCATCCAATCAATCCATCCATCCATCCATCCACCCATCCATCTGATTAATTACTGATCCATCCATCCATCCATCCATCCATCTCTAAACTATCTAAATAACTACTGACCTTTCCATCCATCCATGATGGTTTGTTTTATCGTCAACTCAATTCAGAGCAGGGTGTTAAATTGTTGAAGTGTCACTGCTGCTGACTGACTAGTCAACACAATGTGTGTGACTGTAGAATAGGTCCGGGTTGGGCAGATAAAGGAGGAAGCAGGAACCGTTTCCACAGTTCACGTGAGTCCGTTTAAATCACAAATAACCAGCAATCGCTATACAGCTTCACTCAAAACACAAGATGGCTTTTCAGTATCACTCAAATAAACACTATTCAGCTTCACACCACACAAGCCTCTCTCTTTCTCAGGAACAGACACGAAGATTCTGGTCTTTCATTCCAGCGAGGGGCGGCGGGAGTATTTAAGGAGAAGAGACAGTGGCAGAAGGGAGGGAGATGTACGAAGCTTGTCCGTGTGTCTGAATGTCTTTATGATTTGATGCAGCTGGCTGTAAAGCAGTGCATTTTTTGGTTTCTTAGTACACTGAAAAGTATTATTAAACGTCTACGTGTATGTCAAGCCGTTCCCAGCTTCCTCCTTACCGTCTTAAGAGTTACAGTGACTTCAAGAGGGACCTTCCCTCTAGAAGTCACATTAACACATACGCACTAGTCTACCAGTGGGGGGGAAGGAACCGTCTAGAATGTGACCTGCACACTTTGCACCGTGACAAATAGTTTCTAACTCTTTGTGTGTGTGTTTGTATGTGTGTGTGTGTGTGTACACATTAATAAAGCCTCTTGAATATGTATCATAAAACATATTATTCTCAGTCTCTGGGTTAAATATATCAGCCTGAAATAATGGTGTGTACACAAACGCTGCACACCAAGGCAATTTGGAAACAGCCGCGACATCAAAGGAAACTTCAATGCATTCAGTGAAGCACAAAGTGGGTGCAGGTGAATGCTGGTCTGAGAACAGTGCTTGAAGATGCAGGCAGTCCAGCAAACAGGAGCAACAAGCAATATTTAGCTTGAGAAATGGCCCTCCTTTTCTTTTCAACATCTAGTCTGACCATATAACATGCTAAAGTCTTTCAATCACTGAAAAATGTAACCTTCCCTTATTTAGTTCTGGGTGATATAGCTGGAAAAACATTATATATATTTTCATCATCCTTTTGTTGAAATTCAATACATCTCGAAATATATCTGATCTGAAATGGCTTAAAATGGTACTTTTTCAATCAGAAGAATCACTATTTTAGCCAAACAGCCATTGTTGCCATTTAAACAGTTTGATGCAAGAAATAAAATAAATAAAATGAAAACTTTTCCACTACATGGGGAGCTCAGTGAGTAAAGATGCTGACTACCACCCCTGGAGTCATGGGTTCGAATCCAGGTGCTGAGTGACTCCAGCCAGGTCTCCTAAGCAACCAAATTGGCCCGGTTGCTAGGAAGGGTAGAGTCACATGGGGTAACCTCCTCGTGGTCGCTATAATGTGGTTCTTGCTCTCGGTGGGGTGCGTGGTAAGGTGTGCATGGATGCCACAGAGAAGAGCATGAAGACTCCACATGTGCCAAGACTCCGCGGTAACCCGCTCAACAATCCATCTGATAAGATGTGCGGATTGACGGTCTCAGAAGCGGAGGCAACCACTAGGACTTAGAGCACATTAGGAATTGGTCATTACAAATTGGGGGAAAAGGGAGAAAAACAAAATGAGCATCGGAAATGATGTAGTACATTGTCCAGAGTAATGGAACACTAAAAAAATGCGTATGTGGATTCAGATCGCTGCAACCAGAGCTGGAAGTCATCCAAATATGGGCAGAGAGGATCGTTCACTCGAACTGGATATGGCCACCAGGAAATGGCACCAAGCACTTGGTGTTTTGGAACAAAACAAAGGCAGGTTTTCGGAGCTACCTTATTTACGCCCCGAGATATATAATGTCAAATAAGAAAAAATTTAAAAAGTACATTTTTGGCTCAATTGTTTTTTGTGATTTTTCAGCTGTTTCTTAGGCTGAGAGACTCAGAATTGATCATAATCTATATCATTAAAAAATATGAAAAGTTTTCTTTAAAATTACACCAAACAACTGACCCTCGTTTTTTTGTCGAGTTTTAAGCCTTACATTTTGGGTATGCGACTGAAACAGGAAATCTTACAGGGTTAATGGATTTTAAGGAAGAGGTCACGTCAGGTAACCTGTCCATGTTGACATTGGTCTCATTTGGCTAGTTTTGGGTCCCTCAAATACTTAACCATCTCATGGAGTTTCCCCCTTGCTATACTCGCCTTTGCATTCCTCACTGGCTGTTTTGAAACATTGTGTATTGTGAAAAGCCGTATACAAATAAAACTAACCTAAAGATTGGGGAACAGAAATAGAGAAAAAATAGAAGTAAACCATGATGGCCAAAATAACTCGGTGTGAAACCCAAAAAAAAGCCCCTCTTTCAAAATGTTTCCTTAATTAGCTTTTAAATTTCCCACTAAATTCAGAAAAGCAACTTTATAAAACCCAAAGGAGGAGTTCAACACTCCTCTTTCTCACGGTGATGCTCAATCAGTGAGAACAAACAAGCTCAAGTATATCTACTAACAGATGCAGATCACCGTTTCCAAGCTAAGGTTTTAAAACTATACAGGAAAAAAGCCATTCAGGTAGGCAGCCTAATTCAACATGCATGACCCACTTTCTCCAATGCTGGAGGGTTTCCTCTTCAGTAGATTCTCCAGAGACAGTCATGATGGGCCTGGCTGTAGTTTAAAAATTAGTATAAGGGATGGAGTTAGGTTTAGCTGAGAGTTAAAGAGTTAGCACTTGATTTCAGACTACCAAAGGATCTCCTGGCCTATTCGTGTACGCACTAATAATGTCATTGGCCCAGTTTACATGTGTTTTGTGCAATGTGATCACAAGTGGACACTGGACAGGCAAGATACATCATCGTTTACACCTAAACATAATAATCATCTCTTCAGATCACTTTTTAAAATGCTACAATTGGATGGTTATTGTCTTTTAAAACCGCACGTAACCGGCAAAGTTTAAAATCTTGTTTTAGTGCCTCGGTTGATTGACAGGTGAGTAGGCAGTGCTTTCCTGCTGTTCAAATGCATTTGAGGTCGTCACGGGTCCACACAAACCCGAGGACCCCGGGACCCAGCCAGGTCCAGGTCTGGGTCGGGTCCCATTCTTGTACTTCGGGTCCCGGGTCTGTTTATCATCTGCAGTTACGCGATGACTTCACCAATTGAGGGATTGGCTCTTTTATTTAGAAGGTGGGACTTATTCCGCCACATCGGTGATTGACAGATGACGTAAACCGAAGTGTATTATTGGCGTTGGCGCAATTTGTGAGATATTGTGGTTTGAGTTCGTTCGCTTTGCATATCTAAAATCTATGCTTAGACACGTCTCAGAGAGCACAGATGACAGCAAATTAGGGATGCTAACGTCAGCGGCCGTGGCACTGAATGAGCAATCTTTGATATAGTTCAAAAGGGCAAACAGTTGACGTTATCGTATTGTGCGAGATACAAAGAAACTGCAAAGCTGCAAAGTCGCGTTTGTCATCTGCCACCGTGACCGCAATTGGACTTTTGAAGCTGAAATAATGAGTGGATTGTACATGATCTATCAATCAGCAAGAGAGGAACAGCGTGGGTGTTATTATGCCATCTTTCTTGGCAAGGAGGATGGTACAGGAGAGAAGGCTACTAACGTTACATTAGGTAAGACACAAAGGTTTACTTACACAACTTGTAACTTAAATGGTTAATAGCATTTAGCTGCGGGGGAGACCCCTTCTGTTCCCCGAAAACGCGGCGGGGCATTCTGTCCGCCAGGGGCTGGAGGACTGCCTCCGATCCACCCGGGGAGGCACGGCTGTCGTCCGTTAGAGGGTTCCCTCCCCTTGTCCCCTCCCTCATCCAGGTAGACGGGGATGACCTGCTGGCAGACGTGGGGGGGGGGGGGGGGGTGTACGTCATGCCAGGGGCTCCCCAGCCTGAGAGATGAGGGAGGAATGTGACAGGGCGAAGTGCGGGGCCGGGTCGTGATTATACACACCCGGTCCCTTATCGGGCTAATTGAGCCTCAGAGAGGGATAAAGGCCGCTTGCGGACGGTGGTGCGGGAGAGAGAGAGAGATCGTTTACGGACATGTCCGTCATGTGTGTGTTTGTGTCTTTTGTGTCTAAGTTTTACATTAAAATATTATTTATATCGCCAAGCCGGTTCTCGCCGCCTCCTTTCCACTGCACTGTTCTACAAGAGGTTTAGAGGTTTAGATTATTTTGGCCCATTTCCCATAACCAAACTTAGAGAGTATATGTGTGGGCGTGTGTACCATCCATCTGCTTTTGCAATCTCAGTGACATTCAGACCAATGTGTGTCATTCCCAACAGCCACACACACACACACACACACACACACACACACACACACACACTAACTATATTATTGCTCTAACTAAATCAAATCAAGACGCTGTGATTCATTTGAGCGTTTGATTAGTAAAACACATTTTATTAAGCCTGCCAGCTCGAACACAATCTCTCACTATAGTTCTTCCCTTTATTGCGCTGTTTCAGTTTTATTACACACTTCTCAGAATGGCTGTGAGAGTGCGTGGCTGGCCCAGGTGGCAGCAGTGGATAATGTAGTGTTGCAGTAAAAATAACTTATTTTTCACACGTGAGCACAAGCGACTGTTGTCTACCCCACTGAGACACTGAACAAACCCTGAATGGTTCATGCAATCACCACAGTGGATCGCACATTCATTTATAACAGAGTCTGACAATGCATAAACTCAAACTGGGACATATTTGACACTTTCGATCAACTCTGCCATGGCTCAAACCTATAACCTTTCAATTTGAGCCTCTGCTTACTAAATAAGCCAGAGCTGATGATATATGGCTGAGGCAGCCTGTCAACATGCCTCCATCACTCTCTCTATCTATCTCTCTTTCTCATTCTCTTACACTTTTCAGCACCAGGGCTTATACAGATTAGCAGGTCAACTCCGTGTAACAAGGCAAGAGTCGCTGCTCACATCCGAGCAGCTTTCCATGACGTAACCTCGTCAGATAGACACCCTGATTGTTTATCAAGAATCGTTCTTCAAAATCTAGCGTATTCCCATCTGTTGAAGCATTTATAGACACACTGAGCACACAAAACCGTTAATCTGAGGGATAAACAAGTGTAGACTACATCTAATTCAATTTTGTAATGAACATCAACCACTAAATGACTTGAAGTTGCTTAATCTTTTTGACTTTCTAGTGTTTTTGTCCAACGAGACAAGGGAATGATGCTATTTGTCCCAACAAATATCAAACCAGTGGTTGATCTCGTTTATAGGCCAAAAGTAAAGAGTAGAAAAAATACAAAAATAACGAGAATCTTAAATTTCCTCATTTCGGTAACCACGCGCGGTTTGACTGACAGGCAGCTTATGTGTGTGCGTGCTATCTGAGAGGGCTCGCGGAGGAGCGGATATGTATCTAAACGTCAGGGATGCCATAAAGTAACTATATATCGATTATTGATCAGCACGTTATTTTATCAGAAGGATTGGAAATATTACAATTAGCCGACATTTAGAAGCCTTATTTGCATGCTTTCCAATTCTCTCAATTGGTCTTCTGTTTAATAGTGTGGCGTAATATTATTTATTTAAAGTACTATTTGAGAGCTTTCCAACAACATATGACCCATGGCTATTTGATGAGTGTGGCAGGGCGGAGGATGGGACCGGGTGTGTAGCATCACGACCCAGGCCCCGCCCTCCGCCCTGCCACAATGAGTTTGATGTCTTTACTGATTGCAATAATATGTACAGTGCAATATTTTTAATAAGACGATCAAAACGGAACAATTCTGATTTGTCGGCAAATTTCAAAGCACTTGTTCAGTTTTGGTCATTCAATTTTATTTAATTACTTTTTCAAATTCTGAATGTTTAATTGAATACTGCTGTTAAAGGGATAGTTCAGCCAAAAATGAAAATACCCTCATCATTTACTCAGGTGTGATTTCTTTCTTTCTTCTGCTGAACACAAATGAAGATTTTTAGAAGAATAGCTCTGTAGGTCCATACAATGCAGGTAAATGGTAGCCCGATTTTTTAAGCTCAAAAAAAAGCACTCCAGTGGTTTAATCCATGTCTTCAGAAGTGATACGATAGGTGTGGGTGAGAAACATTAATAAAACATTTTTATTATGAATTTTTCTTACCCACACCTATCATATCACTTTTAAAGACATGGATTAAACCACTAGAGTCGTATGGATTTCTTTTATAAAGCTTTTATGTGCTTTTTGGACTTTCAGATTTCTGGTCACCATTCACTTGCATTGTAAGGACCTACAGAGCTGAGATATTCTTCTAAAAATCTTAATTTGTGTTCAGCAGAAGAAAGAAAGTCATCACATCTGGGATGGCATGAGGGTGAATGAATAATGGAAGAATTAAAATTTTTTGGGTGAACTGTCCCTTTAACAGCTAAAATCACTATTTATTTTATTTTGTTTCTTTGTTGATTGTTATTATTCATTTAATTGCTTGTAATGTGTTTCTATTTCCTATTTTATTATCAATGGAAATGCATAGTACGTAGTATCACTGGCATGAGTGAGTCAAAATAAAAGAGCCTCTTAAAATATGTTGCATCGATGACGTCGCATCACTGGTTATTTGATTGATACATCGATTCAGATCAATGGATCATTATAACCCTTGTTAGTATTTTGTTGTGGCATCGAAATTGACATTGAAAATAGTCAAACTCAAGCAAAATTTTGTCGGCAGCCATATCACCCTGCAGCTCTTGACTGGTTGCCACTAAAGCTAAGCAGGGCTGAGCCTGGCCAGTACCTGGATGGGAGACCTCCAGGGGAAAACCAAGGTTGCTGCTGGTAGTGGTATTAGGGAGGCCAGCAGGGGGTGCTCACCCTACGGTCTGTGTGGGTCCTAATGCCCCAGTATAGTGACAGGGTCACTATTCTGTAAAAAAAGCACCGTCTTTCGGGTGAGACATTAAACCGAGGTCCTGACTCTCTGTGGTCATTAAACATCCCAAATTTCCCCCATTGGCCACAATCTATCATGGAATTAATCTCCATTCCTGAATTGGCTACATCACTCTACTCTCTCCTCTCCACCAATAGCTGGTGGGCGTTCTGGTGCACTATGGCTGCCGTCACATCATCCAGGTGAGGAGATTCCCCCTATACTATGTTGAGTGCCTAGAAAAGTGCTATATAAATGTAAAGCATCATTATTATAAAATGGACATTAATCGGAGTCAAATGATTGTGAATCAGAATCAAAATGAAAATCGAACCGAATGATTGCAAACCGTAATTGAATTGGTAACACTGTATAAATACTAGCCCTTGAGTTTGTTGTCTGCACAAACTGAAGGAGAGTTTCTGAAGAAATATGTGAGGTGCTTGCCCGGGCAAAACTGAAGTTATAATGCTTGGGTGTTGTGGGTGGATGCCAGGGCATTGTTAAGCGGTTGCTAAGGTGTTCTGGTTGGCACATGCTGCATGCTGACCAAAGTTAAAAGAGTCCACACCCCAGACTCTACGATTTACTAGGCTCAGGTCTATCATTCAATATAAGTCAATGGGATTTTCACCTGCTTTATCTTCCCTTCCGCCAGGCGAAAACGTATCTAAGCTGCTCAACCTGCAGTGTGAGATACGCACCAAAGTGCACAATAATACTTAAATGTTTAAATGTTCAAATCTCCAATCCTACGTATGAGCGATTCTAATAGCGAGACAAAAGAGAGGAAAAATGAACTAAATCTGTTTAGCCCGAGGTGAGAAGAGGAACTTTAAACAGATTAAGAGCTTTAGAAAATTTCAGACTATGTCAGTGTTTCATGTCAGTGTACCAACAGTTTAAAATCAGGATATGCAAATATGAGCATTCAAGTCAACTTCCATGTACACTGAAACACTGAAGCTCTCAGGGAAGTCAACACCTGACCGCAACGCTGACCTGTGCGGCCAACAAACAAGTTTACAAGTTAAGAAATAAACAAGAGGATGCAAATCATTTTGACGCAGAGCCAGTCGCGGCTTGTGACATCTCCACGTGACATTTTTACGAGCAGCAACAAAGGTCGGCTTCATTTATTAACTGAGCCAGGAAAAAGCCACACAAAAGTCAAACTACGTCACACATCCTGCGCTTCAGGCCACCAGCTGTAAATACTAAATGGAGATTTCGTCCAGCGCCACCCAAATATCAATCTCTTTAATCTTTGATATTTAATCAGCGACTAGACTTCACAACAATGTGCAGACAGTTAAAGATGTCTTTAAGTGGCTTGACTGTGTTTTCAATTAAAGAGAATTTAAAACTCGACCCGAGGCGAAGCAATAATTGAACAATTACACTGGAGAAGGTTGGACGGCAAAGAAAAACAATCGACCCACTGTGTGTATAATGTGTCAGCTCTCTACGGTGTCCTTAAAGGACAAACACATCTCAACTATTCAGCGCTGTAGGGGAGGCAGAATCTTGCAAGTGTTGACTAGCATTCATATCGACCCGACATCAAGGAGCCGTCACACCCAAAATGAGGTGTTCAGTGGCACCTCTTTTACCACATTGCTCAAATATTCACTGCATTAGGCTTAACTATAGAGGAATGCAGTTCTGGCTATTCCAATTGCTTTAATTGTATTTATTTTACAGCTATTAATGCAAATAAGAATCCTGCTAAATGGTACATTTGTAACATAATAATAAATAAATGAATAAATATATTGGGCTTGTTTTCGATACGGTTTTCCAGATGCAATTCCGATTCTGAAGCTCTCAATTTTGATTCATTTGGGAATAGGTTATTTCATGATGTCCATTTTGCTTATATATAAAAGCAAATCTAAATGAAACTAATTTGAGTAAACATGGTTCCAAGCTTTCAAGTGATAATTTAGGACAAATGAACCATCAGTAATAAACTAGGAAACAGAAAAAAATACAACCAATAGAACAAAAAGATGCAAATAAAGAAAACAGGAATATTTATGCTTAAAGGAATATTCGGGTTCAATACAAGTTAAGCTCAATCGCCAGCATGTGCATAATAATATCGATTACCACCAAAAATAACTTTGACTTGGTCCTCATTTTCAATAGAAAAAGCACAAATCTGTGTCACAGTGAGGCACTTACAATGGATATAATTGCTTAATAACCTTTTCTGTGTAAAGTTATGTCCAATTTTACAACTTCGTTGCCATGAAGACGAAATGTAAACAAACCCTACAACCCGAAAATGACATTTTAAACAACTTTGCAGCTCAAATAATACACAAGTTTTAACAGAAGATTTCATATATTTGCTTTTATAAAATCATAATATTTCTGCCTTTAACTCTTTAAAGGAGACCTATTATGTCCCTTTTTACAAGATGTAATATAAGTGTCAGGTGTCCCCAGAATGTGTCTGTGAAGTTTCAGCTCAAAATACCCCACGGATCATTTATTATACCATGTTGTAAATGCCTCTTTTTGTGTGGAATCAAAAACACGCTGTTTTCGTGCATGTCTCTTTAAATGCAAATGAGCTGCTGCTCCCCGCCCCCTTTCCAGTAGAGGGCTGTGCCTTTACAGCTAGTGCTTTGGTTACTACAGCAACAACAAATCAGAACCGATATGACTGACAGTGTAAATACCAGAGTATCAAGTAAACATTCAGAAATTGAAAAAAGTAATCTACCATAAAACTACTTAAATTACTGGACTGAGCACATAAAGTACGCACACATACAATGAGCCTCCTGTCACCAAAATAAGAAAATAAAAAATGATCTTTATTTTACTTTTGGCTTGAGCACCCCTCAATAAGATCAAGTCAGTTTAAAAATCGATAACGGGATGACGATTTATCTATAGATATTAATACATACTATTATAATAAATAGTGAATAAATATTGCTGACATTTTTTTTCTTTGTTTCTTTAACAACAAGGAGGGTCTACTGAAAATGTGGGGGCAAGGAAAGTCAAAATCTGAAAAACTGCCCTGACCGGGACAGCAGAAAAAACCGGCTGAGCCCTGTAGTAGATATTTTCTTTCAACGTCTTTCCTCACAGCTGGTCATACTCCCTGCCGTTCACATTTGTGAGAGCCCCCAGCACATACACAGGAACCCTTAACAACAGCTCCCAGCTGGGAATTGGTGCAATGTGGGCAAGCAGGATTCCTTCAGCCAGAACTAAACTTCATTAACATGACAATGAAGACACCAAAGAAAGACCCTGAACCACAGAAGAGGAGACCAGAGTGTCCTAGAGATACTGAGCCATTAACCAAACAATTTTCATTTTTGGGTGAAATAATCCTTTAAAATGTTAATTTACAGGGCTTGACATTAATGCTGGTCCGCTTGTCTGAGACTAGTGGATTTTTGAAGGGGCAAGTGACCCAACCGGGACAATTTCGTCAATAACGAAAAAATAACCAGCTGTATTTGTGATAGCCTAGACTTGTCACTTATTACAAAGTTCATATTCTTATTCTGCGGTTGAAAATAATCCAGAGTGCGTCATTTTATAATTCGCAAGCGATCTAATAACAGCCGTGCTGTTTGATTGACAGGTGGTGTATGTGTGTGTGTGTGTGTGTGCTGAACATAAGCGTGTTACGAAAATGTTCGCACTAATGCACACCTGAACGTTCAAATACATTTCGCTGTCCTTTTCTGCATATCGTTTTTTGTGGTCCGTTCTGCCATTCGGCACGTTTCACGGCCGACCCACCGGCCCGCTCGGTTCACCCGATGGCCAGTCCGCCCCTGATCGGCCCCAAACTGCGTCGGCCCACCGGGAAAATGCTGGTATGCCAGACTACCAGTCCAGCCCTGCCTACTGCTTTTAAAATCTATTTAAAGCTGTTTATAAAGCACTGAATTTTCGTAATAATTTTTAATCGATTTCTATTCATTGCTGTTTTATTGTTATTTTATTACTGACTGTTTACTAGTCTTGAATAATTAAGAACTTGAAACCATTCTTCCATAATTATCAAATGCGTTGTTGTTATTGTTTGTTGTGGTATTAAAGATGGTTTTGAGAATCATAAATCTCACTATCGACTACTGACATTTTGGTATTGTGATCATGTATTGCCTGTAATGCTGCTGTTAATGATGGCGATGGAGGCTTTTCTTTATTTGACTACCATAAGTAACATAAAATAATTACCATGGCATGTGACAATAGCTTACAAAGTTTACATTTCTGTATTGCTTATTGCAAATGCTTAAGGTCGAGCCCCGATGATGATGATGCAAACAAGAAAGAATTAAAACTACTGTTTAGCTTCTGTCATAATTCTTGGTGGTGTTTGCTAAGGCAAACCACAGTGTTTATAGACATAGTAAATATTAAAACTGCCTTCCATAAAAATGAACACGTGAGTGAATTTTGTTAGTAAGATTCCTCTGTACCGCTGACACTGAGTGCTATTTTTGTGTTATTTCTTATAACTGAAGTTCTTCTTTTCAGAGGTCTACACCATTAACCTCATCTAAAACCAAAGCACCACCCCAGTAGATTCTTTACAAGACTCAAGAAGAGGCATGTCGTGTGGTTTAATAAGCCTGATGTGAGCAACACAATCTGTTCTTTTCCATACACGGCTGAAGTCAAAAGTTTACACACACTTAGGTTGAAGTCATTAAAACTCATTTTTAATCACTCCACAGATTTAATATTAGCAAACTATAGATTTGGCAAGTCGTTTAGGACATCTACTTTGTGCATGACATGAGTCATTTATCCAACAATTGTTTACAGACCGATTATTTCACTTTTAATTGACTATATCACAATTCCAGTGGGCCAGAACTTTACATACACTAAGTGAACTGTGCCTTTAAGCAGCTAATTCCAGACAATGATGTCACGCCTTTAGCCAATTAGCTTCTGATAGGAGGTGTACTGAATTTGAGGTGTACCTGTGGATGAATTTTTAAGGCCTACCTTCAAACTCAGTACATATTTGCTTGACATCATGGAGAAATCAAAAGGAAATCAGCCAAAAACTCAGAAAAACAATTGTGGACCTCCACAAGTCTGGTTCATCCTAGGGAGCAATTTCCACATGCTTGAAGGAACCACGTTCATCTTTACAAACAATAGTACGCAAAACAAAAGTAGAAACACCATGGGACCATGCAGCCATCATACCGCTCAGGAAGGTGACACATTCTGTCTTCTAGAGATGAACATAGTTTGGTGTGAAAAGTGCAAATCAATCCCAGAACAACAGCAATGGAGCTTGTGAAGATGCTGGAGGAAACTGGTAGACGAGTATCTAGATCCACAGTAAAACGAGTCCTACATTGGCATAACCTGAAAGTCTGCTCAGCAAGGAAGAAGCCGCTGCTCCAAAACCACCATAATAAGCCAGACTACAGTTTGCAAGTGCACATGAGGACATAGATTGAACTTTTTGGAGAAATATCTGGTCTGATGAAACAAAAATGTAACAGTTTGGCCATAATGACCATCGTTATATTTGGAGGAAAAGGGGTGAGGCTTGCAAGCCGAAGAACACCAGCCCAACCGTGAAGCATGGGGGGTGGCAGCATCATGTTGTGGGGGTGCTTTGCTGCAGGAGGGACTGGTGCACTTCACTAAATAGAGTAAGGAAAATGTCCATCATGAGTAAGGAAAATTATGTGGATATATTGAAGCAACATCTCAAGACATCAGCCAGGAAGTTAAAGCTCGGTCACAAATGGGTCTTCCAAATGGACAATGACCCCAAGCATACCTCCAAAGTAGGGGCAAAATGGCTTAAGGACAATAGTCAAGGTATTGGAGTGGCCATCACAAAGCTCTGACCTCAATCTGATAGTAAATGTGTGGGCAGAACTAAATGCATGTGTGAGCAAGGAGGACTACAAACCTGATTCGGTTACTCCAGTTCTGTCTGGAGAAATGGGACAAAATTCCAGCAACTTATTGTGAGAAGCTTGTGGAAGGCTCCCCAAAACGTTTGACCCAAGTTAAACAATTTAAAGGCAATCCTACCAAATACTAACAAAGTGTATGTAAACTTCTGATCCACTGGGAATGTGATGAAAGCAATAAAACTGAAATAAATCATTATCTCTACTATTTTTCTGACATTGGATTGGATATATGTCTCTAAAATGAGATTTCCAATTATTGTAGTTTTCAGAGGCATACAAGCAGGTTTCAACCCCTTTCACTGTCTCAAATCAAGAAACCCCTCACAAGTTTGACATTCACAGTGTTATGAAGGACATCACAGCAACACTGGTGTAATGAAGGTGATGGATTTAATTAGGATTAAAACTCCATTTGATTTGGAATTCAGGCAAAGTGAAAGTAGCGTCGGGAGATTAAGGCTGCTGACTTGAGGGCTTCCATGTCAACAGCGCTCGTCATTAATATAAATTAATCTACCGGGGCGCCGAAGGTTTGATCCTGACCACATGCTACAACCAGGTAAAAATAGCTGGAATTTTGTGCTGTGACCACGACCATCTGGTACAAACTCATTAAACTAAGCTTGTTTACAGTCGATCACAAATTGAAACAAATAATAAAATGTCAATTAAGAAAGCTTAATTCAACATAGACTTTCTGATATGTTTCCATAAATTTTAGTGGTTTATCTGAAGGTTTAGTTTAGATTTGGACTCTGTCCTGTTTGTGTTTCAGCTGCTAATACTATGCAAAATATGACGACAAATACACCATCAGCGTCAGTAACATCGTGGAAATGGAAAATCCATTTGACAGGCAAATGACGACCAGCGTCTCTAGTCTTTGGTAATGTTGTTTGAGTTGTACACGTGCACCCTTTCCTACTAAACAGTCTGTTGGTAGATTGCAGGTGAATAATGAAAATAGAGAAAATGACTTACAAACATGATGTTCTTCTGAATTTTGGATATTGAATCTAGAAGATCTATTCAAAGAAATATGAAGGTGGAGCTGTGATGTACTGAACATTGTAGTGAATTCTGCTGTATGTCTTTATTAATTTATAGCTGTCATGTTCCATAATTTCAGCTATTATTGCAAATTAAACACTTGTGACTTGCTTGATTTGTAAAATAATAATAATAATAATAATAATAATAAGATTTAATGAAAATTAGAAGTAACACCATGTGCTTAAGTTGACAACCAACAATCAATTATAATCTTTCATGCCTTCATTGAACACATCCCATTAAACATTCATAGAGCTGTGTATAAAGTAAGTGAACCCTTGGATTTAATAACTGGTCGATCTTTCTTTTGCAGCAATAACCTCAACCAAGTGTTTCCGGTAGCTGCGGATTAGACCTTCACAGCGTTCAGGAGATATTTTGGACCATTCTTCCTTACAGAACTGCTTCAGCTCAGCTAAATTCATAGGATGTCTGGTGTCTCTCTTTAAGTCATTCCACGGCATCTCTATTGGGTTCAGGTCTGGGCTCTGACTGGGACACTCCAAAAGGTGGATTTTCTTTTTTGAAGTCATTCTGTAGTGGATTTACATCGATGTTTAGGGTCATTGTCCTGCTGGATCACCCAACTTCTAGTGAGCTTCAGCTGGCGCGCAGCCACCCTGACATTGTCCTGTTGGATATCTTGATTTCCCTCGATGATGGCAAGCGGTCCAGACCCCGAATCAGCAGCAAAGCAGCCCCAAATCATGATGCTCCCTCCACTGTACTTCACCGTTGGGATGAAGCTTTCATGTTGGTATGCAGTGCCCTTTTTACACCATTCATAGTGATGTGTGTTCTTCCCAAACAATTAAAATTTAGTTTCATCAGTCCACAAAACATTTCCCCAGTACTGTTGTGGAGCGTCAAGGTGGTCTTTGGCAAACTTCAAGCATGCAACAATGTTTTAGTAGGAAAGTATCGGCTTCCTTCGTAGTATCCTGCCATGCACACCATGTCTGATTAATGTTTTCCAAATAATAGACTCATGAACGGAGATGTTAACCAGTTACAATGATTCCTTCAAGTCTTTATCTGTCACGCTAGGGTTTAGACAGTTTGTCTAACTGTGTACAGATGAATATCTAACAGCCACTTCTAGTGAGAGTACCTATAGTACTAAATCATCTCCATTTATAGACAGTTTGTCTAACTGTGGACAGATGAATATCTAACGGCCACTTCTAGTGAGAGTACCTATAGTACTAAATCATCTCCATTTATAGACAGTTTGTCTAACTGTGGACAGATGAATATCTAACAGCCAATTCTAGTGAGAGTACCTATAGTACTAAATCATCTCCATTTATAGACAGTTTGTCTAACTGTGCACAGATGAATATCTAACGGCCACTTCTAGTGAGAGTACCTATAGTACTAAATCACCTCCATTTATAGACAGTTTGTCTAACTGTGGACAGATGAATATCTAACAGCCAATTCCAGTGAGAGTACCTATAGTACTAAATCATCTCCATTTATAGACAGTTTGTCTAACTGTGCACAGATGAATATCTAACGGCCACTTCTAGAGAGAGTACCTATAGTACTAAATCATCTCCATTTATAGACAGTTTGTCTAACTGTGCACAGATGAATATCTAACGGCCACTTCTAGTGAGAGTACCTATAGTACTAAATCACCTCCATTTATAGACAGTTTGTCTAACTGTGGACAGATGAATATCTAACAGCCACTTCTAGTGAGAGTACCTATAGTACTAAATCATCTCCATTTATAGACAGTTTGTCTAACTGTGGACAGATGAATATCTAACGGCCACTTCTAGAGAGAGTAGCTATAGTACTAAATCATCTCCATTTATATACAGTTTGTCTAACTGTGGACAGATGAATATCTAACGGCCACTTCTAGTGAGAGTACCTATAGTACTAAATCACCTCCATTTATAGACAGTTTGTCTAACTGTGGACAGATGAATATCTAACAGCCACTTCTAGTGAGAGTACCTATAGTACTAAATCATCTCCATTTATAGACAGTTTGTCTAACTGTGGACAGATGAATATCTAACAGCCACTTCTAGTGAGAGTACCTATAGTACTAAATCATCTCCATTTATAGACAGTTTGTCTAACTGTGGACAGATGAATATCTAACGGCCACTTCTAGTGAGAGTACCTATAGTACTAAATCATCTCCATTTATAGACAGTTTGTCTAACTGTGGACAGATGAACATCTAAGTTCTTACAGATAACTTTGTAACCCTTTCCAGCTTTATGCAAAGCAACAATTCTTGATCGTCTTCCAAGACAGATTTTGTTAGCAGAAGCATCTTCTGAATTGCAAACTCAAAATGTTTGAGTGCTTTTTATAAGTCAAAATAGCTCTAACCCACACCTCCAATCTAGTTTCATTAATTGGATGTCAGGTTTGCCAACACCTGACCCTAATTAGTTTTTGTTGGTGTCATTAGCCTAGGGGTTCACATACTTTTTCCAACCTACATATGTTTGAATGATGTATTCAATATGTACAAGAACAATGCAATAATGTTGTGTTATATGTATGGTCATTACTGTAACTTAGAAGAAGTTCAATTGAGATTTTAAGACTAATTTATACATAAAAGTAAAGGCCACTGTAGTAGTTGTGTTGTTACGGTTTTTATTATTACTAACTAATATATAACACAAATACTACGTATTATATTTCACAATGCCACTTTAACATTTCAGCATAGAAAACCATGTGGAAGTGTGTGTTGTCAGGTTTCAGCTTCAGAGAGAAAGTGGAAACATGAACCTTTACGCAAAGGTCAGAGATACCACCAGTACTGTGCAATATGAGTATGTTCGCTGCATCACAACAAGAATTTAGAGGGGTTGTGTATCCGTTCACGTCTAATCTTACGGGATCAGAGCCTAAAACAACAACACAGGGTAAACTGTGTGAATGAGGTTCAGTTTGTGGTGTGGCCTTTTAACTTTTTGAAAAGGCATCGAATGCTTAAAGGAATATTCTGGGTTCAATACAAATTAAGATCAATCGACAGCATTTGTAGAATAAGTGCAAGTGCTTTTATAAAATTATAAGCATCAGATTTCTGTCTTCTGTCAAAACCCTCAAAAAATCCTAAAAATACAACCCTAATTCCGAAAAAGTTGGGACGGTATGAAAAATGCTAATAAAAACAAAAAAGAGTGATTTGTGTTGCTATAATAAAATGACTACAACTACACATTATATGATGTTTTACCTTGTGAATTTAATTTGTATATATTTTTAATGTGTAGTCATTTCAAATCAGATGATTGCAACATGCTCCAAAAAAGTTGGGACAGTCGAGTGTTTACCACTGTGAAACGTCACCATTTCTTATTAAGCGTTTGGGCACTGAGGACACAAGTTTGTTAAGTTTAGAAAGTGGAATTTCCCCCCATTCATCCATTCTGCAGGTCTTCATCTGCACAATTGTACGGGGTCTTCGTTGCCTTATTGTGCAGTTCATTATGCACCACACATTCTCATTTGGAGATGGTCAGGACTGCAGGCAGGCCAATCTAGCACCCGCACTCTCTGCTTATTCGGTCATAAAGTGGTTTGAAGTTGTCCTGCTGAAAATGCCGGGACGTCCCTGGAAGACGGTGCTGGACGGCAGTATATGCTGCTCCAAAATTTTTACATATCTGTCAGCATTAATGGTGCCCTCACAGAGGTGCGAGTGGCCCGGATAACATGACGGCTATGTTTTGAGAGGTGGACTCATCGGACCAAAACACACAGTTCTGAGATCAGAAAAGTCGGCAACGCTTCTGGACAGTGATGATGTACGGCTTCTCCTTTACATAGTAAAGTCTTATCTTGCATCTGTGGATGCAGCGGCGAGTGGTGTTGACAAAGTAAGGTTTACTAAAGTGATCCCAAGCCCATGTTTACAAATGCGGTCAATTGAGCTTGCATTGAACCCGTAATAATTCTTTAACTAATAGAATAAATGCAATAATAGTCAATTGGGCTTTACGTTAATATAAAAATGTAATAATATGCATGTGATAAAACACAAGTAGCCCCTTCCCATTATAACAGCTGACTGAATGACAGGAACCGATTAAATGGTCACACTTTATATATTATTGCGTATTAATGTTACTGAATACTTGAAAAAACACAGTGTTACACCAATTAACGACATGTGTAATTATTTTGTGAATCTGCTTGCAATAACACAGTTATTTCTGCTATTACTTAAGTAATTAGCCCAAGTATAATTCTGTAATATGTGTAACACTGACGCTAAAATAAAGAGTTACCCATTAATTATGGTAATTACACATGTAATACACACTTCACAAAAACAGAACAATTGTGGCGAGTAGATAAACCAATAAATCTACTTTGTAACCATAGTTTCCATACCGTGTTATCTTGGTATTAGCAAGCACTGCCATAAATGAAGTAAGTGAAAGAAAATTTGCAAAAAAGTACAGTGGCAGTACTACGGTTCGGACATGGTTTCAGATGGTAATACCACGGTACTGAGCAATTACATTATTCATATATACACCATGTCATTTCAATAGTACTGTAAGGTACTTCAAGGAATACCATGAAAACGTCAAAAACATGGTATGTGTAAAGAAATACCAAGGTACTTTTTCTTTGTACTTTTTTCTACACTTCATTACTATGATTATACTGCATTAACAATAACTGTACGACGTAAACTAAGGATATTTGCATTAAACATACATATTATAATTTAGCTTGCAAACAAAAATGAAGCTCTTACATAACAACAAAAATGCTCTCTGCATTGAATTATTGAATTAGAGGTAAACCGATATCAGTTTTACAGATTAATCGGTGCCGATAGCTGCTTTTTTAGAACAATCGGTTATCTGCAAAAAGCTATGCTGACAGTTTTTTTGTCATTTCAAAATAAGAGTCCCTGGTGGGGTGGTCTGGGTAGCTCACTTAGTAAAGACGCTGAGTTTCACCCCTGGAGTCACGAGTTTGAATCAAGGGCGTGCTGAGTGACTCCAGCCAGGTCTCCTAAGCAACCAAATTGTCCCGGTTGCTAGGGTGGGTAGAGTCACATGGGGTAACCTCCTCGTGGTCGCTATAATGTGGTTCTCGCTCTCGGTGGGGTGCGTGGTGAGTTGTGCGTGAATGCCGCAGTGGATGGCAAGAAGCCTCCATACGCACTATGTCTCCACGGTAACGCGTTCAACAAGCCACGTGATGAGATGCGTGGATTGACGGTCTCAGACGCGATTGAGGTGAGTTACTACACCACCATGAGCGCACTTAAGAGCACATTGGGAATTCCAAATTGGGGAGAAAAAAAATACAAATAAGAGTCCCTGGTGTGTTTCAGGCTTGTTTATACTTAATAACCGCGATATGCACCAAATCTTCATTTTTTCTGGTTATGATTGGGTTTGTGTGTCAAACAAAAAAATGCATCTGGGATTTTATTCATATTGCACTCTTTGTCTTTGCCCACCATAGTAAAGAAAGAATAAAATATTTTTGTAAATCTATTTTAAAAACATCAGCCGATTAATCGGTTATCAGCCTTTCCCACCACCTTAGTTATAGTTATCAACAAAATCCACTATCAGTCGAACTCTACACTGAATATCATCATAATCATAATCATATTTATATTTAAGAAGCATGATCCATGCACCAGAACACAACAAATGCAACATGTAAGCTAGACTAAAAACCTAGTGAGCTGCCTACCTAGACAGCATAATTTGTAATTGTGAACTATATTTCAACATTGGTAGTGTCTAAAAACAAGGTATTGTCTTGGTTTATCATAGTACCATTTTATAACGCTTATGGCGATCAAAACTGCTGTCTAGGTAGGCAGCTCACTTGGTTTTAAAACACAGCCTATGGTGCTATTCCCGCGCGCTGACTAGATAGGCAGCACACTAGATTTGCAGACACAGCCAGTGGGTCATAGACAATTATAAACATGAACACAAACCTTATTTGTCCACGTTGAAGTATTCCTGAGGGAAAAACAGCCTTTAAAATCGCAAAAATAATATAAAATTTGAATTTTGTAGCTTGCGTCGAATGACGAGAATCCGTGTGTCAGTCTATCAGTAAATGGGTTGAAACTTCTCAAGCGTATTTTAAAATGTACAGTCCTATATCCAAACGGGAAAATATATATCGCTGTTATTGTGAACGCTGCTAATGTTTTGATGCGATTTAAATGCCCTGAATTGCGATACTGCTGCACGTCTGTCTTTTCCTTCCTCTGCGCGACTGTTTATCCTCGATCGAACGGTTATGTCTTTCGCGCTCGATGAATCGACGTTTGACTGGGCTAAAAATAAAACGTCCGCCTTAACAGGTCTGGAGTCAGTTGATGGAGAAAAGTGGTAGGTTCTTGACTGTTGGGTGTAAATGTTCAGGCAGATCGCAGATCAGTAGTCCATTAATTCGTTTACTGTTACGGACCCAAGATGGCTTTTTTTTTTTTTTAAATGTCATATTACAGTTTTTCTCATTCGCTTAAGCTTAATATTATTATTAATTATTATTAATTATTATTCAAAACAATAAGTTTAAATCTCTGAGCAATTAGTTTCTTGTTTCACACCAGATTTAAATTTCTTCTTATTCGTTTAAGTAAATTGCACGTGTTTTGGCACATGTGTACAAGCTTGCTGATCAAAACAGATGAGATGATTCTCAGTGAAAGTGTCTTACAATTTACAACTTATAAACATGTTGTCATTGTGTGAGCCATCATATGCTAAATGATCCATTAAATTGTCAAAATCTGTCAGACATACATGTATGTACCATAAATATCTATGATATGGATGTTTTTTCATTGTTGCGTTTTATTTATTTATTTATTTTTTATATTTTTTTGCATGGATGTCATTTTGAGGCAATTTGCTGTCACTCAGTATGACTTTACATGTAAGAAATGTGTAAAAATGGACATGCAAATGTGAGTTTTCTCTTTACTGTATACATACAAATGTGTATAACCTTTTCCTGTGCACAACAGTATTGTACAGTATTGACTTTTCCCAGTACATTTGTACCTAATGTTGAAATCGGTATCTAAAATGCTCAGTGTAGTACACAATAGCATTCTTGTATAGTACAGTATAGCTGTGCATTACAGTCAGTGCCAACAAAAAAAGTAGAACAAAAATGAAATTTGTATATAACAAACATTTCCAGGGTTGACTGCCACGGTGAAAAAACGTTTCAACATTTTGACCAGTATGGCTCACATGATGACGAAAAAGATTTTCAATTTGGTGGCATTGGCCACTTTACTGACACAATCATTTTGGTTTCTACATTTTGCAGGCGTGCAATAGAGTTGTGATGTCCCATAAAACAGCACTTACAGGATGGATGGATGGATGGATAGACAGACAGACAGACCGACCGACCGATAGACAGACATATAGATAGATACTGTAGATAGATAGATAGATAGATAGATAGATAGATAGATAGACAGACAGACAGATAGATAGATAGATAGACAGACAGACAGACAGACAGATAGACAGATAGATAGACAGATAGACAGATAGGATGGATGGACAGACAGACAAATATCCAGAAGGACGGACAGACAGACAGATAGATAAGATGGATGGACGAACAGTGTGACGGACAGACAGAAAGACAGATAGGCCGGATGGACGGACAGATAGGATGGATGGACAAATGGACAGACAGATAGGATGGACAGACAGAGTGGACAGATGGACTGACAGACAGATAGATAGACAGACCGAGAGATAGGATGGACGGATGGACAGACAGACAGACAGATAGGATGGATGGACAAATGGACAGACAGATAGGATGGACAGACAGACAGATTGGACAGATGGACTGACAGACAGATAGGATGGACGGACAGACAGACAGATAGACAGACCGAGAGATAGGATGGACGGATGGACAAACAGACATACAGATAGGACAGACAGACAGACAGGGCAGACAGACAGACAGACAGACCATTTTCTGTTTTATGTTATATTCAGGGCAGGCACTCACAGATATGTTCAGTAGACTATTAGGGAAATCTTGCTTGTTAGTTTTTACTTTTCTACTTTAACCACAGGTATGAACAATACAATACAATACCACAAAATGTCATGCATAGCCCAAATATTGGCAGTATATACAGTTTGTGAATAAAATTGCATTCTATTACCCGTGAAATTTCTGTAAATATATAAGCTAAGAATGCCACCTGGTGGTACTGAGCGGTCCAAACACGACATTTAAACCTTCAGGACATTCTTTCAATCCATTAACGACAGTATCATGAACGCATGACATTACATTAGGCACAAAAAAAATAAAGAATTGATGAAGCAATTTTAAGCCTAAATAGGTGTACATGAACACACCTCTATATATATATATTTATTATATAAATGATCAACTAGGTCGATGACGTAATGCATCAACCGTAGTGCAGTTATTGTTTTTCAGTGATTCTATATCACATAATCTAGAATTTATTGACTCGTTCCTACAGAATCCTTTGTATTGGTGTTTTAATACTGTTGCATTGGAAATAGTACGAACCATCAGGTTACGCAATTTATAATGAGAAATAATAATGCAATTACTCTGAAATTGTAAATATATTATCTCACGTGACCTTAATCAATATTTCACTGTTGTTGATGCAATCCCAAGGGGATTTTAACGCCTTTGGAATGCAGTAATGAGATTCAATCTGAATCTATAGTATAATTTACAATTTATTAATGTAATATATGTATTAATATATTTTATGCAATTAAATGTAATAATGTATTATTATTATTTACGCTTTCTTTAGTAAGAAAATAGATGATGGATGATACCTCATTAGCATTGTATAAGTATTATACAGAAATTAATTAGCAGAGACGGGCCATTTCTATTTAAATGAATAGAAGAAATTTAAAAACGCCCAACGGCAATAAACGGCCAACGGATGTAGAAAGGAAGTCCCGCCTTGCAGGTAAAAGAGCCAATCCCCTTTAGATACAGACATCACCTGTCAAGCTACTAGAGACCGCGCATGCGCATTAGATATATAAGCCGGGAAAATTAAGTTTTTTTTTTTGCGTACCCTTAGGTAAAGAAGCACAATTTATGATTCCAATGTTGTCAAATTTTACTGGTTATTTTAAATATGTTATTTAATCGTAATCATGGTCAACCGTTTTGGAGATTTTGGCCTTTCGCCATTCAAGTAGATAGGAGCTGCACTTTCATGACTGGAACTAGCCTCCCCGGGAGCGTTCCAAAAATGGCCGCCAGTGGACTGACTTGCTAGAGAGACTTTGGTATTGCATTAGAAATGCTCCTAAAACCATTAAACATTTATTTTGAGCGTGTCCTAAAGTACAACCCTTTTGTTTTACTTTTGGAAGACATCCAAACATCCAAAAAGAAGAGTTGTCATTAATATGAAATAAATAGATGTTACATTGTACACAACGTACAAATTTGTGTGATTGTATTATTTTACTGGCGCAATAATATACATACTGGACTGAGTGAAACAAAAAGCTTCTATATGAACATTTTAAATATAAGGTTAAAAACCGTTTTATTATGGACATGTTATCATGCACGCGCATTGATTTCTCACGCACGCGCCTTTCTCATGTTTATCGCCCCCTGGATTTTTTTGTTTTACCGTGATGCTCCGCGCGGTCGAGCAGCAAGATGGAAGACGTTCTGGATGATTTTGAGAAAGAAGCTGGATGCGTCCCAATCCTGCATCCTGAGGTAAAAACAGAAAATTGACATTCCCACATCATAGCGGAAGTCTTAAATAAAGTTGAACGATCATATGAAGTGATTTCAAATCTGGTCAAAGCGCCATTTCCTCAGATAAATCCTTCAGTGCTGCGTAATAGCATCGCTGCTAACGATAGCATGTCAAAATCTTAGATTTTAAATCTATTTTCCGTTTTATTGCATTTTAAGTTTATATTTCAGGGTTGGGACATGTTTTTAATTGCACACTGTGCAGTGACAAACATGTAATTAGTCTCTTCACGAGGGTATTCATAGTGCTGCGTTTGCATCTAAATGACAATAAACATTCACAGTCATCATGATCCTGTATAATTGTATTATATCGCTTATAATTTGATGTGTGTATATGTAATGGAGTATATAAGACTGTCGGATTGTTTCTGAATGCATTTGTGTCTTTAATGGTTGTTTAGCCAGTGAGAAATTACAAGCTTGTCCAGCTTCATTTCATTGTTTTCAATTAATCCATCAGTTTCATATTTTGCTATTTTATAAATGATTATCATTATCTGAGTTGCATTGGAGGATCTTTGTTTTTCTGGTTTATAAATCTCCAACTTTGCATTGGCAGGTCAGGTGGATTTGTTGTTGGATTGAGGCAGTAACAGCTCATTATAGAAATATGCATATTTTGTTTACACAATTAGATTTTGGATTTCTTCCATGTTAAAGGGATATCCCGGGTTCAATACAAGTTTAGCTC
The DNA here is from genome assembly GCA_032164185.1 of Moxostoma hubbsi. Taxonomy (NCBI): domain Eukaryota; kingdom Metazoa; phylum Chordata; class Actinopteri; order Cypriniformes; family Catostomidae; genus Moxostoma; species Moxostoma hubbsi. The sequence goes on from JAVLUX010000041.1 coordinate 20,954,478, forward strand.
AATCGACAGCAATTTAGACTTAATATTGATCGCCACAAAAAATTATATTTACTTGCCCCTCTTTTCTTTAAAAAATAAAATAAAATAAAAAAAAATGTGTTACAGTGAGACACTTACAATGGAAGTCAATGGGGGCCAACGTGTAACGTTAAAATACTCATTATAGCCACAAGATGTAAACAATATGCATGTTAACATGATTTCAGTGTGATAAAATCACTTACTAACCTTTTCTGTGTAAAGTTACATCCAGTTTTACAACTTCGTTGCCATGACGATGTGATGTAAACAAACTCTAAAATCCTAAAGACGGTGTGAAAGACTATTTAAACAACTACAGCTCAAATAACACACATGTTTTAATGGAAGAATTAACGTAAGTGCTTTTATAAAATGATAAGCTTCACATTTCTGCCTTTAAAACCCTCCAAAAATTAGCCCCATTGACTTCCATTGTAAGTGCCTCATTGTAACAGATTTTTGGAAGGATAAGCCAAAATTATTTTTTGTAGTAAGCAACATTATGCCACAGTTAGGGCTGGGCGAAATGTAAAAATATTTTTGCATTAATCGCTTTAAAAATATTGTGATATCCGATTCCATCGTCAACTCCTTGCTTTATTGATTGTGCTTTAAAAATCAAATAAATTTATTAAAACACAAAAAACATAAACTATATTTCTAAGTTCAAATTGCACTTTAAACAAATCAATTTACATCACGCAAGCATCCATCAATGACAACAGGTGGAAAATGACTAATAGCCTACGGATTAAAAACTAAAGATAATTGTATGTAAAATGTAAAGACAAAAATAATCAAAATAAATAAGCCTAATAAATTCCCTTGTGTTCCAAATGTGTGTTCTTACTGAATTTGTGTCTTTTGTGTTTTGGTAAAACATTTATTGCTGCCTTAAGACAATAAAATACAATTTTAGGTTTAAGGTGAACGTGTCTTTTTTACTTAATGATTGAATCACTTTCGTCTTTGTTTCTTTAATACATAGATATATATATAACTCAACCTGTAGAGTTGCGTTCACAATGCACGGCAACCACGTGGATATAAAGTGAACTAAACTCATGAGTTGATCGGAGATAATTTGCAGATGACATCATCATACTGGCAAACAGTTTTCAGATGAATGAATCCACTGTAGAGTGAAAACTCAATACATCCATATGACGCCTCTGAACAAACAGCTAATCAGACACAAGCAAGTTTGAAATCAAGGTGTCTTGCTTTATTGTGTAGGCTTAACCTTAAAACTGTTTAACGAAAATTACCCCATAATACCACCTTGCATCCATCCAGCAGTAATACCGGTGTTCGTTGGTTTCCTGTGGAGATTTTTTTTTTTTTCTCCGACCGACCAATCAAAACTTGGTCCACCAAGACTCTTCTCATCTACTAACATTTTGGTCGACTATCAGGGGGCAGCCCTAAAAATGACCCGTGCATGAAATGCATTTGGACGAGGAGCTTGCAAACTGGATTCAGCCTCGTCGCATGTGTCTGGTGGCGGGTGATAGTTTCACTCCCTGGCCACTGTTTAATATATTCAACGAGTTCCATGATCCACGGGTTTCCAGTCGGCATCAGGATCTTTGTTAGACATCGTCGCCATCCGATTACATCGTCATATCACCCAGCCCTATGCCACACATGCTGTCGATGGAGGTTAACTTGTATTCAACACAGAATATTCTAGGAGTGCACTAGATCACATTTGACTAGCTTTGTTATGGGTTTCAGGAACACTAGATGTTTCGATAACAACACTGATAATAATGTTATATTGTGGTTTGCATGTCTGTTATATTCTCTAGTGTTCCCTTTACCCTTGAGGGCTGCACCTTGTATGATATATATATATATATATATATATATATATATATATATATATATATATATATATAGTTTGTGTGTTTGTTTGTTGGTTGGAAGAATGTTGGTATGAGTTAATGGGTTAGTTGACTTAAATATATTAATTTCTCACCTTCATGCCATCCCAGATGTGTATAACTTTCTTCTGCTGAAGACAAATCATGATTATTTAGAAAACAATATCTCCACTAAAAATATAAGTCCTTGACTTTTTTTTTTTTTTACTATAACTCCCAACTTTCACTTTCAGATGTAAAAAGTAAAACTAAACAAGTGCCACATGTGTCATACAGATGTGAAAGAGAAAGTGGAGATTTACAGTAAAAAAAAGGTACAAATCTGTTTCTTACTTACACCTATCATATCACTTCTGAAGTCATGGATTTATGCACCGGAGTCTTATGCATTACTTTTATGCTGCTTTTATGTGCTTTTTTGGAGCTTCAAACTTCTGGTCACCATTCACTTGCATTGTATGGACCAGCAGAGCTGAGATATTCTTCAAATCTTTGTTTGTGTTCTGTAGAAGAAAGTAAGTCATGCACATCTGTGATGGCATGAGGGTGAGGAAATAGTGACGTATTTTTAATTTTTGGGTGAAATATCCCAAAGTGTGTAACAGTTTGATTTTCTGATATAGATCAGTTCTGTTGTCACTGTGATTGACATCTAACATATGCCAGAGATGTTCAAAAAACAAGAGTGATATATCCAAAATTAGCACCAAATGTCCTTCAGTGACTAGTCATAAAGATTTGTTCACCCCCCTTAAACTTTTGCGCCAAACTAGATCACTAAAAAGCATTTGCGTGAAGGAATACACACTTATGATGAGCTATTCAAGAGTTCGGACAGTGAGAAGTAGGTGTGAGTGTGCATGTTTGATTGACAGGTGTGTGAACGCACATACTGCGTATGAACGTGTGCAAAGTTTGTCCGCTGCGCTCATAACACCAGCCATGCTCCGATATTATTCGTTATTTATTCTGAACATCCTTTTGCAGTTGAATTCCCTCTCTAATGTGATTCGGCAATGTAGGGAACTAGCGTAAATCCTCCTGAAAATGGACATCTCACAATTCATACAGGCTTGATAGGCTGCTGATGATTTTATTATAACACGGGCCGCAAAAGATGGCCGGAGGGCCATGTTTTGAGTAGTGGTGTATGAGAAGGATGGTGTTTTGCATGTGTAGACACTTGATAGCAGGGTGAATAGTTTAGCTGACCTCATCATTTGACTTTGATCACAAATGTGAGCTTGTGTTTCCACTGCTGTCTGTGGCAGACAACAAATGAACAGTAGTACAAATGAGTGCCACCTGTTTCCTCCCATCACCCCTGAGATCAGTCCTGTCTGGTCATGTCTCCGAGTTCCTCTCAGGATGATGCCCTTAGTACCACAGAGTTCAAGATGAAGCCGTCTGCTGCTTGACCAGAGTTTTAAACCGCTTTTTGAGCATCCCGAATGGAGCCAACACTGCTCAGAGCTGTTGGTGATAAGGTCATTTTTTGCATGCCAACATCTGTTTTGCATTGAAAATCATTTGTTTTGTGAGGCATTGTATTTTGTTTTCCATTTCGTGTTGTTGTTTGTTTGTGTGTGTGTGTGTGTGTGTGTGTGTGTGTGTGTGAGAGACTTCCTTGACCAGTAAATTTAGCTGGAAAATGTAAAATTCGTTGAAAGTTTCGTGGCAGTTTCCTGGTGAAATGAGCACTAGAGGTGCTACAACAACAATGACTTTATTCACTAAAGTAAAACAGCTGATTATTTGTTTACAAACACTTTTCAGTCTTTTCCTCACTCAACGCTACCTTATGACATCTGAACATTGCAAGGCCATACATTTAAACCTTTGCATTACATAAACAACTAGGAAAGCAGGAAACAGTCACAATTTTCATAGTTTAACAGTGTAACCCCAGTGAGATCCTTTAGGACTTCCTCAAAGGCTAATATTAGCCTGATCACAAAGGTGATTAATCAGTCATTCATGTCAAACAAAACGATCCGAAACTGCCAATTTCCCAAATTACTAGAGATGCACCGATTGCAATTTTCTTAGGCGATTCTGATTTTTCCGATTTTCTTTCTAAGAACTATTATTGACCGCATATACAAACGAAATCTTCCTTTCTTCAATGCTAAATGTAATTTTCATAATAAAATAAATATTAAACATTATAATTTCCCCCCAAAAAAGTTCCAGGATCTTCTCTGACTTCTGATATATAAAGTGCTCTAGAGGAAGAAATAACAATTAACTGCAAATGAGTTGCTTTATATAACACAACTGATGTCATTTTCCACTATTTTTATAAATGGACCTTTTTCTATTTTTTACTCGTCAAACAAAACAATTCCAAATATTACAAGCCTGAACTGAAGTGTCCAATACGCTCAACATTGACATTAAGCGACGTTGATCCCAAATATCAGAGGGAAAACTGATCGCTGCTCCGGGATCGGCTTGTAACTATACCTGTCGTCACTCACCCCCGTTTTTCCCGGGAGTCTCCCGTATTTCGCACCCATCTCCCGTTTTGTTATTTCTCCCGGGAAACTCACACCATCAACGCATCAAACACATTTCTAATAATGTGTGACCTCAACCTGGCAACCAACACCCATCTGTGACCTCAACCTGGCAACCGAAACCCATCTGTGACCTCAACCTGGCAACCGAAACCCATCTGTGACCTCAACCTGGCAACCGAAACCCATTTGTGACCTCAACCTGGCAACCGAAACCCATTTGTGACCTCAACCTGGCAACCGAAACCCATTTGTGACCTCAACCTGGCAACCGAAACCCATCTGTGACCTCAACCTGGCAACCGAAACCCATTTGTGACCTCAACCTGGCAACCGAAACCCATTTGTGACCTCAACCTGGCAACCGAAACCCATTTGTGACCTCAACCTGGCAACCGAAACCCATTTGCGCTGTTGAACTCTGCGCAGGCAGCAGACGCGGGAAGTTGAATCAAGCGTCACCGGTAGATGGGAGGAGACTCCGCTGGTGCTCCGGCGAACATGTATGTATGTATGTATGTATACATACATGTAAACGTGTAAATTTAACAGTCGCACTGATTTTAATATCGGACATGGTGGGAAAAATTACGTTACTCCGCACATTAAATCACAACGGCACAATTTATATGTATTTATCCCGCCTCTGCCATCGCACGGGTTACTTTAACCGTGCAAATATTACACATTACGAACTTTATGTATTTTGATCTTCCACGCCAATGTCATGTTTCCATGCGGCTGTGACGTGATCGCCTGTGCTGCTGGCAACAAAACGGACCGAATCGGAAAGACGTGAGACTGACCAGCCGGTTACCGGTCCGGGCCGAGCATGCGGAAAACCGGCTGATTCCGGTCCCTGGCCGGGCGATTGGTGCATCTCTACAAATAACAGATCTCTTAGACGGCAGAATCGTGGCAAATATCGCACAGTGTGCTCTGACATGAATAACGACACAAGCAAAATATTTAGCTGTTGCTAATCTGTTGAAGAGGCTCATCAGAGCTGGAAACGTAATGTCTTCCGGTATTAATTGAACGCCGGGCATCTCGTCAGTCAGTGATGGTGCAACTGGTCGTTTCACTGGCAGTGGAGCATTAGACCAGTATAGACCGTCTCAATCAAACCAGCTGCTCAAGTGCAACCAATTTTGAGGGCCTTTTGTGTTTCCTGCTTATAAAGTGGAGGGTAACTATTCACCGTAAGTCTTAAATTTCCCATGTCTACCTCTATCAGGAAGCTTCATTCTGCACTGAATATCACAGTATTGTGTGTTGCGTAATGCTGTTTATATGAAATATATGACATAATACGTCTGAGCATGTTTTTTTAGATTCATCGCCATGAATTAGGCCTAAAAGAGATCTGCAGTGTGTGTGTGAGCCTCAGCTCTGTGAGTTCAGCTGTAGACTGCTAATGTGTTCCTCTGAGCACTGACATGGTTTGGAGTATAATAACCTGCATTAACACTAATGCAGTGCCTATATGCATTATAAATGTGGGTTAAGTGGACATCTGCAACCAGAGAGCTGAAAACGGAAAACTTGCTTTCTGCATACTTTGTGTGTTTTTCTTTTTTGTTTTTTGGTTTATAGGACTGTGTTGGTCAAAAAAATAATTTATAAGTAAAATCAATCATTGTTTTCATGATTAAATTGCTTGCCCAGTGTGTCTTCAGCAGGTGTTATGCATGTGCAGAAGCATTATGTTTTCATTGGTAGACATTTGATAAGTCAATGCATTTGATAATTTGGGTTGTTGACTTGTGGTCAACCGATATGAATTTGTCAATGGCCGATATCTGTATTTAGAGAGCAGGATGGACGATAGCCGATTTAAATGCTGATAAACATATTACAATTTAACAACAGCAAATCAGATGTGCAAATCTTTTTTTTTTTTCTTTTTTTTTTTTAAAGTTAAACAAACACTTATGTGAGATATATATATATATATATATATATATATATATATATATATATATATACCCATGCACACACACATATATACACATATATACACATATATACCCATACATGTATATATATACACACATATACCCATATACACACATATACCCATATACACACATATACCCATATACACACATATACACACACATACCCATATACACACATATACACACATATACCCATATACACACACATATACACACACATACCCATACACACACATATATACACACACATATACACACATATACCCATATACACACACATATACCCATACACACACATATACACATATATATATACACATATATACCCATACACACATATACACATATATACCCATACACACATATACACCCATACACACATATATACACACATACCCGTACACACATATACACCCATACACACATATATACACATACACACATATACCCGTACACACATATATACACATATATACCCATATACACATATATACACATATATACCCATACACACATATACACCCATACACACATATATACACACATACCCGTACACACATATACACCCATACACACATATATACACATATATACCCATACACACATATATACACATATATACCCATACACACATATACACCCATACACACATATATACACACATACCCGTACACACATATACACCCATACACACATATATACACATACACACATATACCCGTACACACATATATACACACATATACCCGTACACACATATATACACATATATACCCGTACACACATATATACACATATATACCCGTATACACATATACACACATATACCCGTACACACATATACCCGTACACACATATACCCGTACACACATATACCCGTACACACATATACCCGTACACACATATACCCATACACACATATATACCCGTACACACATATATACACATATATATACCCATATACACATATATACCCGTACACACATATATACACATATATACCCGTACACACATATATACACACATATACCCGTACACACATATATATACACATATATATACCCATATACACATATATACCCGTACACACATATATACACATATATACCCGTACACACATATATACACATATATACCCGTACACACATATATACACACATATACCCGTACACACATATATATACACATATATATACCCATATACACATATATACCCGTACACACATATATACACATATATACCCGTACACACATATATACACACATATATACCCGTACACACATATATACACATATATATACCCATATACACATATATACCCGTACACACATATATACACATATATACCCGTACACACATATATACACACATATACCCGTACACACATATATACACACATATACCCGTACACACATATATATATACACATATATATATATACCCATATACACATATATACCCGTACACACATATATACACATATATACCCGTACACACATATATACACATATATACCCGTACACACATATATACACACATATATACCCGTACACACATATATATACACATATATACCCATATACACACATACCCATACACACATATATATACACATATACCCATACACACATATACCCATACACACATATATACACACATATACCCATATACACATATACCCATACACACATATATACACACATATACCCATACACACATATATACACACATACACATATATACCCGTACACACATATATACACATATATATATACACACATATACCCATACACACATATATACACACATATACACACATATACCCATACACACATCAGTGTTTCCCCTAGGTTTACAGCTTTTGGGGGGGGTGTTTGGTTGGTTGGGGAAAATCGACACAAACACTTAAAGAGTCATGGTGTTCATTTGTTTCTTTTAATGGCAGCAATGAATATATTAACTGAACAATTATTTTAACTGTACATTAAACTAAACATTGGAACATTTATTTTTATGTAATTTATCCACAAAGTGTGCCGCTTTTGTCACTGCAGTGTATCTTTCTGGGCTTTTGGAAGAACATTTCCAGAGCCTCTTGATATGGGAAGTCAGGAACGTCTGGCCCATTTATTGAGATCCGCATGCATGCTGCAAGATGGTCTCCTTGCAGCCTATTGCGGATGTTTGCCCTGTGAGCGTTTAAAAAACGCAAATATTTTTGTCTGGTTTTCATCTGGTTGACGCAACATATTTCCCGCCGTGCGCTCTCTGTCCACTAGTGCTCATCTGTATGTGACGCAAGTGTTTGTTTGTGTGTGAGTGTGTGCACTCATTGGGTTAATTGTAAACGCGCAAACACAGACAGAAAAGACAGGCCATCGTGGAAATAAGATAAATAACATATTACTTAAGGGCTATTTAGTTTGTCTAATAAAATAACAAATTGTAAACTGGCGCTATAAAGAAAATCAAATCAAATTTACTTGACCTTCAAGGGGGGCGAGGTGAGCCGTTAGGAGGGCGGGGCGCCCCCCTTATATAATGGTAGGGGAAACACTGCTATTGTTGACAAGTAAGGTTGTCCAATTTATTAAAATAATAAATCTTTAAAAATCTAGTTTAAAACACATGTATAAATGTAATGTGTGTTAACATTGGTTTTATACATTTTTGAAGAACATTTTATAGCATTTTCTAATCAAAAAAATGTATTAACAAATTTAAAGATGTCAAGTGGTGCAATTGTTGAGTAAAAGGTACTCAAATGTATCATGATTAAGAAAGTTTTTTTTTTTTTTTAATTTAAGGTAAAAATATTTTTGAAACATTTTCTTAGGATTACTCCATTTGACCTAAACAAAATGTGCATATTCATTAAAATGTAAAAATATCTAATATATATATATAATATTTTTTAAAACTTTAAATGGTCTGCACTTACATAGCGCCTTTTTAACCTTATCGGTATTCAAAGCATTTTACAATGTGACTCATTCACCCATTCATACACACATTCATACACCAATGACGGCAGAGCTGCCATGCAAGGTGCTAGCCTGCCATTGGGAGCAACTTGGAGTTCAGTGTCTTGCCCAAGGACACTTCGGCATGTGGGCTGGGAATCGAACCGCCAACCCTGCGATTTAGTGGCCAACTAATTAAGCAGGGTGGCAAAGTGTACAGCCCACCTCAATAGGATACTATCCTGATCCTTCAGGAGCTTTAGACCATCAGCTGTCTTCAGGGACATGATGCAGCGATTTCTTGGGCTGTATATGGTTTTGACAGCAGAGTCTTACGGCCGATGGATTGGGCTGCTGATATAGGTCCACTGTTGTTCCATGGTTCAGACAAGGTTCCAGCTCACTTAGTTTCTCAGCTAAGAGGTGTCGGAACTCCCTTCTGGCTAATTTGCTTCCCAAGCGGTTGCAATATAGCTTCTTTTTATTAGGCTTTTGCAGCCGCAGAGGTGGACAAACTTTCATATGGAGCTTGGCCACAATCATACGATGGCAGCACTCTGCATCCCTCATGGCACGGGTGACGTGAACATTCTTGATGTCACTACGCCTCAATGATGAAGTCAATCACGTGCCAATGTTTAGAGCGAGGGTACATCCATGAAGTCTTATACTTGGCCTTCTGCTGGAAGGTGGTGTTGGTTATGGTAAGGTTATGCTCAGAACAAAGAGTAAGTAGCCTCATGCCATTTGCATTCACCCTACCGATACCATGCCTACCTAATACCCCACCCCATATCCTGTTGTTCTGTCCCACCCTAGCGTTAAAGTCCCCAAGCAAGAGGATCTTGTCACTCTTAGGGATCCGGCAAAGAGCTTCATCCAGTGTCTGATAAAAGCGTTCCTTGGCCTCGTTCTCAGATGTCAAAGTTGGTGCGTAGGCACTAAGAAGTGTGGCGTAGCGCTGCTTTGCCAGGGGGATACAGAGGATCATTAGCCTTTCATTAATACCAACAGGTGTTTCTGTGAGACTTGGTAGAAGCGTGTTCTTGATCGCCAGTCCATGTTGTCCACCTGTGGGGAAACCTTTCCAGAAGAAGGTGTAACCCATCCCTTCCTCTGTTATAGAGCCTTCATCCAGGAGCCTGGTCTCACTCAGGGCAGCAATGTCAATGTTGTAACGCCTTAGCTCAGCAGCAATCAGAGCTGTTCTCCGGTGAGGCCTGTCAGAGATGCCATACGAGTCTAGGAGAGTCCTTGCATTCCATGTTGCCAGTTTTAGGTTATATTGTTTCTTATTTCGACCGCAGTAGTTGAATGACCCGATCCAGGTGCGATTGAATGGGCAATTTTTAGGCCACCTTTTCTAGGCCCTTCCCCAATTGGGGTGAGCAGTGTGGTCCCTAAATAGGGCTGCTCAGTTGCACGGGTCTGCGGAAAACAGCTGCCAATCAGTCCCAGCTGCTAGCGACCAAATACCCTGTGCCGCTATCATGCAGGGTTCTGAGTAGGAGCTCCCAGTCCATTCGTACCTGCTCCCATTGCCAGACACCCCATCGCTGTCAGACTTCAACCTATGTAAGGTCCAGATATTATTCACCGTGGTCAAAAGTGGAGACCTGCGCAAGGAAGGGTTTTAAAGTGCCACAGGGGGTGTGCCATCCCCAGTAGCACTATCTTCACCATGATGGGGTAAATCCAGTGGCAAGGGGGGTCCCGGGACAACTGGTCCCACATCTTTGCTGCAGGAGGCTGCCGGGACCTTTGTTTGTTAAGACCCACCTATTGTGCTCAGCCAGCGCATTGCTTTTCTGTCAGGGTGGGCTACCTTACCCTTAGTCTCAGTAGACTTACCACAAGGCAGTGGGGCTATTTGCCCATAGCTGGGGCAGTGGTTGATGGGCGCCAGGGCATGTCCACACAGTGGTAGGGCTGCACACCTCGTCTCTGGGGCCCACTGCTGCTCCGATATCCCCTGTAGTTTAGCCTGGGACCGTGAGATACCCAGTTACCCTTTGTGGCCCCAGGGAGGCACTGCAGGAGTCTTGGTGGTGGAGAGGCTCTGTACTGCAGGAAGAGTCTTACACACTCTGCTCCTCTTTTCACCTTCTGTCAAGGGGCTAGCCAGCGGCAATAGCTGTAAGCAGAGAGTAGCAAGCATATAGCATAAAGCGGCAAGCAGTACTACTACACTACTGCACTAGACGCTTCACGCACCCTGTGCAATATACCTACACACACACACACACACACACACACACATTGGCCTGACATTACACACTCACACATTGTGTTTGCAGGACTCCCCTGTGTCCTTAAGGTGTGTTCTGTTTGCCTTTTGTGTTTGTTAAACGCTTATAACAAGGTCAAGATTTGGTCAGGGTTTGGTGTACAGGATACAGCTGGAGGCTCGGGTCAGAATGGATATTTTGGGGGATTAAACAGGACATTAGCATCTCTGAGTATTGAGCCTTTAATATAATAGCCAGATGCCGCCTATACTAAGTATAGTAGAAGCTTCGGGACATTTGGTGGACATTCCCTCCACACCCGCTTTTCCCTGAACCTGTGAGTACCAGCATCAGTAGCAAATGCAGACCAAAGTATTTTGTCTTCAAAGGGACTAATACACTATCCATTGATAGTAGAGGTAGACCAATATATCGGTTTTACAGATTAATTGGTTCTAATAGTTGCTTTTTGGAACTGTCGATTATCGGACAAATATTATGCCGATAGTGTCCCCCGCGCACACATGCAGAGACCTTGTAATTTGGCTTTGGTATACGCAACGCATAATTAAAAATATATTTTAAATTTTAAACTTTAATTTCAGTGCAATCAATGGATTCATCCAAAAGTGGAAATAATTTTGCTTTCAGAGGCTTTATATGGAGTTAGGATGAAAATAAGGTGCATTGCAACAGACAGCTCACTGGAGGTTAAGTAATGCACTAAATAGGGAGCAAGGGAGCATCCTATAGGTCTCCTATAACTGTTCTGAGACCAGTGCAGACAGACAGCACACTGGAGGTTAAGTCGTGCACTAAATAGGGAGCAAGGGAGCATCCTATAGCTCTCCTATAACTGTTCTGAGACCAGAGCAGACAGACAGCTCACTGGAGGTTAAGTCGTGCACTAAATAGGGAGCAAGGGAGCATCCTATAGGTCTCCTATAACTGTTCTGAGACCAGTGCAGACAGACAGCCCACTGGAGGTTAAGTAATGCACTAAATAGGGAGCAAGGGAGCATCCTACAGCTCTCCTATAACTGTTCTGAGACCAGCACAGACAGACAGCACACTGGAGGTTAAGTCATTCACTACATAGGGAGCAAGGGAGCATCCTATAGCTCTCTATGCAGTTAAGTGCGTTCACTCCTAAAATCTGATCAAAAGTTCAGTTTCAGGCTGCAGATGATGTTTGGATCAACATGTTTGACACACATGGGACAATGATCATCAGTACATAGATTCACCATTTATAATGGATCATTTTATTTGAACATGGTTGGCTGTGATTGGATGATGCTGGACATTACTTTGAACCTGAATAAATTATGCTAATTTCTGATGTAATGTCTGTAACATCTCAAAAACGTAAATAACCAACACTCCTGCAAACATAATAAAAATGGGACTTTCTTTAACTTTGTATCATTTAAAATTTGCAACTTTTGTCCTGCATCAATTTTTAGGAAACCCTTGACCGATTAATCGGTTATTGGCCTTTTCCACGACCTAAGTTATCGATTAAGACAAAGTCCACTATTGATTGACCTTAAATCTGTTTCGCTTTTATAAGTCCACTTATAATTTTAAAGGAAATGTATATCCTTTGATTGTCAGTCATCCTTGACATGAACCCTTTAAATGCCTCTTTCAGTAGGTGTCGCAGGTCTTGAACAGTGTGTTTGAGTTAGATATCAGGGTTCTTTGTCACCATTGCGACTGACCGTAAATGTCACACGTGTGCCTTCGGTGTCAGTTGCCATCCACCAGTCCTGACCTGACTGTCTGACTCTTTCTCATGCAGGAAATTAAAACCCAGAGTCAGAACCATGGCTACACCGAGAGTGTTAGCCGCAAGAGCCATGTGGACGACTACAGCACCTGGGACATCATCAAAGCCACCCAGTGAGTGTGTATACACACACACACACACACAAACAAAGCACGACTATTTCCTTAAAGGGATGGCTCATGTCTGTCCACACTGTGACATTCTGGAGATTTTAACATTACATTTCAGACTTTGCTGCATATGTTGGCATAATGTAGTAACAGTCCTCTGAATGTACTCAGTGTGATTGTAATATATGTGTTTCTAAGCACTAACTGAGTTTATGATGTATTCTGGTTTAATAGTTTCATTTGAACTGTGTTTTTGTGAAGGTACGGGATATTCGAACGCTGTCGTGAGCTGGTGGAGGCCGGGTATGACGTGCGTCAACCAGATAAAGAAAATGTTACACTCCTACACTGGGCGGCGATCAACAACCGCGTCGACCTGGTCAAGTACGTCTCTCTTTTGGATCTGACAGTTTTCCCAGTTAGTTTTTTCTCTTGTTACAATTAAGACACACACAGAGGAAGAGAGAGAGAGTAATTACACTACCAGAGTGCTGAATAAGAAAAGCAGCACAAACAGGCGGCACAGACTGAAATTGGTGCAATTGTGTGTGGGCACATGCATGTCCTCATCTTGGGGGAGGAGGTTTGCAACACACTCTTTAGTTGTGCATTTTACCTTCTCTTTTGCAACTGATGATTAAGTTTAAGAAGTGTACATTTTCACAGTTTTTATTGACAAAAATAAAACCTTTTTGTCTTTTGATGACAATGTCCTTTAAAATTAGTCAATGTCTTATCATGTCAAATTCATTCATTTTTGTCAATTCTACCGTTTACAAAAATGGCATATAATTTTAGTCACCAAAAACAACATATTTTAGTTGCAAAATGACAAAACCATGCATCAAAGACCAAAGTTTAACCAAACATTATGCTTTGATATTTGACTGATCCCTCTGAATGCAATCGATGCAGAATCTGTTTCTTTTACACTTCCTGAAACTTCACTAAAGTTTTTCCTCACTTCCTGTAGATAAAATTGACATGTATAAATTTCCGGGAGGTACACGCTCGACTGCATATCCTCGCACAGAAACTGACTGTGTGAAGCAGAGCACGGTTACTCATTAAGTGTGGCGCATGTCCCGGGCATAATAAATACAGGAGCGGATTTACTGTATGGAGAATGGAGACCTTCAGCCGCAAGCGGTGAGCCAAGTGTGCCAAAGGGCAAGCTGCCAAACGGTATCTCTTCACAGTGCCCGAAAACGCTCAGTTGCTGTCATCTGAGACAGTTTAAAAATGAAACTGCATGAGAGAGACCGAGAAGGACCTGGCTGTTCAGCAAGCTGTAGTCCGGTATACTGAACGTATAGAGACTGACTGACAGACCTGACCTCAGAAAATAATAGTTTTGAGATTTTAAACTTTAGGAAATTAAACCTTTTGCATTCAGTTTGTTTTATATCTGTATGCCTTTTGGGCTTTTCCACTGCACGGTTCAACTCGACTCTTTGGGGTTTTCCACTGTGGGTAGTTCCTGCTACCTGATGTTTTTTATTACCACCTCGGTCGAGGTTTCAAGCGAGCCGAGTCGATGCTAAATGTGATGTCAAAATCCTGCCGATCACTGATTGGTCAGGGTGAATCGTCACTACTAGCGTAACTCGATTTCCGACACGAGACATCAACCCGCTAGTTTTAAAGTTAGCAACAGCGATAACAGTATCATTTGTTCACGCGACTTCCGAATTGTGAAAAAAGAAATGGCTGTGCATAAAACCACGCCGTGGTCAATAAACGATGTGCAGAAGGTCCTCTCATTAGCGATGAGCGAAACGAAAAAGTGTCTCAGGAAGTGTCTCAGCTGTTGTCCGCACACGGCTACCACCGGACCTACCAACAGTGCAGGGAAAAGTTAAAAAACTTAAGTGACTACAGGACCATCAAGGAAAAGTGGAAGTGGTTCGACCAAATGGACGCTATCTAAACTGGCGAGCAATGGGAGGGAGAGCGCCCTGGACTCAGCCACGATGGAGGATGGTACGTTTTGTTACGTTAACTCTATACTCTGCTTGAAAGCTTCACTTTATTTAGTTGACCAGATACTGTAAGCTGCTTCAAAAACAACCAGGACAATTTACCTGTTACACTTGTGTGAAATCACCATCAACATCTGCTTTATGCAGCACAATGAGCTAGCAGCTAACAGCTAGCGCTCGTGTTATTGTTTTGGTCAGTTTGTGTCGTGTTTAAGATGATGTCACAGCAGTAGAGGTGGCGTAACTATGACGATCAGCCACTAATCCCACCCATGTTTAGGTGGCACTAAACCGCAGTGGAAATGCAAGCTCAGAAAAAGTAACGCAAGTCGAACCGTAACGTGCCGTGGAAAAGTGCCATATATTGTCTAATAATGCTTTGGCAATGTACACTTAGTTTTTCTTGCCAATAAAGCTTTGATATAAATTGAATCTACACATTTGATCATATTATGTAAAAAGTCCAATAGAAAAGGCAGAAGATGTATCCCAATTTGAAATGCCCAATTCTCACTACTTAGTAGGTCCTCGTGGTGGCGCGGTTACTCGCCTCAATCCTGTTGGTAGAGGACAAGTCTCAGTTGCTTCTGAGACCGTCAATCCACACATCTGATCACGTGACTCGTTGTGCATGACACCACGGAGACTCACAGCATGTGGAGACTCATGCTACTCTCCATGATCCACACACAACTCACCACACGCCCCATTGAGAGCGAGAACCACTAATCACCACCACGAGGAGGTTACCCCATGTGACTCTACCCTGCCTAGCAACCGGGCCAATTTGGTTGCTCAGGAGACCTGACTGGAGTCACTCAGCACACCCTGTATTCAAACTCACGACTCCAGGTGTGATAGTCAGCGTCAATACTCGCTGAGCTACACAGACCCCATATGATTATAATTTTTTAATGTTTGTTGTAATCGCAATTAATCAAAGAAAACTGTGTGATTTAATTGGTTAATTTAACAACATGAGAAAACTGTCCTGAAAACCTGAACTCCTGAAATAGTAGCATATAATGAAAAACTGAAGTATTAGCTACTTTTTGAAGTTACCCTGTCGTGAATTGCTCACGTTTGGACAGTTCAGGATATTGTGTGGCACATTTGAAGGAAACGGTGTGTTCACAAAACAAGTTTTAACTTGGTTAAAGTTCACCTGCTTATTGTCTTCATTGTCTGCACGGATATTACCTTTATGTTGTGGATATAGCTGCTTAATTTGGCATATATAGACTTTTATTTCAATCAATTCTTTCTAGATTTTGCATTAAAAAAAATATTTAAAAACAGTGTTAGAGTATTTATATTTTCTCCTCATATTTTTGTCAACCGTATGTTTTTATTAAAACCGTTTGATGCTTGTTATTTTCGTCAGTTACTCCGTTGACCAGATGAGGTCAACACTGGATGGTCAAGTGTTTTTCTGAATGTTTTGCATGTTTACAGGTACTACACATCTAAAGGTGCTATAGTGGACCAGCTGGGAGGAGATCTCAATTCAACACCTCTGCACTGGGCTACAAGGTGACATGCTAGTTTTGTGTGCGCTTCTGGCTAGCGTGAAGCTTCATCGCATTCAATAGGAGGTGTGTTGTCTCTTTCTCATCTGAGATCAGTCTGCTCTCGCTCTCTGTTTCAGACAGGGCCACCTATCCATGGTGGTGCAGTTAATGAAGTACGGCGCAGATCCGTCTCTGATTGACGGCGAAGGCTGCAGTTGTGTTCACCTGGCCGCTCAGTTTGGACACACCTCAATAGTGGCTTATCTTATTGCCAAGGGACAGGTACAACAAAATTCCTGGCAATCAGCGCATATTTGATGTTTAATACACTGTCAAAAATCTTATAGCACATTATTGTACTTGGCAACCAAGCAGCCAACAAAATATAATCAGTTGTGGCTGATTAAGACAAATTAATTAAATTAATTATTAATGGGGAAAATTAAGTTATTTCCCCACATGATTCTTGATGTATAGTGAGTTTTCAACCTGCAGGGGGCGTATGTGACATTTCTATCCACAGATGCTTGACCTATACAATGCCACAGTTACTTAAAGTTTATAAAATAAGCTCTTCCACTATAAGGGTCTTCCACTGTTGTTTTCTGTATTTAAGCTCAATCTGGTCTTGCTTTGAAGTCTTTGTTCTAATCCTCCAGGACGTTGATATGATGGATCAGAACGGCATGACCCCTTTGATGTGGGCAGCTTATCGAACGCACAGGTGTGTGTTTCCAAAGAGAAAGTATTCCTTCATTGTTGTGAAATGTGAAGCTAATATGTCTTGTGTTATACTGCAGCGTTGACCCGACACGGCTGCTGCTGACGTTTAACGTGTCTGTGAATCTGGGTGATAAATATCATAAGAACACGGCTCTGCACTGGGCAGTACTGGCAGGAAACACAACAGTCATCAGTCTACTGCTGGACGCCAATGCAAATGTAGATGCACAGAACATCAAGGTAAAGTCCAGATGATTGCTGTGAGGAGTGACGCACTGATGTGATGAGTGTAGATATCTAATTGCATGTCATTTGTGTCAGGGGGAGACGCCGCTGGATTTGGCCAAACAGAGGAAGAACGTGTGGATGATTAACCATTTACAGGAGGCCAGACAGGCCAAAGGTTACGACAGCCCGTCATACCTGAAACGACTCAAAATGGACAAGGTGAAGTAGCCAGAATACTTTGTCCTGAATGTTGAATCAAAACGACACGTAATATAAAATCGAAATAATCTTAATAAATGTCCTATGTTTTCAGCGATCACGTAATCCAGTCAGAATTAAATATGAAACACGGAATTTTGCAGAATTGTACAAATTTGGGATAAAATTACAATTATTTTTTTTTTCTCCCCAATTTGTAATGCCCAATGCACTCTTAAGTCCTCGGGCGGCGTAGTGACTCGCCTCAGTCCAGGTGGTGGAGGACGAATCTCAGTTGCCTGTCTGCAATTATCTTCTTGCAATTGGAGGTGAACCTGTGGATGCATTGCACCATGTGAGGTGGTGGTGGTGGTGGTGGCTAGAGCACAGGGCTGCTAATCAGAAGGTTGCTGGTTCGAACCCCACGGCCACTACCATTGTGTCCTTGAGTAAGGCACTTAACTCCAGGTTGCTCCGGGGGGATTGTCCCTGTAATAAGTGCTCTGTAAGTCGCTTTGGATAAAAGCGTCTGCCAAATGCATAAATGTAAACGCATTTAAGGCCTACCTTCAATCTCAGTGCCTTTTTGCTTGACATCATGGGAGAATCTAAAGAAATCAGACAAAAACTTTTTTGGACCTCCACAAGTCTGGTTCATCCTTGGGAGCAATTTCCAAATGCCTTAAGGTGCCACGTTCACTAGTACAAACAATAGTACGCAAAACAAAAGTATAAACACCATGGGACCAGGCAGCCATCATACTGCTCAGGAAGGAGACCAATTCTGTCTCCTAGAGATGAAGATGATGTAGTTTGGTGCAAAAAGTGCAAATCAATCCCAGAACAACAGCAAAGGAGCTTGTGAAGATGCTGGAGGAAACGGGTAGACGAGTATCTAGATCCACAGTAAAACGAGTCCTATATTGACATAACCTGAAAGGCTGCTCAGCAAGAAAGAAGCCACTGCTCCAGAACTGCCATATAAAAGCCAGACTACAGTTTGCAAGTGCACATGGGGACAATTGGAGAAATGTCCTCTAGTCTGATGAAACAAACATTGAACCGTTTGGCCATAATGACCATCGTTATGTTTGGAGGAAAAAGGGTGAAGAACCCCATCCCAACCGTGAAGCATGGGGGGTGGCAGCATCATGTTGTGGGGGTGTTTGCTGCAGGAGGGATGGGTGCACTTCACTAAATAGAGCATCATGAGGAAGGAAAATTATGTGGATATATTGAAGCAACATCTCAAGACATCGGCCAGGAAGTTAAAGCTCGGCTCAAATGGGTCTTCCAGATGGACAATGACCCCAAACACTCCTCCAAAGTTGTCGCAAAATGGCTCAAGGACAATAAAGACAAGATATTGGAGTGGCGATCACAAAGCCCTAACCTCAATCTGATAGTAAATGTGGGCAGAACTAAAAGCGTGTGCGAGCAAAGAGACCTACAAACCTGATTCGGTTACTCCAGTTCTGTCTGGAGGAACGGGACAAAATTCCAGCAACTTATCGTGAGAAGCTTGCAGAAGGATACCCAAAACATTTGGCCCAAGTTAAACAATTTAAAGGCAATCCTACCAGATACTAACAAAGTGCATGTAAACTTCTGACCCACTGGGAATGTGATGAAAGCAATAAAAGCTGAAATGAATTATTCTCTCGACTATTAAACAGAAATATGTCATGTTACTGAGGTTAAATACGTGGCTGTGTGTGTTTGCAGGAGTTCCGGCAGAAGGTGATGTTGGGAACGCCATTCCTGGTGATTTGGTTGGTGGGGTTCATTGCTGATCTGGACATCGACTCGTGGCTTATCAAGGGTGTGATTTATGCAGTAGTGTGGCTCGTCGTGCAGTTCCTCTCAAAGTACGTCTCACACACTGTTAAATCTGCTAATCCGGCTGTGAGTGAGGGCTGTCATCACTAAAATGTGTGCGCTTTTCTCTTCTTTCTCTTTAGGTCTTTCTTCGATCACTCCATGCATAGTGCTCTTCCTCTGGGCATCTATTTGGCCACCAAGTTCTGGATGTACTTCACCTGGTTTTATTGGTTTTGGAATGATATCCTTTTCATGTGCTCCAGATTGATTAAGTTGAGACCAGGAATAGCAGACCGGCACTTTTACTCAAGACATAAACTATTGATTATCACCGGTTGGCACAAAACAACCGGTGGGCTGTTGAAACGACCCACTAGCCTGACCCATCTGGCAATATTTGACTTCGTCAATCTTAATAACTCAAAGTTGAAAGGCTTGTAAATTATAAGGCAGAAAGGCCTTTGAGACGCCCATGTGAACAAACGCTGGGTGCGACGGGCGCAATATTGAGGCTGAGAATTGGGCCGATTATACGAAAAGCCACTTCGGAAAACTTCATACAGTCTCAACGGTTACCATGATATTAAATGACAAAAGATTTTGATTGTACCACCCACCCCTAATTTAGTCAGTCTGCCTAAGCCGATTTGCCACAGATTGAGAGAAAGATGTTGTAACATTATATTGGTGCTTTGTACTATAAAGCTCCAGGCAGATATATCCATTTACGACAGGCTTTCTTTGGCTTGACATGGATGTGCCGAAGATTCCAAGGAAAATGTAATCAGGAGTGACAATACATATAGTGAAATGTACACCTTGAGTCATCATATGTGGGTGAGGGAAACGGGTACAAATACACCAACATCTGTCGATCTATAGCAGAATTTGCTCTGTAACAACACATTTCTGTTTATGGCTCCGTCCAACAGTGGAAAATAGGATTTCTTCCCAAAAGCTGAAGCATTTCCTCCTGTCTTAAACGCCACAGTGACTCATGTCTGGACTTGCCTATTGAGTGAAGCTGTTGAAGTGTGGTTTGTGTGGATCTCTGCTATAATAAGAGGTTTTGGAGTGATGGATGTGTGTGTGTTTAGCGTGCACAGAATAGCCATGTGTCCAGGTGTGTTTCAGCAGACCTCAGGAATAGAAATAGAAACAAACACTGCAGCTGAAATCTGATCAAGCGCTCTGGGTGGGTCTGTTTCCCCGTCATCATCTTCATCATGCAACAATAAAGCATCTCTTCTGGGTTCCTGCTTTGAGCACAGACGTTCCTGCTGTAATTATTACCCGTGCCGTTTTGGAATAACCCAGCTGTGTCACATGTTAGAAAAACCACCGATCCCCTTAAAGGAGAAAGTGATTTCCCCCTGTTTCATTAAAATGTTGCGGTTCTGAATTACACTGAACTGTGTCCAGTTGCCCAGTTCACCTGATTGGTTAGTGAATCGGTCCAATCGATTCTTAAAAATACTTATCCAGTAATCACAAACCTCTAGACAGTTCATGGTAAAGTTCATGGAAATTCATTGGTCCAAAAGTGTGTTGCAGTGTCATATATAACATAACAAGCTTTCTTAACGCTCCACACATCTGCCATTCGTCACCATTCACCTGCCCTTCCTGTTGAACAGTCTGGCTCTCTTCTACAACTTTGGCAAGTCCTGGAAATCTGATCCTGGCATTATCAAAGCCTCTGAGGAGCAGAAGAAAAAGGTAAAATGTCAAATAGAAGAGTTCATCTGTAATTACAGCATGTGTTTAGCAGGCCTGACTCTGACCATACTGTAATTGTGTTGAATATCTTCAAGTATAGGGGGTAAGCTCATATTTTGTGATTTTTGATGTATGGGGTCGGCGTTCACATCATTTTCAGAAATATTTGACAGTTGGGTGGGCTTGCACTTTTTAACAAGTTTCAGTCTTTTCTCTTAATCTCTCCTTTTTTGTCCTCCTCTAGACTATAGTTGAATTGGCAGAAACGGGTTCTCTGGATCTCAGTATATTCTGCAGCACTTGTTTGGTAATTATGACTCTCTTCCCATTATAAAAACAAATGCTTTAACACTTAACCCGCTCCACACGAGTGTCATGCTCTAAAGTGTGCCAACTGATAGCAGAACAGTCTTATTTGCATTGAAATTTGCATTGAAGTGCCCGCACATTAAAACAGTTTAACGGCCTGTTCTCCACAGATACGGAAACCCATCAGATCAAAACACTGCGCCGTGTGCAATCGATGCATCGCCAAGTTTGATCACCACTGCCCGTGGGTTGGCAACTGCGTAGGTGAGTCTCCCAATGCCACAATAGCACGTTCTTTCTAAAAAGAGCTTTTCATTTGATGTTATTAACAAGAAGAGCCAGAGATTCTTCTCTGAGCAGATGTATCTGGTTTTGAGGCGGGTCAGCTGAAAATTGCATCTCAAAATCTCCCTAAAACAAAACACAAAAATAAGGTTTTTCACACACAGGCCTCATTGCTGGGTGAGAAAGACCCTTAAAGTAATTCTGTATTTCATAATCATTTTGTCTTGTTTCAACACTCACATAAAAGCTTTGCTTCAGAGACAAGTCGAGTCAGAAGTCATTCACACACATAAACGCACGCGCACTTGCTCTCAAACTATCGATATACACCCTGGCCATCAAACTGTTTGTTGGATTAGTTTGAGCCAAAGTCTGATAGTTGTGCATGAAATAGGGTGTATAAGAGAGAGAGATGAGACTCATTCCTCACTTCTGTCTGATGATTTAATCCTCTTTATCTCTGGACAGGAAGTGGAAACCACCGTTACTTTATGGGTTATTTATTCTTCCTGTTGTGTATGATCTGCTGGATGATATATGGCTGCATTTGTTGTGAGTTATACGCACACACGTACAGCACACACTGCTGTGCAGTTATTTGTCTGTGGTCTGACTGTCTGTCTGTATATCTGTCTGTCTACAAAACTAACTGTCTGTCTGTGTACATATCTGTATGTATGTCTGTCTGTCTACATATCTGTCTGTTTATCTACATAACTATTTGTCTGTCTGTCTGACTACATAAAAATATCTCATTTGTATCTGTCTGTATACAAAAGTGTCTGTCTGTCTGTTTGTCTACATGTCTGTCTATCTACATAACTGTTTGTCTGTCTATCTGTTTGTGTACATGTCTGTCTGTCTGTCTACATGTCTGTCTGTCTACAAAACTGTCTGTTTGTCTGTCTACAAAAGTATCTCTGTCTGTCTGTTTTCATGTCTGTTTGTCTGTCTACATGTCTGTCTGTCTGTGTACAAAACTAACTGTCTGTGTGTGTGTGTGTGTATATGTATGGTATGTATGTATGTGTCTGTCTGTGTACATATCTGTATGTATGTCTGTCTGTCTACATATCTGTCTGTTTATCTACATAACTATTTGTCTGTCTGTCTGACTACATAAAAATATCTCATTTGTATCTGTCTGTATACAAAAGTGTCTGTCTGTCTGTTTGTCTACATGTCTGTCTATCTACATAACTGTTTGTCTGTCTATCTGTTTGTCTACATGTCTGTCTACAAAAGTATCTCTGTCTGTCTGTTTTCATGTCTGTTTGTCTGTCTGTCTGTGTACAAAACTAACTGTCTGTGTGTGTGTGTGTGTATATGTATGGTATGTATGTATATATGTATGTATGTATGTATGTGTCTGTCTGTCTACAAAACTAACTGTCTGTCTGTGTACATATCTGTATGTATGTCTGTTTGTCTACATGTCTGTCTGTCTGTCTGTCTGTCTGTCTGACTACATAAAAATATCTCATTTGTATCTGTCTGTATACAAAAGTGTCTGTCTGTCTGTTTGTCTACATGTCTGTCTATCTACATAACTGTTTGTCTGTCTATCTGTTTGTGTACATGTCTGTCTGTCTGTCTACAAAACTGTCTGTTTGTCTGTCTACAAAAGTATCTCTGTCTGTCTGTTTTCATGTCTGTTTGTCTGTCTACATGTCTGTCTGTGTGTACAAAACTAACTGTCTGTCTGTGTGTATGCATGTCTGTCTGTCTGTCTGTCTGTGTACATATCTGTATGTATGTTTGTTTGTCTGTCTGTCTATCTACATAACTGTTTGTCTGTCTATCTGTTTGTGTACATGTCTGTTTGTCTGACTTTCTGTCTACAAAACTAACTGTCTGTCTACATGTCTGTCTGTAATGTTTGTCTACATGTCTGTTTGTCTGTCTACAAAACTAAGTGTCTATTTGTCTGCATATTTCTCTGTCTGTCTACAAAAGTATCTCTGTCTGTCTGTTTACATGTCTGTCTGTCTATCTTATTTATGAGATCAGACGGTCTCTAGATGTTTGTGATGAATTGACATTGATTGTCTCTATAGACTGGAGGATTCGCTGTGCGACCAGCTACACTAAAGACGGCTTCTGGATGTACATCTCTCAGATCGCCACCTGCTCGCCGTGGATGTTCTGGATGTTCCTCAACAGTGTGTTTCACCTCATGTGGGTCGCTGTGCTCATCATGTGCCAGCTCTACCAGGTGAGACACAAACACACGATATAAGTCAAAATGGGAGCTGTCTACCCTGTTAACATTTTTGGGCATCATAGATCTGATGTAATTTTCCAGTAGATCATAGGATTGAATATTGTTCTTATTGAAGTATTTTAAATATGATAGCCACACGCTAGTATCGGACACATGAGAGTTAAAGTGTTGTTTGAGCCATGTGTTTCAGTTTAGTAGCTTAAGAATCCATGTCATTTATGTTGCTGACTTTGTAGACCGCACAGCGGCGCTCACTAAGATTCTGAGTTTTAGTTTTTTGATGTGTACATTGCACTGCTCTCTCCTCCTATAGATTGCTGTTCTAGGCATCACAACAAATGAGCGAATGAATGCCAGAAGATATAAGCACTTTAAAGTCACAGCCACGTCCATCGAAAGCCCTTTCAGGTGACTCATTTCAATTCACCTGCTGAGAACAGCTCATTTTACTTGCCCTAGACCATTTAAACACACAAGGATGTTAAAAGAGTAACAGTGAATGGGTCCTTTGTAAAGCAGTCATGACTATATAATCATTTTATGGAGTACTTTGTATATTCACTGTCATTATGTTGGATTTAGTGTCATTTGAATATAATCTATTTAAATGTTTACAAAAATGATGCTGTTGGCAATTCGCTAAGCCTCGCTCACCTTTGCTACTGCTGCTAACTCGTTCGGTAATTCCGGTTTCTGTACAAACATCAGATTTGGGCGGTTACCTCTGGAATTAGTGAATAAACATCTAATCATTGTGACCTGTGATTTTCATTGCTAAAACGTCTCTTCTTTTTGTTGCTTGTAGTCACGGCTGTATGCGGAACCTCATAGATTTCTTCGAGTTGCGCTGCTGTGGTCTGTTGCGGCCCGTGGTTGTAGACTGGACCTCCCAGTACACAATAGAGTACGACCAGGTGTCCGGCTCAGGATACCAGCTGGTGTAGCGCGGTCAGAAGAAGAGAGAGAGAAGTGCTGCTCACCGGGACCATCTTCTTCACCGAGAGACTACAAACCTCACCCAGTCAGGATTCGCATGCTGTTATTGGCTACCGTAACCAACCGACCCGCCTCTACCTGCCCACTGCACCCGCCCCCCCTGCCATAGACAGCACTACGAGATGCAGGGTTGAGAGGAACAGGAAGGGGAGGATTTTGATGACATCGGCGGCATGCGGCATACTCTCCTCTATTGGTCGGAAACGTTTTTTAGATTGTTTTGCACATCGAGTTCATTTGACTGTGTTTGTCCCGTGGCCCCTTTTCTATTGCTTTTTTTTTTTTTTTTTTAAGTGATATCAAATATTCATCATTTAAATCCTGGTTCAACTTGGAACTCTGAACAGGATTGAGATTCAGCATAAGTGGAAGTCGTGTGGCATTTTGATAGTTGTTAAAGAAAGTATTCACTCAAAAATGAAATTCTGTCATCATTTAGGCACCATCATGTTGTTCCAAACTAATTTCCATACAATGAAAGCATATAGTGTCCATAAACCCTCAAGCTCCAAAAGTGTCATAAAAGTAGTCCATATAACTCGTGAACTATATTTGTGGTGCTTTTACGAGAACAAATATAACTGCAAATGCATTTGAAATGACAGTATTTACATTTTTGGGTGAATTGTTCCTTTTAAGCTGGCTTGATTCTCCTGATCATGATTCTATATGATTGCCTGAATTTTGCTGATATTTTGATATCAATCTGATCAAAACAGGCAACATGTAGTCTCATGACTAGAGAGAGACGCCCCCTTAAATAATGTGATGTAAATCATATTTATTTTAACCTATTTATAGAGTATTTTTCAAAGAGTAAGTATGGTACCATGTGGTCATTTTACATGTTTTCAACATTTAAATGTATACATTTTTTGCATATGTGTACATATACAGCATGTTTAATAGTTTAGGTGGGTGACAAATCTCACAAAACCTGTAAAGATCACATTTGACTTGAAAATCATGTTGTTTTTTTGGCCATATTTACGTGTAATATATATATATATATATATATATATATATATATATATATATATATATAATATTTTTTTTTTTTTTTTTTTTCATCAACTTGGTTTTTAAGTTTTAAAGTATTTATACAAAATAGTTGCATTTATTGTACTGCCTTTAGGCTGATTTAAATAAACGATTGGTTTTTACATTAAAAAAAAATAAATACTGCATTACAGTAACAAGACTCTAATAAGATTCACCATTACGGCAAAGAGAATTTTGGGGGGATAATTAGTTTTTTTGCTAATTATTTCACAACGCTTCAATCTTTATGGTCTTAAAATAGGCTTTTTTTTAATTTACTTTATCTTTTATATCCTGTTTGTTTGTTTATTTATTTTTTATTATTTTTGGGTTAAATTTGGCCTTGACGGGTTTCGTGAGATTCACCCTGGTGCCCTTAGATTTCAAATAACACACTCCTAATCCTATGTGAAACTCTATTTATTATGTATGTGTAGTTTTAGAAAGTTTATACATTTAAAAATGCTGTTTTGGGAAAGCCATTAAGTGGACCGGATAGCTGTATAAACTTAATGGAAGTTACGGTTTAATATGCCATCCCGCAAGAGGGGCTTCTTTCGTTTGTTTTGTTTTTTTATTTTTGGTCGAGGCGACTTTTTTTGTCCGCCTAAAACAATGCACTGATTTTATTTTGTATTTTTGTTGTTACTGAAGAATGAAGCTTGATATTCCGCTGTCTCCGAGGGATCTTGGCATTTTACGTGAAGCGCAAGCTCCTCCCCCTTTTGCTCGCCTCAGTTTCCTCTTCCTGTTGGTGCGGTGTTGTCATAGCAGCAGCTGACGGGATGAACTTGATGTAAAGAATGTGCATCTGTACATAAACTTGATTTATTTCCGTGAGTGACTTCCGGTCGTTTTTATTTTGTCCGTGTTAGTTGAAGGTGCTCCTATTTTTTTTTTTTTTATCTTGCCACAAAACAAAAAAAATCGTCTATTATCCAAGTGTATGACTGTAGCGTTTAGTGGTGTCTGGCACTGCTGTGTATAATAGACCTTTTACCCTGCAAGTCTTCACTGCATGTGTAGAGCCTGGACACGGGGCCGTTACCATAGTGACCGCCCCTCCCATACAACAAACCGCCCCACGAGCCATGCATCTGTAAATATGAATGTTCAGTATTTGCAAGTATTTTTATTTTATTTTTTTTTTTATATATTTTAAGCAGAATGAATGTGTATATAATTTCTATAACCATTTTTGCATAAATTGTTGCATTGAATTATATTTTACAAATACTCTCGTAAACTTTCTCAACTTTTTTGTAAAATTTACATCACGGTTCAGAAGAACATTCTCGCGTAAATTCTCATTTGTTAATTTGTTGTAATAATTAAACCGTTTTATTAACATTCTTGCCTAGTAAATGTCATTGTTCATTGTGACAATTTAAGTAAGAACGGTTTTACGAATGTTCTCGTGAAAATAATCGCGCTAAATTCGATGTGTCAATTTTCGCTATTTACGCGAATGTTCGTGAAACTATTCGTACATAAAAAGTTGCTTTAAATTCAATGTGATAATTTATAATAACGTTCGTAAAATTGCTCATGTAAATTCTCATTTATTTCAATGCAACAATTTACATTAAAATGAACGATTCTGTCACCGGTTCAGATGACAATGTGTGTTTTCAGGCGATACGAAGAGTTACAGAAGCTAACCCGTATGTGTGTGTGTGTGTGTGTGTCATATACTATTACATTTCTCAGCCATAAAATTATTGCATTCAATTTGATGCATAATTTTTTCATAATGCAAGAATTTATGAACGATTTTACGAATGTTCTCGTGAACATTTTTGCATTAAATTCGATGCGATAATTTACACATGAACGTTTGTGAAACAGCTTACATAAATTGTTGCTTTGAATTGAATGCGATAATTTACACAAGAATGTTTGCGCAATCGTTCTTACATCGTCGCTTTGAAGTGAATGTGACAATTTACACAATGTTCGCGCAATTGCCATTTTTAAATGTGTTAAACAGTCAACTAGGCCTATTATATAGCAGAAATTAGCGCGTTAAATTTCCCAGCCCTAAAATAAACATTCAATTCAGTGCGACAATTTATGTAAGAATTTCAATTAACAACGTTTTTGCGTAAACAATTTTCACGATAATTTACACAAGAATGTTCGCGCAATCGTTCTTACATCGTCGCTTTGAATTGAATGCGATAATTTACACGAATGTTCGCGCAATCGTTCTTGCATAAATCGTCGCTATGAATTTTATGCGAGAATTTACACAAGAATGTTCGCGCAATCGTTCTTACATCGTCGCTTTGAATTGAATGCGATTAATTTACACAAGAATGTTCGCGCAATCGTTCTTGCATAAATCGTCGCTATGAATTTTATGCGAGAATTTACACAAGAATGTTCGCGCAATCGTTCTTGCATGAATCGTCGCTTCGAATTGAATGCGGCAATTTACACGAATGTTCACGCAATCGTTCTTGCATGAATCGTCGCTTCGAATTGAATGCGACAATTTACACGAATGTTCGCGCAATCGTTCTTGCATAAATCGTCACTATGAATTTTATGCGATAATTTACACAAGAATGTTCGCGCAATTGTTCGTACATAAATCGTCGCTTTGAATTGAATGTGATAATTTATGCAAGAATGTTTGTACAATTTCCATTTTTAAATGTGTTAAACAGTAAACTATTATATAGCAGAAATTACCGTTAAATTTCCCAGCCCTAAAATGAACGCATTCAATTCAGTGCGACAATTTATCTAAGAATTTTTACCAACATTCTTGAGTAAACAATTTTCACGATATTTTACACAAGAATGTTCCCACAATCGTTCTTACATAAATCGTCGCTATGAATTGAATGCGACAATTTACACAAGAATGTCTTTGCAATAGTTCTTACAAAGTCGCTTTGAATAGAATGCGATAATTTACATAAGAATGTTCGCGCAATCGTTCTTACATAAATCGTCGCTTTGAATTGAATGTGATAATTTATGCAAGAACGTTTGTAAAATTGCTCTCGCGTGAATGATCGCGTTCAATTCAATGCGGCAATTTAAGTACGAGCCATTTTACGAACTATTTACACATTCGTTCTGCACGTGTTTTGTGAATGATTATGTGTGTGTCGTTATTGCGTGTCCCTCATGGCCTGTGGGCGCTCGCTATTGATCAATCCGTTTTTTGCAGATGTATTATATCTGAATCATTCTTGTTAATTAATATTCACATCTAAAGGGTTTCTTTTTATGTTTCATTGCTGGGTTTGTTGTATCACTGGATGTACAAATTGTAAAGCAAATGCCAGAGACGACGTAAGAAATGCAGAACTGTCGTGCTGTAATTGAAGAGACATTGCTCTGTGGACACAATACATCATTTATGGACGCAATCGATGGGCCCATACCCTAATATCATAATTAGGCACAGTAACAGTCATTTAATAGGATGAAAATACATGTGAGACACTGTTTTTAGAATTGAATCACTCTGTTGTTCCTATACCTTTAAGGTTTGGCTGCCCCCCCCCCCCCCCCCCCTGTAAAAGCACATGCTCATCTCCAGTGCCTCAGCGGAAATCAGGACGTCACCGTACTCTGCTTCAGATGTTAACTTATTGGGCATGGTTCAATTTTAATGGCTTTATTAATAAAACATTGAAAGGTGAAAGTCCCGTGTGGTAGTTTTCAATGTAACAGCCATAATCAGTGCAGTGAAACATGGTTTTGTCTTAATAACAACGTGAATAACTGCTCAAGTGTAACTTTAAAAAGCAAGACCCTTTACAAATTAGTACTTTTATTGTGTTTATTTGGTTCACAGACATATGCTCATAAAATGTACTGCACTTGAATCATTTAACAAACACCTTAAATGGTGAATCTCATGAAAAATGTGACGTCCAGGGCTCCCAAAACCAAAAGGAGGGGGAGTTCATTAAGAAAATCAAGCTTAGTGTTAGGACTAGTCTGGTTACGCACTAGTTTTGTGACATTATTATCATCATCATCATCATTGTTGTAATACATTAGTGAAAACCTTACCACAATATACAAATATATATGTTTTATATATGCATCTATATATAAAACAATGAGAATTGGTGCCGAAAATATCAGATACAAGGTAACGAATCTTAACGGTCCCAACAAAATAGGCATTAATCTAAATATATTCCTTTTGATTCTGGGAAGAATTATGGTCCACATTTTTAAGATTCACCTTTAAAAGCTTTTTGGAATGAGTAAAAATGTTTTAATGATAGTTAAAGTGATGTACGGGGTCACGGATGTCATTGAATGTGCACCAGAGCCCCTGCGCCCTGACCATAGCCGAATCCTTTGGGTCCAAAGTTCTTCGCATAACATGCTAAAAAAGAAGAAAGAGAGTGGAAATTAAGCATGAGTAGTTCAGTGGTGAGAGGTACGAGAGAACATTGTGAAACACCAGAGTGACAAAGTTCATCAAAAGTTATGAATGATTTCGGTCTTGTGCTTCCAAGATTTGTCCCGGTTCTCTAAGAGAAACAATGTGACCCATCTGACATTTAATGAACCATTTAAAGAGGTTAGCTATGTTGCTTAAGCATTACTCTGGTCATTTTGACTCAAATGTTTAAATTGGGCGGCTGTGGATCAGGTGGTAGAGCAAGCCGGACACTAATGGGTTGGTGGTTTGATTCCCGGCCCACATGACTCCACATGCCGAAGTGTCCTTGGGCAAGACACTGAACCCCAAATTGCTCCTAATGGCAGGCTAGTGCCTTGCATGGCAGCTCTGCCGTCATCGGTGTGTGTGTGTGTTTGTGTGTGTGAGTGTCTGTGTGTGTTAGTGTGTGTGAGAGTGAGTGTCTGTGTGTGAATGAGTGTGTTTATGAATGTGTGAGAGTGTTTGTGTGAATGAGTGTTTGTGTGAATGAGTGTGTGTGTGTTTGTGTGAATGTGTGTGAGAATGTGTGTGTGTGTGTGTGTGTGTGAGAATGAGAGTGTGTGAGAATGAGTGTGTGTGTGTGTGAGAATGAGTGTGTGTGTGTGTGTGAGAATGAGTGTGTGTGTGTGTGAGAATGAGTGTGTGTGTGTGTGTGTGAGAATGAGTGTGTGAGTGTGAGAATGAGTGTGTGTGTGTGTGTGTGTGTGTGTGTGTGTGTGTGAATGGGTGAATGAGACACAACGTAAAGCGCTTTGAATACCGCTAAGGTTAAAAAGGTGCTTTTGACCATTTACACACACATACGCCTTTCCATGTACACTCTTTGAGGAATATTTCAAGATCTCCTCCTCATATTATTTTGTGTTTGTGCTCGTTTGAATCGGGATAGTCTGCTGTAAGTTACACTATGTCATTGTCTATGTTATATGTATGTTTCAGGAAGTAGTAAGGACAAACGTGACAAAAAGACACTCCTGTTTATGCTATTTATGTGTGTAATAATGCTCATTGCATTTTACAAATTGAGACCTTTCCAACGACATATAACACGTGGTCATTTTTGACCTGCAACACAAAAGGTATTCGCACAAACGAACACAAGGAATATTCCGGCTAATTTTCAATGTAATTTCTATGTTCAAAATGTGTTACATGCTGCTGATTATTACTGATAATAACTGTGACACATAGCAGAGGGTGTCATACGCAAATGGAAAGTATTTACAGTAAGACTCTTATGGTGCGTTCACATACAGTGAGCGTTTCGCGCGGTGCGATTACATACAAAGTCAATGCAAAGATGTGAAAAGATGCAAATTCGCGGCAGGCGAATTATGGTGCGTTCAAAAATAACGCGAAGGAAATTTTCGTCTCATCGCTCGCGCGAGTTTGACCGCTGGATCATAAATGTGTGCCTAAACTCGCGTTCGCATGAGTAAGGTGAACCCGCGAGTATTCCCGCTTCTCTTCCGGTTCATAGTAAAGTACAACCGCATATTTTCAGAATTTACCAGGTAGTCCAACTTCCTCGCTCACTTTCCTCCAAGTGATGTCTTTTATCGTCTCCGTACATGTATGACATTGCGCCATACAATTCCGGGTGCACGCGCGCGCACAAACAAACATTTTTTATTTAATTTTTTATATATTTTTCCAAATTTCTTCTGCTGCTACGTCAGTACGTCAGTGACATCCAGACAATCTCAATGCTGATAAACTTTCGTGACAACGTGTCAAGCGAATGAAGCAATTTCACGTGATCGAGTCACGTCATTTGCTTCTCTCGCGCTGCCCGATGCAGATGCGTGTCTATTTGCATCTTTGCATTGACGTTGCATGTAATAACGCCGCGTGAAACGCTCGCTTCTCGTTGTATGTGAACCCGAACGCACCATTACAATGACATTCAAGCAATATGGAAAGGAATTATTGAACGAGAAAATTATTATCCATTATTTGCGAAGTGTCTAATTAGTTATTTTTGATGTGGGAATACTTTTGTCTGGTTACGCGTCACTAACGTTCATTTCTGGTATCTGTGCGTCTGTAATGAGAAAGTTACCAGGTTTAGCAGCTTTGCATTGTCATAACATTGGAGTTCAAATATTTGCTTCTCCTCACATTTGAACAGATTAAAAATATTATTTTTAGCATATTTTTAGGATTTCACAAATTTCAGTTTCACACGAAAATTCCATCAAATTAAAATGTGTA
The DNA here is from genome assembly GCA_032164185.1 of Moxostoma hubbsi. Classification (NCBI taxonomy): domain Eukaryota; kingdom Metazoa; phylum Chordata; class Actinopteri; order Cypriniformes; family Catostomidae; genus Moxostoma; species Moxostoma hubbsi. The sequence goes on from JAVLUX010000041.1 coordinate 20,987,633, forward strand.
ATTTTTTTTTAACAAAATAAATTGATAAAACTTCAAGTTTTCAGATCGTTTTATATTATTATTTTTTATTTTTTTATTTGATGATGGAAATTTGTTATGAAATTGACATGCACAAATCTTAAAATGACTTTTTTTTAATGCATTTCTAATAGTTTTAAAGTCTTGTGGTGATTCTCTCTGAAAAAGTGTGTATTTTAAAATATAATAATTAAAAATGTCAGTTTTTCCAGCTGCACATTGTAAGTGCATTTACTTGAAATGCGTTTTCTGTTTGTTTGAGGTTGACTAGTTCACAATGATAGTTTCTAGCAACGTCACGGGTGTTTGTTTCTTTAAACAACCTGAAATATTTCGGAATATCCTAATTTTAGGATGTGCATTAAATTTCATCATGATTTCAGAGAATATCTGACCTTTGCAGTAGATTTCTCCCTCTTTCTCTGTTTGAGTGGTCGACTCCAAACTCTTCCCACATTTGGCACAGCGAAAACAGTTCTTATGCCACGGCTGAAAGACAAGAGACAGGACCAGGGCACAGGAGTAGAGCTAAGATTAACAGTGAAGCGCAACCGACTGACATCCTCCCTAATTGTAGATCCAAAGATCTATTAAATGAGCCGTTTTGGCAGTAGACATGCAAGCGTCTGCAAAGAAGACATCAATGAGGTGAACTTTTGGCCTCATGACTCAAGAGTGTATGTAACCGTGTTTCCATGAACGTGACAGAATTCACTCTCGTGTGATGTCATTTCATATCAGAGCATTTGTCGGCCTTAGCTGGTAACTCACCTTCCCCGCGCTCATTACTTTCTCTGCGGCATAAACGGACTCTCCACAGCGTGCACACTTCTCCGAGCCACCAAACTTCTGTGCATACTTGGATGGGTTTGGGTTGGTGGTGGGTCTGTGAGTTTGGGTTCTAGGTAAGAGACAGAGAGAGGTCAGGTGATGTTTTCTGAATCAAAGCCTAACGAGGGGTGGCACATGTCTCCGCTGCCCTGAATGAGTGGCTTTGTGTTGGGTTAGGACAAAGAGGATGCCTGGGGTCTGTTCGGCTGTACAGGAGCTCAGCTTACATAATAGATGCTTTCATAACAATAATCGCCTGAGGCCGGGCCTAAAAACAGTGACTACACTCGCACTAAAAATGGCTTTAAAGTTTGTAAAAGTCTAAGAAAATGTTGACCTCGTGTGACCCCATATCCACATGCGTGGATGTTGTATTTTGGCTTTGCTATATGCATCGCATAATTTAAACCGACTGATCTCAGTTCAGAAGACGCTGGGCTGTCAGTAAAGGGTTAAACTTTCGACACACGGAGTCATGTGACAAAACAACATGGCGCTGACCACAGCGGAGTTTGTCTTTGGGGGAAAGGCCACGCTGACAAACACAATGTACACTAATGTGCACAATAGCGCATTTTCTTACTTCGAAATCCAGTATTTACTGTACATTATCAAATCTGAACAATGTTGCTTTCAGAGGCTTTATATGGAGTTGGGATGAAAATAAGCTGCATTTCAAACTGTTCTGAGACCAGTGTAGACAGAAAGCACACTGGAGGTTAAGTCATTCACTAAATAGGGAGCATCCTATAGCTCTCCTATAACTGTTCTGAGACCAGTGCAGACAGACAGCACACTGTAGGTTAAGTCATGCTCTAAATAGGGAGCAAGGGAGCATCCTATAGCTCTCCTATAACTGTTCTGAGATCAGTGCAGACAGACAGCACACTGTAGGTTAAGTCATGCACTAAATAGGGAGCAAGGGAGCATCCTATAGCTCTCCTATAACTGTTCTGAGACCAGTGCAGACAGACAGCACACTGGAGGTTAAGTCATGCACTAAATAGGGAGCAAGGGAGCATCCTATATCTCTCTATGCAGTTAAGTGCGTTCACTCCTAAAATCTGATCAAAAGTTCAGTTTCAGGCTGCAGATGATGTTTGGATCAACATGTTTGACACACATGGGACGATGATCATCAGTACATAGATTCACCATTTATAATGTATCATTTTATTTTAACATGGTTGGCTGTGATTGGATGATGCTGGACATTACTTTACATCAGAAATTAGCATAATTAATTCAGATTTATTGTCTGTAACGTCTCAAACACCTGCAAACATAATAAACCATTATGATTTTAAAAAAAATAAAATAAAAATATATATATATATATCGCACTTTCTATAGCTTGGTATTATTTAAAATGTAACAATTTAGTCCCGCGGTCCACATATGTGGACTTACATCCTTAGAAAAAAAACTTTTTTGTATATATTTTTTTTTAAGCATTTTCATTACACGTTACTAGTTACAAATCAATAATGGAAAATGCATGCAGCAGTCACGCTTGGGTATCAGGAGGTTCACACTAATCATGGCCGTGTCTAAGGGAGGGGCAAAGGGGGTAACTGGCCCCCTTGATATTCCTTCTAACATTTTAATCAGAGAAATTTTGCACTCACTCTTCTGGTTTGATGCCCAGTCTCTCGCCACGGTCCATATTGAGCGTACCCGCCCCTTGGCCGTACCCGTATCCCTTTGGGCCGTACTTCTTACCGTAGCAGGACTTGCAGTAGATTTCCTGGTCATGGATGGCCAGTGTGGTGCTGTCTAACCCTTTCCTACAGACCACTAGAGAACAAAAAAGCATTAAAACTACATGTGCAAAACTCAATGCAATGCTAGAATGTTCTTGGTGGTTGTTTACCAAGTCATGTCAAAAGACCCCCAACCCAAAGTCTCTTTGATATATAATCATTTTAATCCCATGATTAGAGGCATCAATGCATATAATGTGTTTATCATGTGCTTATGACTCTGACTAGATTCCTTGTCTGTTGTTTATGGTCATCTGATTAGGCACATCAGAATGGGACATTGTCCCGGACAGCATCAGGAATAGAGATAAACAATTCCAAATCAAGCAGGAAAACACCTGAACTATTCATACAACCGGACTCCATTGCAGTGACCAACATTATAAACGTCCAGTGACTCAAAACCACGTCAGTGTGCACAAAAACATTATAGAAACATCCAGAACCGATTAAAAACTTCAGTCATTGCAGTGAGGCTGAGAGAGATGTTTCACCGCTCGGTAACTCCTCATCGGCTCGTTTCTAAACAAAAGGCTTTTTTTGGCGGCTCACAGAAAATAAACACTTATGTAAGCTGGATTGTTTTAGCCATTTTGGTAGCAGAGCGCTAATTTGAAGCATGTGTGTTGAACCACAGTGCATCGATCTTAAAAACATCTCGAAGTGTTCGTAAACATTCCTGCTGGTGTTTGGATGGGTCGTTGGAGGACACACACAAGGAGGGATGAACACACTGGCCTTTAATAGAGGAAAGGCATGATACAGCTTACATAAACTATCGACACGGAGCTTGTCTGGTGGTCCGGTCATAAACAGGGATTTTTAATTGGTTTAATGTGAAGGAAAACATTTATTTACAGAAAGGTTCGAGATGACGAGTGTAAAGTGCTGACGGTGTGTTAATTCCTTTTAATAATGCAAAACTAGAGATGCACCGATTGCAATTTTCTTGGCCGATACCGATTTTCCGATTTTCTTTCTAAGAACTATTATTGACCGCATATACAAACGAAATCTTCCTTTCTTCAATGCAAAATGTAATTTTCATAATAAAATAAATATTAAACATTATAATTTCCCCCCAAAAAAGTTCCAGGATCTTCTCTGACTTCTGATATATAAAGTGCTCTAGAGGAAGAAATAACAATTAACTGCAAATGAGTTGCTTTATATAACACAACTGATGTCATTTTCCACTATTTTTATAAATGGACCTTTTTCTATTTTTTACTCGTCAAACAAAACAATTCCAAATATTACAAGCCTGAACTGAAGTGTCCAATACGCTCAACATTGACATTAAGCGACGTTGATCCCAAATATCAGAGGGAAAACTGATCGCTGCTCCGGGATCGGCTTGTAACATTCCTGTCGTCACTCATCCCGTTTTTCCCGGGAGTCTCCCATATTTCACACCCCCATCCCGTTTTGTTATTTCTCCCGGGAAACTCCCGTAATTTGTACGGCCCAAACCACGTTATATGAATAATCGCATCAATATATTATTCCAAGGTTGTCCTGAGATCTTGTATGAAACGCATCAAACTCACGCCATCGACACATCAAACACATTTCTAATAATGTGTGACCTCAACCTGGCAACCAAAACCCATTTGTGACCTCAACCTGGCAACCGAAACCCATTTGTGACTGACCTCAACCTGGCAACCGAAACCCATTTGTGACTGACCTCAACCTGGCAACCGAAACCCATTTGTGACCTCAACCTGGCAACCAACACCCATTTGTGACCTCAACCTGGCAACCAACACCCATTTGTGACCTCAACCTGGCAACCGAAACCCATTTGTGACCTCAACCTGGCAACCGAAACCCATCTGTGACCTCAACCTGGCAACCAACACCCATTTGTGACCTCAACCTGGCAACCAACACCCATTTGTGACCTCAACCTGGCAACCGAAACCCATTTGTGACCTCAACCTGGCAACCGAAACCCATTTGTGACCTCAACCTGGCAACCGAAACCCATCTGTGACCTCAACCTGGCAACCAACACCCATTTGTGACCTCAACCTGGCAACCGAAACCCATTTGTGACCACAACCTGGCAACCGAAACCCATTTGTGACCTCAACCTGGCAACCGAAACCCATTTGTGACCTCAACCTGGCAACCAAAACCCATCTGTGACCTCAACCTGGCAACCAACACCCATTTGTGACCTCAACCTGGCAACCGAAACCCATTTGCGCTGTTGAACTCTGTTGAAGGCAGCAGACGCGGGAATTGAATCAAGCGTCAGCGGTAGATGGGAGGAGACTCCGCTGGTGCTCCGGTGAACATATATATATACATGTAAATTTAACAACAGCTGGACGAAAGCATTTAATTTCATATCCCGAAGCCATATCAACACAATACCCGCACCTTTTGCAAAGTGTGTCGGACTGATATTAATATCGGACACGGTGGGAAAAATTACGTTACTCAACACATTAAATCACAACGGCACAATGTATATGTATTTATCCCGCCTCTGCCATCCCACGGGTTACTTTAACCGTACAAATATTACACATTGCGAACTTTATGTATTTTTCACTCACAGTGAAGATCTTCCACGGCAATGTCATGTTTACATGCGGCTGTGACGTTATTGCCAGTTACGGCTCGGAATCGGAAAGACGTGAGACTGACCGGCCGGTCACCGATCCGGGCCGAGCATGCGGAAAACCGGCCGATTCCGGTCCCTGGCCGGTTGATCGGTGCATCTCTATGCAAAACCGTTGCATTGTGGCATTACTTCCATGACGTATGAACCCTTCTGTGTAGTTGCCAACCAGGCTGTAGCACTCAGCGGGTCAAAATGACCCGGCTCGTTAAATCGCAGCTTAATAGTAATAATTAGCATATTCACATTATGAAGTTTAGACCAAAGTTGATAGCTGATCAGCTTTAAAGTCAAATAAATATTTGTTAAAAAAAAAGTTTAAACCGGTCAAATTGACCCGGAGCTGCATTAAAGGTGCATTTTTTCCTCCATTAGAAATGAATTGTCATTTTGAAACATATCTATAAAATCATGAATACTCACACAGGATGAGGACTGTCAGTAATATCAGTAGCCTAATAAAAGCTGTTTTACTCTACACGGAGAGGGTCCCCTCATGGGGGCGGCCATTTTATGATCACATGACCAGCCGAACACTTCTCACTTAATCTCAGTGATGGCCCTGTTGTCTGACACTTTCACTCATGGACTGTGAAATGAATTAATGCTAAAGACAATTGATATAATTCTATAATATAATGACATCATAAAGGTTTGGTGTTTTACTTACTGCAGAGAAAGCAGCACTTGTGAAAACTTCCTCCATCACATTGAACCTCTTCAGCGTGGTACACCGTTCCATGACACGCACCGCATTTGTTTCCTCCACCCCAATTGGGCATGATGACTGTGAAGAGAAAGAATAGGATGCCAAATACATCAACAGGACAGGAAACACATCCGTCCCGTGTGCAACCTCAGGAAACTCTGTCCAGGTCTTTTAAGTGTTTGTGAGTGTCTAGTTACTTATTACGCAGCTCTCCGGGACGCTTGATTTTGACTGGTCAACCACAACATTTTCGGGTCAAATATTTTGTATAATGAGTGATAAACTGGATTGTCCCAGGTGATTGATTTCCTACTAGTTTAATATCTGCCATATCACTTTGTGCTCTCTTTCTGCTAACAATGAAGTTATTTCAAAAGATTTGTTTTTGTAGGTACCGTGTATGACGTTGGAGCACTTTTGGTCTATGGTTGGACGAATTCCTCAGTAATGGCCGACTGCAGCCGTCTGGTCTAATAAAGATAAACTAGACAATAAACACCCTGGAGATGTCTGGAAACACAAGTCAAAACAAAGCAGGACCACCAAGCGCTACAGGACAATGGAGCCAAATGACTCTTGAATCACCACATTGTTAGAAAGATCATGGCAATTATATTTAGCACAATAAAGTGGGTTTAAAACTTTATATTTATATTCTCACTCTCAGACCTTTCCAATATGGAGGCCCTTAGAGGCCAGGAGTGTGTTTTGTGTTCCCTCGCAGTAAGTTTTGTGTTCCCTCTCTATGCGTTTTGTGTTCCCTCTCTATGCGTTTTGTGTTCCCTCTCTATGCGTTTTGTGTTCCCTCTCTATGCGTTTTGTGTTCCCTCTCTATGCGTTTTGTGTTCCCTCGCAGTAAGTTTTGTGTTCCCTCGCTATGCGTTTTGTGTTCCCCCGCTATACGTTTTGTGTTCCCTCGCTATGCGTTTTGTGTTCCCCCGCTATACGTTTTGTGTTCCCCCGCTATACGTTTTGTGTTCCCTCGCTATACGTTTTGTGTTCCCTCGCTATACGTTTTGTGTTCCCTCGCTATGCGTTTTGTGTTCCCCCGCTATACGTTTTGTGTTCCCCCGCTATACGTTTTGTGTTCCCTCGCTATGCGTTTTGTGTTCCCCCGCTATACGTTTTGTGTTCCCCCGCTATACGTTTTGTGTTCCCTCGCTATACGTTTTGTGTTCCCTCGCTATGCGTTTTGTGTTCCCCCGCTATACGTTTTGTGTTCCCCCGCTATACGTTTTGTGTTCCCTCGCTATGCGTTTTGTGTTCCCCCGCTATACGTTTTGTGTTCCCCCGCTATACGTTTTGTGTTCCCCCGCTATACGTTTTGTGTTCCCTCGCTATGCGTTTTGTGTTCCCTCGCTATACGTTTTGTGTTCCCTCGCTATACGTTTTGTGTTCCCTCTCTATACGTTTTGTGTTCCCTCGCTATGCGTTTTGTGTTCACTCTCTATACGTTTTGTGTTCCCTCTCTATACGTTTTGTGTTCCCTCGCTATGCATTTTGTGTTCCCTCTCTATACGTTTTGTGTTCCCTCTCTATACGTTTTGTGTTCCCCCACTATGCGTTTTGTGTTCCCTCTCTATACGTTTTGTGTTCCCTCTCTATACGTTTTGTGTTCCCTCGCTATACGTTTTGTGTTCCCTCGCTATACGTTTTGTGTTCACTCTCTATACGTTTTGTGTTCCCTCGCTATGCGTTTTGTGTTCACTCTCTATACGTTTTGTGTTCCCTCTCTATACGTTTTGTGTTCCCTCGCTATGCGTTTTGTGTTCCCTCTCTATACGTTTTGTGTTCCCTCTCTATACGTTTTGTGTTCCCCCACTATGCGTTTTGTGTTCCCTCTCTATACGTTTTGTGTTCCCTCGCTATGCGTTTTGTGTTCCCTCGCTATACGTTTTGTGTTCCCCCGCTATACGTTTTGTGTTCCCTCTCAGTAAGTTTTGTGTTCCCTCTCAGTAAGTTTTGTGTTCCCTCGCAGTAAGTTTTGTTCCCTCTCTATACGTTTTGTGTTCCCTCTCTATACGTTTTGTGTTCCCTCTCTATACGTTTTGTGTTCCCTCGCAGTAAGTTCTGTGTTCCCTCTCTATACGTTTTGTGTTCCCTCTCAGTAAGTTTTGTGTTCCCTCGCAGTAAGTTTTGTGTTCCCTCGCAGTAAGTTTTGCGTTCCCTCGCAGTAAGTTTTGCGTTCCCTCGCAGTACGTTTTGCGTTCCCTCGCAGTAAGTTTTGTGTTCCCCCGCAGTAAGTTTTGCGTTCCCCCGCAGTACGTTTTGTGTTCCCTCGCAGTACGTTTTGTGTTCCCTCGCAGTACGTTTTGTGTTCCCCCGCAGTACGTTTTGTGTTCCCCCGCAGTACGTTTTGTGTTCCCCCGCAGTAAGTTTTGTGTTCCCTCGCAGTACGTTTTGCGTTCCCTCGCAGTAAGTTTTGTGTTCCCCCGCAGTAAGTTTTGCGTTCCCCCGCAGTAAGTTTTGTGTTCCCTCGCAGTACGTTTTGTGTTCCCTCGCAGTACGTTTTGTGTTCCCTCGCAGTAAGTTTTGTGTTCCCTCGCAGTAAGTTTTGTTCCCTCTCTATACGTTTTGTGTTCCCTCTCTATACGTTTTGTGTTCCCTCTCTATACGTTTTGTGTTCCCTCGCAGTAAGTTCTGTGTTCCCTCTCTATACGTTTTGTGTTCCCTCGCAGTAAGTTTTGCGTTCCCTCGCAGTACGTTTTGCGTTCCCCCGCAGTACGTTTTGTGTTCCCTCGCAGTAAGTTTTTTTGTTCCTTCGGAATACGTTTTGTGTTCACTCGGATAGTTTGTGTTCCCTCGCAAGAAGTTTGCGTGCCCTCGCAATATTCCCCCCAAAAATAATTATTTTGTTTTGTTGTGGTTTTAATACAGTAATACCAAGAATTTACTATATGTAACCAAAAGTTCTGTTTTTTGATGGAAACATGGTTTTACTCTAGTAATGTTGTAGGCTGTAGAAACAATAGTTTTTGGCAGAAAGGGTATTACTATAGTAATACTGTAGTAACCTAGATTGCAGTAACTTTTTTTTTTTTTTTTTTTGTGGCCAGAAATCATGGTATTAATATAGCAATATTGTTGTAATTATGAAAAGTAACCATTGTACATTTATTGTGAAGGCACTATTGGGAGGGAACCAAGGAAACCAATTCAGAAAAAAAAACTACATTTCAGCCACCAATAATATGCAAATACAAATATTAAACACACACAAAAACTTTAACTAACAATGAACAATACTTTTACAGAACTTAATTTCAACATTTAGGCCTACTAATAATATTGTATATATATATATATTACAGTTTACATTATATTCAACAATTGATAACAATAATTTTGATAATTTTGTTTTACTAATACAACTAATATAACCTTATTGTAAAAGTGGTACCGGTATTTAATCACATAAATATTAAATAGACAAATATTAAATAGGTAGACTAAATATCTGACATATGTTTCTTAAGTGTTTTCTACTTCCCAACAGATGAGTGTTTATTAAAGTATTTATTTGATAAGGGATTTGTCATATTTTGGCATATGACATTTAAAATGAGTGTTTGTCAAGCTTAAAGCGTCCGAAATATTACCTTGATTCAGTCTCATTAATTGTTCATTTTGTCAACTTGCCATTAAGATCCATCGTCATAATAAACTAGATTAAAAACATTAAACCTGTCGCCGTTTAGAAAACATCTTCAAGGGGCCGTTCAACACCGAACACGTTTTTGTTTCTCCTCGTTTTTCAATGTAAACAATCGCTACTAGACGGACGTTTTAACAGAACGTCAACTTTTGAAAAAACGCGTCTCGAGACGCGTCTGCGTTCTATTGTTCGCCGCGATGCGTCTGGATTTTTAACGCAAGAACGCTTCGGTTTGAACGGCCCCTTACGCATTATTTTGGAGCTCATCAGAGATAGATAAATATACCAAAGGGACTTGACAGTTGATGTTTGACATTCACCAGATATTCCGAAAACTTGGACTGTCCTACCTGAGTTTAGGTGTTTTCCTCTATTGTCCCAGTAGATTCCCACAGCGCTCCAGTACGGACGCATGTACTTCTACAATCAGGTTGGAATGACATTATTGAGATTCTAGAGGAGGAGGAGGAGTGTTTATAAACCTGCCCTCAGCCTGATGACGTCATGCAAAACGGTTATATTTTCTCACCCACGGCAAAAAAAAAAAAATAAATATATATATTACAATAATAATAATAAAAATAAATAAAATAAAATATATTATAATAACAATAATAAATAATTAAATTAAAAAATATTGTGTATATATATATATATATATATATATATATATATATATATATATGAAAAATATTTTTACATTTAATTATTTATCATAAATAAATTAATAACAAAAATAAATGATAAATAATAAATAAATAGATAAATAAAATTAAAAAAAATTATATATATATAAGTTTTTTTTCTTTCTTTTTTTAAATAAAAAAAGAGCAGCAAAATTGAATAATCAAAAACAGAAATCTCTTAAACAATTGCCTAGATTTGCGGAATACTTATTAGAATTTGGGTACTTAACAAATATTATGAGAGCTGTATAAGAGCTGATATATATATATATATATATATATATATCCTTAAGTCCTGTGAGTTTTTTCCTGGCATATGACATATACAAGTTGATTTATTTTTATTTATTTTATTTTATCTTTTTATTTATATATGTTTTTTCCCCTATAGTCTATACAGTATCAACGCAATTACATCAGAAGTAACTGTAATTAAATTACAGTTAGAAATGGCTTTCCTTTGATATGTTGTTTTGCAAAGAAATAACTTTTTTTCAGGGGGACTTAAGTGTCCAAATGCTTTTTTGGGACACTGGTTGTGCATATTTGTTGTAAAAATTAAACCACATTTTTGGTGTTTTTATATGGATTACAAGCAGCACAGAGCTAGAGTATGCTGTCAGATATTCCAGTGTCTTCATCCAGGCTTTCAACTGGAATTCAAATAACACCAAAGGTCCTTTAGAAGGAATTTTTAGTGAACGGCACAAATTTGAAGCAGATGTAGCAGGTCTGTCCTTCCTCCTTGTATGGTAAAAGTGAACTCTTATAAACGTATGATATGTTTATTTAGGTTTCCATACATGTGTCTGTGTCTGACATGTGCTCTTTAACTCGTACAGCCACATGGAAGAACCTCTGGGGCAATGTTAGAATGGAAAACTAGTGCACTAGTGTACTACACACTGCATACTGTGCACATACTGTGAATTTGAAGGTTATCCTGGTTATTCTTTGCATATATACTGCAGAAATGTTATTATGTAGGCTACACAGCCTGGGTCACATTTTTTTATTTCTTATCCACCAAGTTTGGCCCATTTTGTGTCATTTTCGACCCTAACTTTTGGGTGGGCCTCAATAAAAATGGAAATTTACGCCCAAATAATTTTTTTTTAACCAAATTTCCCTTAATAACAGAGAAGCGGCACCTTCAAAAGGTTCTTGCACATGTTCAGAGATCAGAATTTATGCATTTAAAAAAAAAACTATTTTACAAATATATATTTGAAGTCAAAGAATGATTAGTAATATTCTGGGTGGGCCTGTGTCTAATTCCACCCTTGGCTACGACACTGGCTTGGATTAGATATAATATGGAAAGCTTTATTACAGACCACACACACACTTCTTATTAAATGTTTGCTGAGAAAAGTGTCACTATTATTATTGCTCATACTTAAGAGTAATGGATTTGAACCCATTATTAACCCGTAATTTGCACCTGCACACAAGACTTTCACCTACTGTTAAAGTGATTACACCTACACCTACAATAAAGTGATTAGATTAGATTAGATTTTCCCATTCATTATCTCCATAGGCTTTTCATAAAATCCTTAATAAAAGAGTTCCAAGTCGTGACCCAAACCAGAGACTATTTAGCATGTTTGTTGCTTTTGGTTTCAAAACCAAAAGCAAAATCTGACAACACTGGAATAAAAAAAAATATATATATATATATATATATTTTAAAATCTGATTATACTAAAAAAAAAAAAAAAGCGCAATTTTCCCAGTTTGTCTAGCTAATGCCAGATACTATTTCGCAAAGACTGGCCACTTCTATATAAATTAATGGGAGAAATTGGGACGCCCAACCAAGAAGCTCTAGCGCCCAACTGTCAACGGAAGTAGAAAGGAAGTCCCGCCTTATAATTAAAAGAGCCAATCACATTTTAGATACAGACATCGCATGTCAATCATCTCGAGAACGCGCATGCACATTAGCCATTCAAGACGGGAAATAGTTTTTTTTTTTTTTAACGTAATCTGAGATAAAGAAGCACAATTTATTATACCAGCGTCGTTAGATTTTACTGCTGATTTGAAATATGCTGTTTGATCGTAATATTGACCAACTGTTTTTGAGATTTTTCGTTTTTACCCCTTTCAATCATATAGGAGCTGCACTGTCATGACTGGAAATAGCTTCCCGTGAGCGGTCCAAAAATGTCCGGCAGTGGACTGACTTGCTTGAGAGACTCTGCTAATGCGTTCTCGAGTTGATTGACAGGCGATGTCTGTATCTAAAAGGTGATTGGCTCTTTTACCTGTAAGGCGGCACTTCCTTTCTACATCTGTTGACCGTTAATTTCTCCCATTCATTTTAATAGAAGTGGCCTGTCTCTGCTAAATATTCTTTGGACTGACCAAACCAACCCGCTCCGAGGGGAAGATAACATTACAAAATGTGATTTGAAGCAAAAAAGCAAGTAAGGGTGTTTTAATTGTCAACTTGACAATTGTTTTAATGACAGAAAACTATCCCATGAAGCATTGCGAATGACGTAATTAAATAATAAATAGAAATCTAAAAAATGATCGATTTTAGATAGTTGTTACTGCAAAATATTCCGATATATACAAATATCTATGTTTGATGTTGTGTAGAGACAGACACGATTCCGTCATTGGTTACGTTTACATGTATACCAATACTCTAGTATTTTGTTTGTCGGACTACACGTATTGCTCTGTCTGTTTTGATTCACTAAATAGGAATCGGTTTATACGAGTCATTTGTTTGTCGGACTACACGGATTGCTCCGTCTGTTTTGATTCACTGAAAAGAATCGGTTTATACGAGTCATTTGTTTGTCGGACTATACGGGTTGCTCCGTCTGTTTTGATTCACTAAAAAGGAATCGGTTCATAAGAGTCATTTGTTTGTCGGACTACACGGGTTGCTCCGTCTGTTTTAATTCACTAAAAAGAATCGGATCATAAGAGTCATTTGTTTGTCGGACTACACGGATTGCTCCGTCTGTTTTGATTCACTAAAAAGAATCGGATCATAAGAGTCATTTGTTTGTCGGACTACACTGGTTGCTCCGTCTGTTTTGATTCACTAAAAAGAATCGGTTCAATTAATATTATTTGTAACATATTTAAATAACTCTGACCATAACATCAAAGCCAGCTCGATATGCAAGTTTGACTTACTTAAAGGTGCTGCGAGCGATTTTTGCCATTCTGGAATCTTCTCATGCTCGTACTCCAAAGATACCAAACGACAGACAGAAAGCAGGAACGGTGTCAAAAACAGCAGCAGCACAACAGCGCCCTCTACTGACAACTGTTATGAGCATCAGGTCATAAAAATGGCATTAAGCCTCAATAATTTGCAATTAATACCTTTCAGGGAGGACAATATGACTTTTTTGCTGAACAATAGTGATGACAGTCGTGTAAGAATGACTCGATCCATGCTGCATTTTTAAATGCATTTACTTTGTGTTGCATGTATATGACGGCTGTGTGGCCACGCATAAAATAACAGTAAAAATACAGTTGACAAATAACACACAAAAGCACCATACAGATTTAACAATGCATTTCTTGACGATAAAGCAGCTTTAAACATCCAGTAAAGACATTTAAACACTGACATATACAGAAATGAAGACATATACAACAATATTCAATGCTAGGAAATAAGGTAAAATTACTGTAAATACAGTACAGCCGTAATGTTTACACCCAGCGGTGTAATAGTCGTCCAAATGTCACTTGCTACGTTCGGAAAAATAATTTATTTCTAGTCTACTTTGCTTTCAATGTTACAGTACTGTGATAACTGTTGTCCAGTGATGATATTCACTGGTCATTCAAGTATTTTCTTATTTATTTTTTGGCTTCCTATTTGTTCCACAGATGTAGCACCTCAAAATTAAACAGCGTCCAAAGTTACAACCATTATTTGCTTCGGAAACCCTCAAATTTTCTCAGAATGAACGCTCAGGACGGTTCAAGCTACGCATTTCTGTCCTTATCGCTTATAAAAGACTGATCCCAGATCTGTTTCATTTTCGCCTACCGAGTCCTCGAATTTGTTTGCTCAAGACAAACTCAAACGAACGCTATTCTCTGTTGTGAAGGCGCCGTCTTAACACAAAATCGTTTCTAAGGCATGTCGGTTTCACAGGCAATATGGCACTTTTGCGTACAGCTTTCTGTATAAGTGGCTCTCGGAGACTGATCCAGTCTAAATTACGTTCACATTTTTAAATACGTAGTGCTAGAGCTATCAAATGTACTCCAAAATACTCTCAGAAGGGGTGAAATGCAAATAATACAACAAAACAACTACCATCCCTCAACCACAAGAGGGCGTGTCACAGATAATTTCCCAATTCAGCCTGAGCAGGACATAAATACCTGTATTTGTCTGCCCTCCTAGTTTGATATTTGTTATTTAGTAAACAGGAAATCACTGGTAAATCAAAGAACGTCAAGCCAGTATTTGTTGTGTAATGCAGTTTATCTCTTTGACACTGCAGCTCCATGGATGCCTGAACATTCAATGACACAGTGACACCTACAGCTGTTCATTTAATTGGCCGCGGGGTGTCCAATGTCCAGCCGCCTCTGGGCGGAGCCTCTCTTGCGTGCTGCTGGTGGAGTCGCGAGTGATCCAAAAGCTCCAGGGGTTTCGAAGAAAGACTTGGACCCCAGAGCTGCTTGCTTTGGTGTCAGAGGAGTCTGAAAATGTGAAAGAGAGAGTGTCAGAACCATATAAACACGGTGTTTCAATATTGACTATTAGCGTTTTGTTTTATAATCACAGGAACCAAACAATTTGAATGACTTTAGCGTCTGTTAACGGTCTACGAACGTGCAATCTTCCACCAAAAGAGTTTCCTGCACTATCATTCAGCAACATGAAACATCCAGCACGACCACTGTATTCTGACTCCCCAATGAATTACTCATATTCATCTTTTGAATCTACTGTGCAAAAAAATAAAATACAGCGTGACCAGAGAAGAACGATTCCTAAACAAATGACTCATTTGAGTCAGTTTTTTTTTAATCAACGGTGCGACCAGTGCAATCTGATTCCCAAACAAATGACTCGTCTGAGTCAGTTCTTTTGAATCAACGGTACGAATCGGTTCTTTTGAATCTACAGTGCCAAAAATACAGTGTGACCAGAGAAGAACGATTCCTAAACAAATGACTCATTTGAGTCGGTTCTTTTGAATCAACGGTGCGACCAGTGTAGTCCGATTCCCAAACTAATGACTCTTATGAATCGGTTCAATTTAAATTTAAATTGTGGCCAGAATAGTCAAATGACTCTTATGAGCCAGTTCTTTTGAATCTACAGTGCGACCAGTGCAATCTGATTCCCAAACAAACGACTCGTCTGAGTCAGTTCTTTTGAATCAACGGTGCGACCAGTGCAATCTGATTCCTAAACAAATGACTCATATGAATCGGTTCTTTTGAATCTACCGTGCCAAAAGTACATTGTGATCAGAGAAGAACGATTCCTAAACAAATGACTCGTCTGAGTCAGTTATTTTGAATCAACGGTGCGACCAGTGCAATCTGATTCCTAAACAAATGACTCGTCTGAGTCAGTTCTTTTGATTCAACGGTGCGACCAGTGCAATCTGATTCCTAAACAAATGACTCATATGAATCGGTTCTTTTGAATCTACAGTGCCAAAAATACATTGTGATCAGAGAAGAACGATTCCTAAACAAATGACTCGTCTGAGTCAGTTCTTTTGATTCAACGGTGCGACCAGTGCAATCTGATTCCTAAACAAATGACTCATATGAATCGGTTCTTTTGAATCTACAGTGCCAAAAATACATTGTGATCAGAGAAGAACGATTCCCAAACAAATGACTCGTCTGAGTCAGTTCTTTTGAATCTACAGTGCCAAAAATACATTGTGATCAGAGAAGAACGATTCCCAAACGAATGACTCGTAGGAGTCAGTTCTTTTGAATATACAGTGCCAAAAATACAACGTGGCCAAAGAACCCTGATTCACAAAAGAATGACTCATCTGAGTCAGATCTTTTGAATCAACAGCACAAAACATCCAACTTGACAAGTGTGGTCCGATTCCCAAACGAATGACTCATACGAGATGGTTCTTTTGAATCTACAGCAATCAGTGCAGTCTGATTCCCAAACGAATTATACTTACAAGCCGGTTCTTTTGAATTGTCAAACAAAGGACTCTCATGAACCAGTTCTTTTGAATCTACAGTGTGACACATCCAGTGTAGTCCGATTCCCAACAAACGACTCTTCTGAGATTCTTTTGAATCTCCTCGCAACACACAGACAGCGCAAACTCCCAAACGAATGACTCTGTTCAGCTAATTATTTTAAGTAAATAAAAAAAACTGTTTAAAACAACATGAGGGTGAACGACGACAGAAGTTTAATTTTTGGGTGTACTGTCCCTTTAATGGATGAACTTATCTGCTTAGCACACTGACCTGTGTGTGTGTTAGCTTTGAGCTCTCTTGTGTTCGTGGGGCTTGTGGTGAGAATGTGGGCACTGGTGCTCTGTGATGCTCTGGGCTGTTCATTACATCTGTACTGCCAGTCACACCGAACGCCCCTCCTGCCATCACAAACCGGGCTGGTGACAGCACGGTGGGCAGACTGAAACTCAAACAACTGCTGCCGCCCCCCTCAGCGTTGGACGCGGACACTGCGCCTGCTATGAGTGGGGATGGTACCAAAAAGTACGGCAGAGCTACGGTTGGCACGCCTCCCTGAGTGTGCCCTGCTGGCATGAGGAAGTTCAAACCATTCAGTCCTAAAGAAAAGAGTGAAATTGATTAAACAATATATTCTACCTACAGTATATCGCCCAGCTGTAATCTACACCGGCGGTGCTTCTTCATGTACCTGCTGTGTTTGGAACATAGAGGTAATGAGAAGACATGATGGGGTCTTTAGGACTGTGTGTTCCCGTCTCGCCCTCATTTAGTGGCCCAAACGAGGTCTCGTCCCACGGAGAACCTCCCTGGGAGCCGAATGGAGATCTTTGCGCACTGGAGGTCATACTCTCCCCCTGTGAGACGCACACAGACAAAATATAATACTACAAACTGTATTAAAATACTACAATTATGCATCATCGTAGAACCGGGCCTTTAAACGTACGGTTTCACTTTCTATGGACGCCGGACGTTTGTGTCTTTTCGCTGGATGATCTTCCTCCTGTTCCGTTTCTCGCTTCTGATCTGAGATGGGTGATCGCTGACCTTGTGCGATGCCCTCGGGTACGTGCCCGGTGTACACCATGAACAGGGGCGCCTGTGGGAGGCCGGGGAGGTATGCTAACGGGTGCTGGGTGAACTGGGCGGGCATGGATGCATACGGGACATCGGCTTGAAGGGGCACAGGACTTCCTCTGGAATGAACACTGCAAGAGCACAACATTTAGTACATAAAAGGGTGCATTTTGGATGCTACGAGACATCAAATGTCTAACTTGATTGACTCACCGGTCTCCAAATGACACAGTCTTCCTGGAGTAATCAACCGGCTCGTCTGATTAGACAAACACAATCCATGGTGTTAAATCTCATACATTGCATGTAATCAACGCAGATGCATTATGCTACATCCCGCTAATCTTCCTCTTACCTTTGGGATCTCTGTGAGGTGTGCTAGGGGCAGAGTTTATCAGTCTTTGATTGACAGAAGGGGCGGAAAGGACCTGAAACGAGACGTGGCGTGCCATCTTCTCTCGCCGTTCTCCCGTGCCCATGACGGAGGAGCTCTTCGTCAAATCTGACACTCTCAAACCGTCCGAGTCTTATAAAATAAACATAAAATACACGCTTAAAAAGTCAACATGAAATCATAATTGGCATGGTGTACGTTCTTAATAAGTATTCCGGGTCATATCGGTGCCCCCTGAAATACAAGGATCATATTAACCAATAATATCACAGCCTATCAGCCACAAACCAATCAAATACTGGCGGATAAAGTTAAGCCCCGCCCCTCATTATTTCTCTTTGAATATTCAGTTTGACTCACTAAAGCTATTTCAAGTTGACTCTTAAGTATTTAAAACAGGAAGTGTCAGTCGTACCACCGTTGCTGCTGCTGCTGTGGAAATCGGCGGGTCCGATCCACTTGAAGGCGGGCTTGCGGCTTTTCTCGTCTCTCACGTGAAGTTTCTTTATCAGATTCAGGCTGGTGAGGACGTTAGCGATATCATACAAGCGCCGCACCTTGGCTAAACAACGAAGAACCCATTAAATGTTATTAAATATGCTCCTATATATGAATATAGGAGTGCTAACAATGTTTACGGTCTTACTTTTATATTTGCTGTGGCTGGACTCATCCTGACCCTCCTCGATCAGTATCTTAGCAGCCGTGTCCAGGGTAACGGTCTGAGTTTTGGACACCAGGAACAGCATGACAAACTTCTGGCTCATGATGCGGAGAGATTTATCTTTCCTTCGGCTGGACGCTGCTGTACGAGAGAGAGAAACAAACATCGTCTATGTATTGATGCTTTAAGGAAACTAGAAAACAGTATATTTACATGTCTAAAGAGCCATAGAGTCACTCAAAAACCCTAAATAGTCTTCTTCTAACCACACTGGACAAGGAACACGGGGCATAAAAAGCCGTCATTTCTTAATCAAATCATCAAACTCATGGAATATGCAAATAAACATCCATATGTTCATGTAAACATGTACCAAATCAACATCCATGAAATCAAACATATTAACTAAACGATAATTCATGCAGGTATAGTTCACGATAAACTACAGCGAATGGACACATTTTCTCCATATTTGGAATGCACAAATTTTGGCCCAATATTGATTAATTTAATTTAAATGGATTTTATCTAATTATTTTTGTTATGTTTTGGATGAAAAAAAAAAAAAAAAAAAATCTACTTTGTTTTTTTTATTTGATTATAAAAAGTGAATTTAATTATTTAATTTAATACCTGATTAATTGAATTAAGCTAATTTGATCCAATTTAATTACATTATTTGCATGTTATAATTTGGCCTAAAAAAATGACAGTTTATTCATAATTATTTTTTTAAAAAAAGTGAATTTAATTATTTCATTTAACACCTGATTAATTTAATTAATTAAGCTAATTTGATCTAATTACATTATTTGCATGTTATATTATGGCCTAAAGAATTACAGTTTATTCATAATTATTTTTTTTTTTAAGTGAATTTAATTATTTAATTTAATACCTGATTAATTTAATTAATTAAGCTAATTTGATTAAATTACATTATTTGCATGTTATATTATGGCCTAAAAAATTAGTTTATTCATAATTATATTTTTAAAGTGAATTTACTTATTTAATTTAATACCTGATAAACTTAATTATTTAAACTGATTTAATTGAATTATTTGCATGTCATATTATGATGAAAAAACGTAGTTTTATTTTTTTTGTGTGAATTTAATTATTTAATTTAACACCTGATTAATTTATTTAAACTGATTTTATCTGATTTAATTGCATGACAATTGTCTGAATAATTACACTTTATTGTTTTTGTTTTTTTCAAAGTTAATCTTATTTAATATCTGATTAATTAAATTACTTAAGTTGATTTTATCTGATTTAATACAATTATTTATGGTATATTAAGGCCAAAAAAAAAAATCTACATGTTATTGTATATTTACAATTTTTTTTTATAAATAATTTGAATGCCCAAATAATTGAATAACTGAAGCTGACTTTATCGGATTTAAATTAATTATTTGCATAATATAACAATATTACATCCATATTATCTGCTTCTAATATCGACCTTATTCAATATTGCAGATCAAACAAATGCAGATATGAATAAGTGATGAGAAATAACTAATGAGAGAGTGCCATGAGTTAATTATGCAACACATGCAAAAAACTCAATAGGCGATAAACATGTCTGAACTTGTTCTTGGCATGTGCCAAACTGAATAATGTGGCACCTCTCACACAAAGAGTCTGTGTGCTGTGATGGGATGTGATGAACACAAAGACCTGGCAACCAGTGTTGTGATGCACACACGCTGTTAACGAGTAACCCATCAATGTTGCACATGGCTTCACCGGGCGAGATGCTAATACTGCCATTAATAGGGCAACCGTCACTATGGTTTTAACATATAGAGTGCGACATACATGTTTTATACCTCCGTGTAATAAGGCAAATCATGCCAATTTGAACATATGCAATATACGCCGAATAAAACCCTTAATTTGGATGATTCTTCTTTAGGTACCTTGTGCGTTCGGTGCGTGGTGGGTGGCATGCAGACTGGTTTCGTCTCTAGGGTCCATCTGAAGATGGTAGCCCTGTTCTCGGCCATCCCGCTGGAGTTCCTGGAGGGTTTTAGGGAGCAGCGATCGTCCGTGCCACACGTACACGTTTTTCGCCATTCTGCTCACCAGCATCAGGGACTCCAGCACGTTCACGATGTCGTAGATACGCCGCCTTTCCACACCTGTGTCACACCACAGCGTTTACACCCCTTGAATGTGAACTCTACGGCTAAATATATAGGAAATATGCGTTCTAGTCTTTTACCCAAACGTGTGGCCACCTCGTCCAGAGAGATCTTGATGCTTTCGGAGGCTTTGGGGTAATTGGGGTACAAGGCCAGAAACTTCTGGCACAGAAGCCCCAAACTCTTCTGCTTGCGACTGGGTCTTCTCTCCGGATCGTCTCCGCCATCGTCTAACGTTTCAAACTGAGACAAGAATTTATTTTTAACAGTCTAAATGGGAAAAGGTGTATGCATTTAACCGTTGAGGGACATTACACAGACATAAACATGTTCTCGTCATACCTGACACGAGTCATCGAGTTCTTCTTCCTCTTCCTCAACAACATTCTCCTCATTTTCTATGGGTCTGAAAAGGGTCTTTTTCATCTCCCTGTCACGGATGTCTGGGCTGGCGGCGCTGATCAGCATCTTCAGGTTTGCTGTGGGGGTCCAGGGGTCTGTATGGGCCCTCTCAGGGTGTTTGATGGGGGTGATATGAGTGATATCTGGACTTGAGACTCTCCTGTGTCCATTAATGGCTGTCGCCACAGAATCGGACTTGAGAGGGGTCATTTTTCTCCTGTCCACACAGATGTTCTCCTGTTTAATAAGGGTAAAAAGAAAGTACAAAATCAGCGTATGCACCAGCACATGACATGTTGTAGATAAAATTAGATCATCTTACTTTCTGGTCATTTGTATTGTCAGTTTCATTAGAGCCTGTCTTAATCTTCCTCACACTAACCAGATCCTTCAGAGATAAACACTTCATCTCCATCTACAAAACAAACAATAAATCATAATGAGCATAATTACAGTGAACTTTCAGACTCATCACAATATATATGGTTGTTTTGCTATTAAACTACTAGAATATTACTATTATTATTTTAGCTAATACGTTACTGTTCATTTAGTAAGCACATTGCGGTGTAAGAATAAAGTGTATAATATTTTATAACAACTAATAAGTGATCATTAGTTAATTTATATTAAATCTTGACACTTTGACTCATCATTTCTGAATGTAAATGATCTGTAAAGCACTATATGATTGTTAAATTATTAATTTAAAAGTTATTATAAAGTTTTATATCTAGATATTAGTTTTACTACACTACTAGACAATTATATATTATATGAGATATTATACTACTACATAATTAATGAGATTGTTACTACTTATGAATATTAACGCAACTTTTTGGTTCTGATTTGATGATGGTGGAAAGATTTTGGCGCAAAGTTTTTGAGCTGTTGCCTGATAACGAAATCTTAGTCCGATCACTATGATTAATTGTTTAACTTTCACATTCAGATTTATTCTATTGGAATAATTATTTATGAATTTATATTATGTTGTTGAGGACCTCGAGGTTCAGTCGTATGGGTTGTAGCTACTAAATATCCTACATAAAACCTGTTAATTTATTTTTATTTTTTAGGATTATTTGATTACGAGTAAAAAAAGGTTTGCCGTGCTTAAATTATTAAAATAACCCTCGAGTTTAAATAAATTAATTTAAATTACGTCAGTCAGATATCTCTGTATTCTTACCTTACTCTAATCTCGATGGAGGAAAATACACTAAAAAAATGTAAACAAATCCAGTGAAGGTGATCCTCTTTAAATGAACATAATTTTCGCTCTAAATGAGAAGATCTGTCCGAATAATCTTCTTATTTCAGCTGGTACGTGCTGAAATAGCCGCTTTGCTGCTTGAGCTCATACGAATCACCCGCTAAAGCTTGTTTTCTGGCGCTTTGAAAAAGTTCCCACTCGCTCGGCCAATCACAACAGCGATATGCAAATATATCGACGCTGGTTGGCTGAGCGAGGACGGAATTCCTCAGTACGGTCCGTGTAGCCAATCAGAGGAGCGCTGTTACTACGTCTCTGGGGAGTTATTGGCGGGGCTGTGGGCGCGCTCGAGGCGCGCTCTTGACTTGTGGTTTATTACAGGCGCGCGTGAAGTCCTGAGGGCGCCGCTGAAACTCAGCGGGGACTTAATTAATCAGAAAAATTCATTAATTGACGCCATATAGACGCCGAATGCCTAATAACAGCTTAACATGGCAAGCTCAGGCAAGAAAAAAGGTGAGAAATACACCCCAGGTGGGGTTTTGGCGCGACTGAGGGTGTTCTCGCGGGAAGGAGTGTAATATGAGAGGGTCTATGGAGTTATACTTGTGCCAAAATTCGGCGAGCACTAAGAGTGGGTAGGACGAGAAAGCAAAATGTAAGAATTCTAAGCAAAGTCCCATTAAAAATAAACTTTATTCAAGCACAAAACAGATTTTCGTTTGCTCAAAATGAATTTATCCTTGCAAGGAGATAAATTGCTTTACAAAACTGAGTTAAAGCGTGTGCAAAATTTGATCTTGCACGTGCAGAACTTTGTGGGCTCAAAATATCCTTGTGCATGCAGACATTTTTTATGCACTCAAAATATAATCTAGCATTTGCAAAATAGCTTTTTGTACGCCCAATTTCATTCAGCGTGTGCAGTATATTTTTTGTGTGTTCAAAATATCTTTTTGAGCATGCAGAATTTTTTTTTGTGCGTTCAAAATATCATCTTGTGTGTGCAAAATAACTTTGTGCGTTTAAAATTTCATCTTGCACGTGCAGAAAATGTTTGTGTGCTCAAAATATAATTTTGCGTGTGCAGAATTGTGGCACATATATACCTCCATAAGGGTCTGCCCTCAGGATATACCCCACACCCACAAATTACCCCCCAGATAAGGGTACTTTAAACCTCACAGTCCTAGTTATAAAATAATATCTATTTATTTTAATATCTATTACAATCTAACTAGCCATCACAATGTAAAACTGACGTTAAAGAAGACAAATCACCGGTTACAATATTTAACGGTCAATATTATAATAGGAATACAGGTTAAATGGTACACAAAGCTCAATCGACAGCATTTGTGGCATAATATTGATTACATAATATTGATGACAATTTTACATCTTCCTTGCCATAACGATGTAATGTAAACAAACCCTAAAATAATGATTTAAACAACTTTACAGCTCAAATAACACACAAGTTTTAACAGAATAATTAATATAAGTGCATTTGTAAAATGATAAGCTTCACATTTATGCCTTTAAACCCTCCAAAAATTGGCCCCATTGACTTCCATTATAAGTGCATCACTGTAACATCGATTTTGGCTTTTTAATACAGCATGCATCTCTATTTTTAGTTATTTTGCATTTCAGTGCAGTGCCTCTTAATGTCTTAATCATTTGTAATATCTTCAGGGTTTAGTTTTTTATAGGAGGGATCATTAAATACATTATTTTTTAGTTATTACAGATAATTTTAAGCCACTTATTTGTTTGTTTGTCATGTTCAAGGCCATGATCTTCTAACCTGCCTTCAGGACAGCTAAAGGGTTGAAACCAGATTTACGGTAAGACACTTAATTTATCTTAACTTTATCTCGTTTTCTAAACTGAGTGGCATTTAATTTTAAGAAAGATAGTACAAGCACACTTTTCAAGCTAAACTAAAGTATTTTGTTAGGTTTTAAATGATCTAATGCAATTAGACATTCATCAGTCCCAACACCAGGATTTTACGGCCAGTTGCATTGTTTTTTTTTTCTGTTGTTTTGCTGTGAAAATTCACAAATAATCATAGTATAATTCTGTAATACATTTGAAGTCATACACTTAGGTTGAAGTCATTAAAACTAATTTTTTAACCACTCCACAGATTTCAAACTAGCAAACTATAGTTTTGGCAAGTCGTTTAGGACATCAACTTTGTGCATGACATGAGTAATGTTTCCAGCAATTATTTACAGACCGATTGTTTCACTTTTAATTAGAGACAGTATATGGGATTTTTGAGACAATACCGATTTTAGAGGGTTAAAATTCACAGATTACCGATTATGGTGGCCAATATTGTTCATGTTTGAGCGGGAATGAAACTATTTTGTGAAATCAACACTCCATTGTCTACTGAGCTGCAGAAAGATGATCTGATGTTTACCTTTCAATCTGCTACGTTACTGACAAACTATAGCTGGCTAACAGCAAACGGATGTGATCAACATGAGTGACATGGTTGTCAAGGACAGGGTTAACATTATATTAGTTATATCGAAAAGGGAAAATGATGGGGTCATTGTTTGCTAACGTTGCAGTATGTATTTCACAAACTAGTTTGCAACTTACCGAGAAGACACCGCTTAACTCCGCCCTGTCTACAGAGCCGCCGCCGCCGCCTTTGGTGTATATTGGCGGTTGGCAAACCAGTTTAAAGGTGCATTACCGCCACCTACTGGACTGGAGTGTGGTACAGGATTATGCAGGAGAAAAATAGATATTCTTTTAACTAATTCAGTTTCATTTATAACTTAATAACGCCATCATATATAGTCAGCTGTTTTACTTAAAAGACCTGATAAAGAAAAGTCATGATGTTTTGCCTTCCTTAATGACTGAATTCAATGTATTATTAAGTCCAGTATGACATATTCTCAGACGAGTGATGATATTTTCTTCCCTTCGATTCCTGCCCTCCGTCCTCCCAGCACCAACATGTTTTTGTATATTATATAAATGTCTTCTGGTTTCATTGTCATCCAATACTTCCGCCATACTGATTGTACATATGTCCTAATGTGCACCTTAGCTTCAGCTTTGCTTAATGGGACTAATGGTAGATCTACTTGCTTAATTCATAGAGTTTATTTGTCCAGAATATCCACCTGCTCATTTCTATCCACACCAACATCAGCAGGAACCCAAGGGAAGCATGTATATATATCCCATTAGCTTCTATATTATATTTCATTGATAATATCCATCCTAAACGATGACCTGCCAGATCTGATGCTAGCGAGTGCTGAGTAGCTATCAGATGCAATGACAATGTTATTTATCTCCTTCTCTTGCATCCCCTGCAGGGCCAATAATATTGCCAATAGCTCTGTGGCATATACTGACAAATGGTCATTTACCATTTTCTTAATATAAGACACACTAATTGGGGTGTATACTGCTGCATCTGGACACCCTGTGTCAGGATATTTGGAGCCATCTGTGAATAAAAACTCTGATTCAGAAAAATGCTTCTCAAAATAATTATGGACTATATACCATACTGGAAGTTGATTAGATTTGTTCTTCAATTCCTGCTTTATATTGAAATCAACAATTGGCAAGGAAGAAATTGAGACTGTGTGGCTGTACTATAATTGGTGTAACCCTTGGTTTCCTGGCTTCGCATCACCTATCCACCCAAAAATTGTCAAATTTGTCTCATTATGTTCCCAGCAGTCTTTTAAAACCCTTTTGACAGATGTGTATCACATTGTCCCTGGAGGTTAACCCAGTATGCCAGCATTAACTTCTCTCTTCTGATCCTTAAAGGCGTTGAAGACCATGTGAGCTTTTCATCAAACCAAACACCAAGACACTTTTTACATGCTCATACAATTTTATGGAGATGGGAGCAATTTTATGCCGCCTTGAGAAACAAGTTACCCGAGTTTGTGCTACAGATAATCTGAATCCCCATTTATTTGTCAATTTTTCCACTTTTTATTATTGCAGCTTGTATTTTCGAATTAACATAAGATATATGCAGCCACTAAACCACAAAGCCCCGTCATCTGGGTGTGCAGCATCACAGCCCGGCTCCGCCCTGCCACATTCCTCCCTTGTTCTTTCAGGCCCGGCATGACGTTCACCCCCCCTTTCCGGTCCCGTCTGCCGGCAGGTCATCCATGCCTTTCTGGATCTGGGAGGGGACATGGAAAACAACACAACAATAACAATAAATATTAATAATTAAAAAGAGAGGGAAAGGAAAGGCCAACACGGATCGACAGCAGGAGAGAGAGAGAGAGAGAGAGAGAGAGAGAGAGAGAGAGAGAAGGTTCAGGTTCTCTGATATGACGTAGCTTGGACCTGGCCACTCCTCCACACTCTTGTGGATGACAGCCGCGCATCCCTGGGCAGATCAGAGGCAGTCCTCCAGCCCCTGGCAGCGGTTTTCCCGCTCCAGGCGGTCGCCCAGGATCCCCTCCCCGCTCCCGGTCAGTGGTCCTCTCTTGACCCCTCTGCGTTTTAGCTGCCAGTAGGTGTCTCCTCAGCCCCTGGCAGCGGTCCAGACCGCTCCAGGCTGTTGGCTAGGAGCTCATCCTCCCCTCGCGTTCAGCGGCCATTCCTCCGTTTTCAGGTGGCCGGGCTCCTCCGTCCCCTGGCAGATGGCCTCGGCTGCTCCGATTTCCGTGGACGGTAGTGGCGAGGACTCTACTACGGCGCTTCCCTCCTCCCTTCTGGGTCTCGGCACAGTGTAACAAAGTTCAAGTGAAAGGAGGAGGTGAGAACCGGCT
Source organism: Moxostoma hubbsi (assembly GCA_032164185.1). Taxonomy (NCBI): domain Eukaryota; kingdom Metazoa; phylum Chordata; class Actinopteri; order Cypriniformes; family Catostomidae; genus Moxostoma; species Moxostoma hubbsi. The sequence goes on from JAVLUX010000041.1 coordinate 21,014,833, forward strand.
TAACATTATAAATAATATTTAATGGTTAACTTAAACAAAAAGACACAAACACATACCGGGCAGCTGCCTGTAGTTCTCTCTCTCAAACTGCCGCCTCCGGTTGCCTTTGGCTTGATCAGCCCGATTATTGGCCGGGCGTGCAGCATCACCTCCTGTAAATAGGTTTGTAGCTAGACGGGTCTTTCCTTGGTTTAAGTACTTTTATTGCTTGTTTCCACACTGAAGAAGGTTGTCCAGTATCCCAAACTCGATTATACAGTCTTAACGCTATGTCCAGTGTGTTATCGGTCACGTGTGCCAACACTTATAACATACTCCATCTTTCCCAGGTGTAGTAGTCTGACGAGAACTAATGATTGCTCTTCTCAGCTCAAACGTATTTAAAGGTAGGTCTAATGGATCTTCTGACACCTCCATTATCTAGGGGCTTTATTAAGGTTCTGTCTCTACACCGCCTGGCCTTATTTGAGCTGTGAACTTTCCTAAATGTTTATGCCAGGAGTTCAGCCTTTACTATGTTGCTGACAGCCATTTTGTCCCCACTGTTCATCACAGGTAACTCAATTTCTTCTGGTCCCCCCCCCATTCTTCTGATCATGCCCAATACATCTGACAGCTGTACTTCTCTTCCAATGCTACTACAATATTACCTCCAAAATATAAGTGTTTATGCCCTTATTGTTCTCCTTACTATTGCCTTGGGCCCTTTAATATTGGATCATAGCATCCTGAAGTTTTTTGAGTGGCCTAAATGTTTTATTTCTGGCTTTTATAGCTTTTGCTATTCCACCAGGGTACATTTCTAGTACACCTAATTCCTGTACTCTTAGGTATTGTTTCCTCAGCAGACTGAATTATTTCATTAACTAGTTGAATATATTTACGTCTATCCTGTTCTCCTCTGGGAGTGTCATGCATCTTTTTCCTCAGGTTCCTTGGAAAGCTTCCCAGTTTGCATTCTCAAGTTTCCAGCTAGGAATTATCTTTTCTTATCATAGCTATATCACCATATCACTACCGTGTAGTGGTCGCTATCTACTGTAGTATATTTGACCACACTCCATGTATTAACGCCTGCTATTGCACTAGATATACAAATGTAGATCGAATGCTGTTTCTGTGTTGTTTATACTATTATATTGTGTTCCTTCCCCCATTATTACACCAAACATTGATCATCAATAACATTTTCAATAACTAAACCATTTGCATCTGTACTATTGCTCCCCCATAGTGAATTATGTTAATTGAAATGCCCACACCATATTACACTGTCTTGCAATGGTCCCCAAGATCCTCTAAAATACTCTGGCTCAGTTTCCCCACATGGATAATACTAGTTAACTATATCTATATTACCTCCCACCACTCATCCTCCTTTGCCAGATTCCCATTCCCTTCTAACTGCTGTATATCCCTTTGTAATAAAATCCAACTGTGGTTGCAACCATGTCTCCTGTATACAAATGACATTAGGTTTTTCTATCAAATTATCAATATACTTCTTAAACTCGTGTTCATTTGCAATTCGGCTTCTTGCATTCCACTGTAGTATGATCAACACCATTAAGAGGATCCATCCCATGCCTGAGAGGATTGTGTATCTTCTTTAAGAACGAGGCCCCTTCTTGCGTACATTTTGCAAATACCTTGTAATTCTCTGTTCTCGTTTCCACTATAGTTGATCCCGTCGCAATCACGATCATCCGATTTGTTCTTCCATTTCTTTTTGCGTTTATTATTCCTAACCATATCCTACTCTTCAAACCTCCCGCCATCTACTTCCATCTCTCTTGATTCACTTCCTGGTCCGTCACATCCCTCTGCAGTCTCCTGACCATTCACAGTGCTGTTGTTGCCAACCACCTTGGGCCTCATTCGTCCCTCTCTGCTTTCTGAAAACAGTTCGCCGTCGTGGACCACCAGAAGCCCTCCAGCCCGTCGCACCTTTCTGCAGAGCCACCATCAGCTCAGCTTTGTAAACAGTGGAGTTGTAGCACGCTCTGCTGGACAAACTATGTTATGACTCCAATTCAAGCATTGATTTCTGCATTATATGTTGTGGAAAAAAAGGTTTCACATATGTGCATATCGGTAAACATATACAACCAAATGGGCACTACTTTTAATTGACTATATCACAATTCCAGTGGGTCAGAAGTTTACATACACTAAGTTAACTGTGCCAATAAGCTTCTGATAGGCTAATTGGAGTCAATTGGAGTACCTGTGGATGTATTTTAAGGCCTACCTTCAAACTCAGTGCATGTTTGCTTGACATCATGGGAAAATCTAAAGATATCAGTCAAGATTTCAAGATTGCACTTCACTAAATAGAGCATCATGAGGAAGGAAAATTATGTGGATATACTGAAGAAACATCTCAAGTCATCAGACAGGAAGTTAAAGATCTGCGCAAATGGGTTTTCCAAATGGATAATGACCCCAAGCATACCTCCAAAGTTGGGGCAAACTGACTTAAGGACAACAAAGTCAAGGTATTGGAGTGGCCATCACAAAGTCCTGACATCAATCCGATAGACATTTGGGGGCAGAACTAAAAGCATGTGTGAGCAAGGAGACCTACAAACCTGACTCAGTTACACCAGTTCTGTCTGGAGGAATGGGACAAAATTCCAGCAACTTATTGTGAGAAGTTTGTGGAAGGATACCCAAAATATTTGACCCAAGTTAAGCAATTTAAAGGCAATCCTACCACATACTAACAAAGTGTATGTAAACTTCTGACCCACTGGGAATGTGATGAAAGAAATAAAAGCTGAAATAAATAATTCTCTCTACTATTATTCTTAAAATAAAGTAGTGATCCCAACTGACCCAAGACAGGGAACGTTTTCTACGATTAAATATCAGGAATTGTGAATAACTGAGTTTAAATGTATTCGGCTAATGTGTATGTAAACTTATGACTTCAACTGTAAGTGCCATTGACGGTATTAGTGTAATTAGCTGTAAATAATTTAGTGCAGAATAACTGAACATGCAGTTTGCATGCAAAAATAAATACACACAAAAAGGCAGAAATGTGAATCTTATAATTTTATAAAAGCACTTACATTAATTCTTCTGTTAAAACGTGTGTATTATTTGAGCTATAAAGTTGTTTAAATCATAATTTTTATGGTCGTTTTAGGGTTTACGCTGTCCCATTTGTCATGGCAAAGTGATTTTACCACACTAAAATAATGTCAACCTGCATAATGTTTACATTTTGTGTATTTTAACGTTTACAAATTGACCCCATTCACTTCCATTGTAAATGCCTGACTGTAACCCAGATGGACTTGTATTGAACCCGGAATATTCCTTTATTTTTATATAAAAAATGTATACAAATAAACAAAATAGTAGTCCTACAATAAAAGTTATTAAAGGCCTGTTGCGATTATTACATCACCTGATCGCGACCGTTTTAGATAACCATGATTATTTGAGATAACTGCGATTGTTATGCACTTAGAAAGTTTCGATTTTGATCGTAAAACACAATAGGACCGTTCATATGCACAATAAGAGCAGCAGAGAGATACAAAAAGTTGGAGGATGTTTTTAGAGCTGCTTTCTACCGGCACGACTGCACAACGCATACATTAAACGGCAGAATCCAGCACTGTGTCATGTAGGTCAAATAAGTCCAGAAAAAACACTGAAAGGAGTGTGAGCTGGAAGCAGATGAAAAGAGGATGTCATCTCTCTGAAGAGAGACTCGAGTATTCCCTGGTTACTGAGCAAGCGAGAGAGAGAGAGTTTGAGCTTTCAGAGTCTGGCAGAGGAACTCAAACCAAAACCACAGATGAATATTAAGAGGCCACTTCAAATCCTGCTTTCAGCAATACAGCTGAAAGCCTGTAATGTAGCTTCAACCAAAGTGATAGCGGCCATCTTAATATTTACATATGCTCCTTTGTCTACAAGACCCTTAAAATGATCAAATGTTAATGTGATAAATGCATTTATTTTTCCAAGTATGACTATCATATTTTCTTTTGGTCAGAGTATCTATAAGTGCCTCCAAAAGCATATTGGATAGTTTAGCCAAAAATGAAAATTCTCTCATCGTTTACTCACCCTCATGCCATCCCAGATGTGTATGACTTTCTTTCATCTGCTGAACACAAACTAATATTTTTAGAAGAATATTTCAGCTCTGTATGTCCATACAATGCCAGTCAAAGTGTAGATGTATATAAAAAATGTTGGACCCTGTTGACTTGCATTGTAAATACCTACAGAGCTGAGATATTCTTCTAAAAACCTTTTAGGAATGTGAATTTTTCAGCCGTCTGGGTTCCGTAAGTATTTTTCCCATTAATTTTTTTGCATAGGCTTCTCATAAAATCCACCATTAAAGAGTTGTGAATCACAACATAACAAACTTTGTTTGGAGGCAAAAAAGCTTTCGAAAATTGGACAAAAAGACAAAGGTAGAAGACTGTGACTCAGTTACGTTATTCACAGTGCGTCATGAGAGTTGGCGGTTGCTCCCTGGCTTATTTCGGTTCTCTGATTGGTGGACCTTCCTCCGTTGTATCATGGGTAATGTAGTTGTTCACCAGGCGTTCTGCTATCAAACATATCGGTTATATAAAACACTGATATGAAAAAACAATGGTTTATTTATAATTAATTAGTAACATACTGCGTTTTAAAATATAGTCTGCGTTCAGGGCTTCAGTCAGTGTTGTGTGAGCAAGCGGCGCCCTCTAGCGGTCTGAACGACATTATCCATTGTCCATTATACCACTATAAAGCAGAATCTAAAAGGGGGGTTTTGTTCCTTTGGTTAAATCTTTTATATTTTTCCATGATGTGGTTGACATTTCATTGGAATTGCCCAAAATATGCATAGTATGAATTTGTTTGAATGTTTAAACATTACAAAATCAACATTACAAAATCTTACTATGCATATGTTCGGCTATGCAAAAAGAGAAGTGTATAAATGTTTTAGAAGTCCAAAATAAACACACAAAAACAAACAAACAAATAAACAAACAAAAAAGGTATCTGTATCAACCTATAGGTTTTTGTTTTAAATCGGTATTGGCCAAAAATGCTAATTTCGTTGCATCCCAAAACGTAACTCTTACTGTTGTTGTTGGTTGGTTCAAAATGACGAACCCTTTATGCAAACGGGAAAACAACTAACTAATCAACTGGTTAGTCATTGACCAATATATGTTTTCGTAATGCATTTGGCCCCTCCCAATCCTGAAGATGAGTTTACATTCTCGTCTCTTTGCGGTCTTTTGTAGGCATTTACACAACAGCGAGAACAGACCGATATATGAACCTGTGATTAGTGTCTTTTAAAAACAAAACTCACATCATCATTCAGAGTTGTAAAGAAAAAAAGCACATGACATTCTTTTAGTATTATCACATTTAAATAATGCAACATAGTTATTAATTTATTGCATTATGCAGCACTAAACAACAAGATTAATGAAAATAATGAATATTGTAATATTGTGTTAAAAAAGGTGCTAGTGACAGTAGTAACAAAACAACCCATGAAAATAAATCTTCAGGTTTTGATTTTTAGAAATCAGTCATAGTTAATGATAGGTGAAGATGAGTTTTGATTGATCATTGTTCCATCACTCAGACTGCAGTTGAGTCGTGGCTCTGTTTGCATATATCAGTCCTATATTGCACTTGTGGCCTTCTGTAGCAGCTGGAGCATGATGGGATACACCGGTGCAAACTCCTTCCCCTGTCTGACTCGCACAGACTGCATGTATGCTTCCAGCGCACCCCTAAAACAAAGGCAAGAACGCATTAGAAAGAGCTTTTCTCTGGACACACAAAAGCAGCTGTAGTCTCTCAATATCACCACTAGAGGATGCTGATGATGCACTGAGACATTCAATTCAAGTCTTGAACAACTGAACAGCAAAGTGTGCCGACGCCAGCTATGCATTGTGCATTTCAGGGTTTCAACACCTTTTGACCAAGTCATTTATAGTGACTGCATTCACAAAAAAGCAACGTCTAGCCAATGAAACGTAAACAACCAAACCAGTAAATAGTTTGAGCAGTGGGTGAATTAAAAAAAAAAAAGTTGTCAAGAACATTTGGGTCATATTTCAAGACCGGGCTCTGGCTGGGCCACTCAAGGACATCCACAGAGTCCCTAAACCACTCTTGTGTTGTCTTGGCTGTGTGCTTTGGGACATTGTCCTGTTGGAAGGTGAAGCTTCGGCCCAGTCTGAGGTCATGAGCGCTCTGGACCAGGGTTTCATTAAGGATATCTCTGTATGTTGCTGCGTTCAGCTTTCCTTCAACCCTGACCAGTCCCCCAGTCCCTGCGGCTGAAAAACACCCCACAGGATGATGCCACCAACACCGTGCTTCACCGTTGGGATGGTATTGTGCAGGTGATGAGGGGTGCCTTGTTTCCTCCAGACATGAATCTTGAAGTTGAGGCCAAACAGTTTAATCTTTGTTTCATCAGAGCAGAGAATCTTGTTTCTCACAGACCGAGTCTTTTAATGCGTCTTGCACTGAGGAGAGGCGTCCGTCTGGCCACTCTGCCATAAAGTCCAGATCGGTGGAGTGTTGCAGTGATGGTCGTCCTTCTGGAAGTTTCTCCCATCTCCACACATGATCTCTGGAGCTCACCCAGAGTGACCATCAGGTTCTTGATCACCTCTCTTACCAAGGCCCTTCTCCCCTGATTGCTCAGTTTGGCCATAAGAATTATAGAGGCCACTGTGCTCTTGGGAACCTTCAATGCAGCCGAAATGTTTTTTTGTTTGTTGTAGCCTTTCCCAGATCTGTGCCTCAACACAATCCTGTCTCTGAGCTGTGCAGACAGTTTCTTTGACCTCATGGCTTGGTTTTTACTCTGCTATGCATTTTCAGCTGACCTTTATTTATATATATATATATATGACAGGTGTGTGCCTTTCCAAATCATACCCAATCAATTGAATTTGCCACAGGTGACGCCAATCAAAGTGAAACATCTCAAAGATGATCCAGAGAATCGAGATGCACCTGAGCTGAATTTCAAGTGTCATAGCAAAGGGTCTGAATACTGTCAATGTGATATTTCAGTTTTTTCTTTTTAATAAATTTGCAAAGATATCAAAAATGTGTTTTTGCTTTGTCATTATGGGGTATCAAAGCATTGTAGCATTAGGCTGCGACATGACATAAAATGTGAAAATTAAGGGGTCTGAATACTTTATGAATGAACTGTACATGAAAAAATCGTGTTATTCTCTGCTTTTGATGCCAGAACGCTAAGAGGCATGAACACAATACTTGCTGCACACATTGGATAAGCCAGTAAGAACGCAGGTAAAGGTGTTTACATGCAATGCAAAATCAGGGCAAAAACTTCCTGTGTTGATCGGTATATTCTTAAGCCGTTTATGACCTTACACCGATAAAAGAAAGCAGTTTAGTACATTTACATAACCACACACACGTTGTCGACCTATTAACCCAATAACGCTGTATCAAATGTAAGACACAATGTTTGATTCAAGCTGACGAGCCAAACAGCCAATAGTATGTATGTTTCTATGTATCTAGTGGTTATTTGTGAATAAAGTGGTTTCAATGTTTATATCGATCTATTTAAAATGATGTTGGACTTGAACATAAAGTGACTCTTATATTGGGATAAATGAGAAGCTGATTTGAATCAGAATCAGCTTTATTGCCAGGTACGCTTACACATACAAATAATTTGTCTTGGTGACAAGAGCTTCCAGTGCACAACAATACAGTAAAATTACAGTAATGATTATATAGTTATTGATATTTTAAAATGAGTATTTGTTGAAATAAGCATCTTGTGCTTGATTAAAATGTTGTATATTATTTTATTGAAATCCATGTATCAGATATGACTCAACAGGCTTTTGAGGAATAGCTCTCATTCATCATTACATTACATTCATGCACACCACAAACAAAATCACAGAGCTTTGGAGATTCTGACATAAACATTTTATAAGATATATTTAAAGTGTGAACTAATATTTCTGTGTGATTTCATATATGCAACGTGCTCTGTCATTGTAAAGATCTCATTATTTTACGTTGCAAGCTATTATGATGTCATCTTACCAGACAAGCTATTGTGACGTCATCTTACCAGACAAGCTATTGTGACGTCATCTTACCATAATGAGACCCAGTAAAAAAAAGTACAAAAAATAAATAAAAAAAAGACAATATAGTGTTTGGTGCATAAAATACATATAATACATTTCAACCCATATTTATAGAGTAAGGAGAGGAAGTTGTCATGGCCAAACTCTCAAATATTTGGCAAATCTGAAAAGTCCAGTCAGTCCTCTGGTAATACCCCAAGATTTACCCCAGTAGAAAAATTTCAATAATAAATATCCTGCACAAAAATGAGGATAATGACATTTACATCAGCCTAATACATTGTATGATACATAAAAAAATAAAGATTTCTTATTATAGTTTGTCTAATGGTACTAAAAACAGTTTAATGTCAAACAATTAGTATTTTCCAACAGTTCTGTCATATGTCATTGCCCTCTTATTCCACTCAAAGGAAAATGGTTAAAAATCAGCGACATTGGTGATATAATGCTGCAGTTTTGAGCCATGACTCTTACCTAATAAGTGTGAGACGGTCCTTCTCCGACGGATGGTCATCCAACCATTGAGAATAACGTGAGACTGACCACTCCGCTCTCTGTGTTCACAAAAGAAAGCAGTATATCAGGCGCCGCATAAGCGCTCGACAAATCCACACATGCTAAAGCTATTTTAGGAAACCTAATTTTATAAAAATGTCCCAATAATATATCACACAATGAAAGTGTCATTTAGCAGATGCTTCCATCTAAAGCTGCTTACAGTAGGTCAATCACAGCGACAGTCGGGATGGGGCAACTTGAGGTGAATTGCCCTGCTTAAGGGCATAATAAACAGGATGTGACCTCAAAACCTCCTGCATGCTAACACCTGAACCTAAAACCTCAATCTCAGAGGCTCTCTGCATTAGTGTGAGTATGAGTGTGCACCTGGTGTGGTGATTTGAGTTCAGCCGGGGCACGAGTGAACAGGAAATGCAATATGGTGCTGTACGGAATCAGATCTCCCAGCGCCTGACTGCTAGCGATGTGCTCGCTCGTTTGGAACAGCAACGGCCTGAAAGAGAGAGAATAATATACATATTATATTCGCCGGGAGTAATTTAAAGCCCGAAATGAAAGCTGAAGATTGGGGATTTAAATAAAAAGCATTTAATGTGGGACTTGCATGACCTCACACGGCATTTCACGCCATGCACACACCGCCAGTCAAGCGTTTGGAAACACTTAAATTAATTTGTGTTTCTCATCTTAAACAGTTATTGATCTAAAGGATTAGGTTTTGTAGGCAAATATAAATTCTACCTACCTTGTATGTACTTGTCTACAAAACTAAAACGGATGAGGCAAAGTCACATGACTTTCTTGATGTGCATCTATAGTCCCATGTAATTTATATGGGAATATATTTGGTAAATGTGATTACATCATAGTTTATGCACATGTCTTCGTACTGACTGAAAAACGTGTCCACATCAAGTGAGCATTTTTATGTGCATTTTGTCCGTTTTATTGATTTCTTGGTGCATCCATCCAGCATTTTCCCAGCAGCAGACTGTTAGTGGGGAATCAGGTCCTGTTCACGAGGGACTCCGGCATGGCAGCCACTCCCAGAGCTGGCATAGATGCCAGGGGTTTAATTTGATTAGCCGTCCTATGAGAGCTCACTGGTGTTTATTACACGGCCTGGAGGAAGTACTGAGAATGCAGACCATCTGAATCACACCCGCCAATAAACCTGACCATTAAAGGGGTCATATCATGATGAAAAAACGAAAGTGTTGAGTAACTTTCAGAATTGTAAACTTGAGTTTACTGCATCAAAGCTGCAAAACAAGCTTGTTCCTAAATGGTTAGATTTCATATGTATAAATGGGCTTGGTGACATCAGTCGAATAGGAAAGTTGTTACATTTGAGTTAGGGCTGGGTATTGATACAGATTTCCCAATTTGATTCCGATTCATAAGCTTTCGATTTCAATTCGATATTATTTGATATGGGTTCATTTCAGTTATAATGTCCCTTTTGCTAAAATATAAAATAAAAGATCTCCCAGCTGATGCTGTTAATTATAGAGGGGACCTTCTAACATTACAAAAATATAATATAGAAATACAGTTTCATGGCTGAAAATAATTATTTATTTATTATATTTTGAATATTTTAAAATATTTTTAGAGATTGAGAATGACCCTTCTTAAAGAGTAAAGTCTGAATGTTAAAAAAAAATATTTTAAGACATAGCTATTATGATGTCAACTTACCATACAAGCTATTATGATGTCAACTTACCATACAAGCTATTATGATGTCATCTCACCATACAAGCTATTATGATGTCATCTCACCAGACAAGCTATTATGATGTCATCTCACCAGACAAGCTATTATGATGTCATCTCACCAGACAAGCTATTATGATGTCATCTTACCAGACAAGCTATTATGATGTCATCTTACCAGACAAGCTATTATGATGTCATCCACGTCGGGGGACTGGGTAGCTCTGTGAGTAAAGACTATCACACCTGGAGTCGCGAGTTTGAATCCAGGGCATGCTGAGTGACTCCAGACCAAATTGGCCCGGTTGCTAGGAAGGGTAGAGTTACATCGGGTAAACTCCTCGTGGTCACTATAATGTGGTTCTCGCTTTCGTTTTGTGCGTGGATACACACTTTTCTGTTTTCATTTTAAAACACACTGATTTCTGCACATTTACTCCTCAATCTGCATTTTACTCTATAACCGCATAGTTTGGATCAGAGTTTTAAACCGGAAACGGATTAGTGTGGATGTGGCCATAGTAACCACCTGATTTTATATTTATTTTCAAATATGTATTTATTTCATGTTTATGTATTTTATTGGAATTTTTGGGCTTTTGTGTATTTCTTTAACCGTTGTTCATTTCGTTTCTTAAATGTTCAAGGTTCTTTTGAGAGTTACTTTCTTTGTGAAACTTAAATTTGGCGTTTATAAAATGCAAATAAATTTATCATTAGAACAACAACAAGAACAACAACATTTGTTTAACAGTACTAGAGGTCTGCACGGGCCTTAAAATGAAACCTGAGATCATGTGGGCCGACACTACATGGCTCGATGCAGCCTGAACTTGTTCAGAATCTTTGTGACAACTGAGCTAAAAAAAAAAACCCAGACACAGCGCAAAGAATGAAACAGCGTGCAGGTGTATAAACATGCGTCTTTTTAACTTAACATGGTGTTTAAACAGTGCCAGTCCTGCGCGAGATGTTGAAGAAAAAGCGAGATGTGCTGCAAATGTCAAAACATTCGTCCAGCATGTGTTTAAACAATGGTAAAACAAAACAGACGTGCACAAAAACAAATTCCGTGTGAACGGCCCCTAACTCCTAAGTCCGTTTGTGAGTGAGAGCGCATGCGTGAAACAAGTGCGGTAAGGCTGTTTATTTTTTCATTCATACAGACCCGAAGTCCTACTTGGAAAATACTGACCTGCTGGGTTCTTGGGTCCCGTCGGGCCCGGGTCGGGTTGCAGACCTCTTAACGGTACAGGGATAATACCGTATACCACGATAAACGCTTCAGCAATTATCAAGTTACCAATTATCACAATGATGAATCGTCCACAATAAGACCAGAAACATATAGCTATCATAAGTGAGCACGAGAACAAAAACAAAAAAGCAATGGAAGGTAAAGATTTGAGTATTAACCGACTGCTTCTCAGCTAATCGAACAGCTCCATTAATAACCTTCCTTTCTCTCGTCTCGTCACTCTCACCGTTAATAAGCAGTCATTTTCAGCGGGAACGCTCCTTAGTCTCAGCAGGAAGAGGATAAGAACAAAAGTAGAACAAATCGAGAGGGTTTGTGTGAGAAATAGACACACAAACTTGTGTTTCTCTGGGACAGGAAGTCACCTGACATCATCCAAATTGTAGAAAGACTCACCTGAAGGATCGTAGCAGACGATACGCCTTCCCCAGATCTGACACCCTTCTGCAGAGAGGAGCCACAGCCAACTCCATCTGAAACACACACACACACACACACACACACACACACACACACACACACACACACACAACACATGCAGTTTAGCGCGGGACATGTAGACGGACGGAAAGGCCATTTGTTCTAAGTGATGCCATCCAAGATGGCGAGAAAAGGGTTGAGTTGAAAGACCTCTGTGCTTCTAATTTGACCCGAGCATGAAACGATGAAGAGGCAGAGAAAGATGGATACAGTAAACAACGAGGAAGCCGGAAAATAGCATCCTCTTCCTCACCTGAGCAAAGTCGGCCGCCAGTTTCATCTTCCCCCCTTCCGCGAGCGGGCGCAGGAGGCTGGCGTGGCGAATGAACAGGGTGATGGCACGCTGGGCGATGTTCTCTGTGCTGTCGTACAGGAAGTCCAGACACTGCAGTGGGCGGAAGTAGTCATTCATGACTCGTGTGATGAAACCCTGCAGCTCACGCATGTACAGAGAACACGGCACTTCTGGACGCCCGCCCGCCAGGAGAGGACTATACACAAACACACAGAGAAACTGTAGAGTACTGTTATCTTGTAATGTGACCGTGTACCACAGATACAAGCTTCATTGATTTCCTTAGTCATATAATCAATATCATAGATGTGTAGCTACTGGAACTGCCCGAAAAGATGCACGGCGCACACACACACACACGCACACACACACACACACACACACAGTTAGAGAAATGGAAGGCTGTGCCAGACGCCTTTTATCACACAAAGGAAGACCTTTCGTTAATCTCACAATTTTCATGTCAATGAAGTACATTTCCCTGCCAATTGTGCCAACACTGTGTCCTAATGAGGTGCAATACAAATGTTTCCAGCGGCAGGACGTTTGTCTGTCCATATGTGTTGTTGGGAACCAAATTAATTTAAATAATCGAACCACATGATCTGTTTTACAGTAGCTGTTCTGTTGAAATCATACAGTAAATGATCATTTAGCAACAGGCTACTTGGGGCGTTTAATGCAGTGAAGATTGCATTTGTTATTTCCAAAAATGTCTTCCTCAAAATGACTGAAAGATTTGTTAATGGAACCATTAATGAACCGTAATCGTTAAGAGGATTTTAAACTATTATCATTATCATTCCTTATGATTCCCATCCCTAGTACACTACATGCAGAACTGCTTCACGATGTGACATATTCACAGCCAATCATTACATATTTAATGTTGTGCAACAGTTAGTTCCGATCCTCAAATCTGATTGGACGAGAGGCGTTCCAAGAGTGCTGATATCTCAGAATAGCAGCACTCGGATGCAATACTGTTTATGTTGGTGGCATTCAAAACTAAAGTGTAAAAGCAGCGCAGATGTGTTTTTTCATTTTAACTTGTGACATTAAAGATATTAGCATGCAGGTGGTGACAAAAGACAATTTTTTTTTTGTTTTGTTTTTTATTTTCTCCCCAATTCGGAATGCCCAATTCCCAATGTCCTCGTGGTGGCATAGTGACTCAATCCGGGTGGTGGATCTCCGGAACGAATCTCCGTTGCCTCCGCATCCGAGACGTCAATCCGTGCATGTTTTCACGTGGAATTGACTTGACTGTTCGTGGGCGAAACAAGTTCGGGAGGCCTGTACAAACCCGAACCCATAGTCCTACTTGAAAAACTGACCCAAAGCTGGTGGCTTCTAATGTAAACCACTCAGAGCACTGATAACCGCATATTTCTGTGTGTACCCAGAACAAAATGTCACTCAAGCGGTTTTTGCAGAGCTTTCCTAATGGGGAGGGGGCAATTGCGTAGTTTGCATTGTGGTTCAAACGGCTACTGTCCGGGCCCCCCTCAAGCCCGGGCCAAAAGGTCCAATTGTCCCCCTTTATTGGTGTCCCTGCTTACAGCCTAAAACATTAAAGAGACAAAACTTCTTGCAGAGGGTTTTACTGTGCTGACTGTTAATCACAGCAAGTTATCATCACGAAAAATCACATGTGACCCAGACATGTCTCTTGAGAGTCACACTTTTAACTCCTCACCAAAGGAGTAAAAAAATTCCCCCAAGTCTTCATCTGAGCAGCTGCTGTTGACATGATGAACACCGGAGTGTTTCCAGACTTGGACGACTCAATCGTTTGTTTATTCCTCAGCTGTCTTCCCTCAGGAGTGCCCTTCAGAGGGGACATAAATAAAGCAAGCCCACCAAGCCTGACGCGGAGCCTGAGGACATCAGCGGTCCTGCAGGGACGAGAGATGTGGACAATGCTGAATCACAGGGGTGACAGTTTAACCTTTGTGTGACCTTCGGGACATTTGTCTTTTTCATTTTCCACCCACAACCTCTCCGAGTTCTCCCAGCATGTCATATGTTTAACCCTTTAGATGTTGGGGTCCAACAGTACCGATGTGTCCTGAGGAAGCTGGGAAAGATGGACCACTTTGGTCTTCATCTTCAGCATTTCATTTTGGCTTTATTTAAAAGACAAAATTGTAAAAAAAAAAAAAAAATGTTTATCCCCTTTTCTCCCAATTTTGAATGCCCAATTCCCACTACTTAGTAGGTCCTCATGGTAGCGCGGTTACTCGCCTCAATCCGGGTAGCGGAGGACAAGTCTCAGTTGCCTCCGCTTCTGAGACCGTCAATCCGCGCATCTTATCACGTGACTCGTTGTGCATGACACCGCGGAGACTCACAGCATGTGGAGGCTCATGCTACTCTCCACGATCCACACACAACTCACCACACGCCCCATTGAGAGAACCACTAATCACCACCACGAGGAGGTTACCCCATGTGACTCTACCCTCCCTAGCAACCGGGCCAATTTGGATGCTTAGAAGACCTGGCTGTCACCATTTTGGCTTTGTCAATGCCACAGCATAAATTTTGGGTGTATTTTGGGGGGAATTTTGATATTTCAACCTCAGTTCCAATAATACATCTATAATACACTGTGTACACAAAATAGTCACACTTGGGACCTTCAGGACAAAAATGTCCCCATTGAAACCCATTAAGACGGCAATATTTGATCCTAGTGCCATTAAAGCATAAAATTATGAATTTTATGATATTATACTTCCATTCCAGACCCCTGGCTTCAAAATAAATTTTTTTTACATTTTCCACCAGATGGCGCCATTTTCCCTCATATTTCACCTATGGAGCAAATACATGCTTTTCTCCTATTTTCTGTTTGTTGTATTATAGAGACCTGCAGGCCAATTGAATAAATGATGCAGATACAATTGTGTGGATGTGTTGGTATGGATGTCAGAGAGTGTGTGTGTGTGTGTGTGTGTCTGTGTGTGTGATACAACAGTGGCATTATGTAAACAGACTGGCATTTAAAGGGTTAAAATCCTGAAAATTAACAAATATTTGGTCATTTTGATCAGGACTGATTTTGTAATATTAATCTATAATATTATTGTGGCAGTTTTTTGACGTGGACATTTTTGTCCTCGAAGGACCTCTGATTAACTTTTTGTTTTTATTGACGCACAAGGGTTAAATGTTATCAAACGCTGGCACGGCCCTTCCTGTTCTATTCACCAGACAACCCAGACCACCGAAAGACGCAGAACAAAATGAGAGAAAACAAGACTTGAATGAAGGACAGAGGACTGGGAAATGTGTCCTTTATAGCAGACACACACACACACACACACATACACACACTTCCTGTTGTCAGTCGAAATACGGTGAGACAAGTAAGACTTATAACTGGAAAGTAACAATAATAAATAGTGCTCACATGGTTAATGTTAAAGCCCATGAGGGGAGAACACACAAACTTTGGCACGCATGTACGCTGCTATATGTGACCGTCAGAAAATAGACGCAGCACCAGCGGACACACAAGTGACCGAATCATGAGTTAGTCAGATGATCTACTTATGAAGATAGTATATAAAAATACATATGTCCACATTGTGTGGAATTTGTCTTCCCACAATCCAATGCGCACCACTTGACCTTCCATTTCAATGACCTTTTTGACTGAAGGGGAAACATTTTTATACACATTTGGGGGAGATTTATTTCCGAGGTCATGTGACAAAAATGTGTCATTCTATTAGTGTTGTTTATCATTGCATATTGCAATGTGTATATTGCACAGAATGCATTACGCTGTACACTAGTATCCCATTTCCACAGACACACCATAGTGTGTGTATGTTGTTTGCTTACCCAGAGTAATCCTCCTGGTGCATGGTAATGAGTAGCTTCAACAGCGTCAGTGACAGAATTGAGCAGGGGCTGAACGGCACTACTCATCAGAGCCAGAACTGGACTGTAAGAGACAAACACAAAGAATGGATAAAACCAACACTGAGCTTGTTTACATGCACACCAATACGCTGATAACTACCAAAAATCATCTTATTTTAAAAAAACTGACAAACATGTGTCTTGAAATCAATGGATTCTCTTATTTTGATGTTAAAACGTAACGGGCATATGCACAGGGTTGGGCAGAATACGGAATACTTTATAAAACAAATATGTGTATCCCCTTTTCTCCCAATTTGGAATGGCCAATTCCCACTACTTTGTAGGTCCTCATGGTGGTGCGGTTACTCGCCTCAATCCGGGTGGTGGAGGACGAATCTCAGTTGCCTCCGCTTCTGAGACCGTCAATCCGCGCATCTTATCATGTGACTCGTTGTGCATGACACCGCGGAGACTCACAGCATGTGGAGGCTCATGCTACTCTCCACGATCCACACACAACTCACCACACGCCCCATTGAGAGAACCACTAATCACCACCACGAGGAGGTTACCCCATGTGACTCTACCCTCCCTAGCAACCGGGACAATTTGGTTGCTTAGGAGACCTGGCTGGAGTCACTCAGCACGCCCTGAATTCAAACTCGCGACTCCAGGTGTGATAGTCAGCGTCAATACTCGCTGAGATACCCAGGTCCATTTTTGGGTGCTTTTGATTCATTTACTCCTTTTTAATTGTCAATTTTAGATTTCTTAGTGAGTTACTCGGTATGATATGTTTATATAAACGTATTTACACAGCAATTACAATCGCGGGAAACAATGTATTATGTGCTCAAATGTAATATATACTTGTGTATATACTTGCATTGGGGGGGGGGGGTAACCCCACCCCGCCCCGCCCCGCCCCGCCAATCCCACCCCCAATTATTTATACCATGATCAATGGAAACATATAAATGCTTCATGCTGCAACCCCCCCAATGTTTAAGCCAAATCTACACCCTTGGTTACTCCTTTGGTATTCTGAATACGTAACACTGTTAGATGTACACCGTTACACTTATGTTATAGGGTGTCGCTAGGCGCTATGCAAAGCAACATTTCCACAACCCACATAAACATGGTAAAACCACAGTAGCACATGGTCTGTGACTGGCTTATTTTAGAACAACTTTGAATGTGGCTCATCCAATTAGATTTGAGTCAGACGCTTTTGTAAGTTTGTATGATGGACTTCATGCTTTCTTGAAGGGCATTGACTCGTATCATCATCATCTCTCATGGACTCTCTTTCCATGTGACTGGCTGACATTTGCTGATGGGACATCAGTCTGACCATCGCGCGTGTCACGGGAGTGGAGCGGTCTGCTCGGCCCTCCCCCCTCCGCGTCCTAGCCTCTTATCTCGCTCTCCATATCTGCGTGACATCAATGCAAACACAATAGGTCTCTGGGAGCGAGCATCGCAGGTCATCTGCGAAACTCCCTGCGAGCAGGAGATAAAGAACGAATCTCCAGCACTCATCTCTTGCTCTAAACTCCTTCAGAATAATGTAACATTCGCGTCCTTGGCAGACTCAACGTTTACCAACATCCCTTGCCCAGTGCGGCAGCTGGGTAGCAATAGTGCGAATGCTGGTTCACGTTTTGACATCAAAAGCAGAGAATAACCAGATGATTAATTTTTGGTAGTTATTAGCATATTAGTGTGCATGTATTCGCACTGTACCTATGCAGATCGGTCTAGATGAATTTTGCATTGTACTTTTGGGTGGTAGTCTGCATCTATCAGCCTTCGCCAATTGGTGCATTGAGGGCGCTCCTGAGGTAATGCATAAGCGAAGGCCACGGGATAGTTTGTCCACATCAAGTGAGCAATTTTGGACCAGGCCAGTGTGATGAAGTATCCCATGGCAGAGGAGTGAACGACACTTCCTGGAGGATGCTGGCCATTAAAGTGTGGCAGTATGTTTTCACATTGGACTGTTGTGTTTACACTCAAAGATCAAGGGTTAAAGTGTGTGTGCGCTTCGCTCTGTACAGCTGGCAGGTTTTTGTTAAAAGAGAAGAAGGGGAACAGAATGACCGGTTTACTCATCTGATAGCCAATTTAACTCCAGCGAGAGAGCGCTGAATTCAGAGCAGCTCAATGTTTACCCAATTACTTTCCAAAACCACCTCCAGACTGTGTGTATGTGTATGTGTGTGTGTGTGTGTGTGTGTGTGTGTGTGTGTGTTTGTGTCAGCAGCATCTATATCAAAATTCTGCCCCTCAGACTGTTCAATGTCCCTTGTGCGCCCCTGTTAAACTCTCCATCACAAACAAAAACCAAGGACGTTACCTGGTGCAACCTGATATTCACGGAGGGTCAAATTACTCAAATTAAATCATTAAATAAACCAATTAATGCTGCTTGCATTTCATTTTAGCACCATTTTTATTTTGGCATTATTTTTTGGTTGATTTTGCAATTTAAGCATTTTCAGGGTAACAGCTATCACTCAACAAAAGTGCTAAATTTATTTGGGGAATTTAGTGATTTATTTAGGGATTTAAAGACCATCGGCTTATCGGTTATAAGCATGAAAATGCTAAAAACTATGGTTTATTTATAAGTAATTAGCAACATATTAAACACACTTTGTTAAAAACTCAAATTCACAATCCAGAAATAATAATAACCACAATATGTAGAAGGATGGCACTCTTAAGAACATGCAATATTTGATTTTTATCCTGTCTCGTTCTCACATTAATGCAAAAAAGAAAGAAAGAAAGCAGCAGTTGTGAAAGCGGCACTTAACTACAGACTACATGATGAGAGAAACCATCCAAAACACTTTGAAACCAGCAGACTTTGACTTCTGAGATATCCATTAATGCTGCACGATTGATTGAAATAAGATTGAAATCACAATATGGCTTTGTGCGATTGCTAGACCTTAAAAGGCTGCGTTTTAAACGGCAAAAACAGAAGTGCAAAAATATTTTGGAAGTGCAAAAATCATATAATTCATGTTATCATATTTAGTCATTTTTTTGTGTCTTTTTATCTTGATTGCATCTTTCACTGTGGCTCTCTTTTAAATTTCGGTCTGTCATGAGCGCAACAGATCCAATGTTCAATGGAAATTGTTGTTCATCAGTGAAAAAGCTTTTGTAACTCCTTTGTTTAAAATAAATAAATAAAATGCATTCCTAAGTAAAATTGTGATTTGATGACAAATTATGGTAAGTTGCAAAATATCGGTATCGTTATCGGCCTATAGTTTTTTTTCTTGTTAAAATCTGTATCGGTCAGAAATGTTCATGTCGTTGCATTATTAATAAATAATATTAATAAAAAATATAATACATTTACATTATTTATTTAAATATTTATTTAATGATTTAATGAATGCATTACAAACACAGTATGATAACATACACCTCTTCTAAGATGGGATTGTGATTGTGGCGGCGCGGCGAGTCTTGGGCGTTGTTTGTGGGCGTCAGAGGAAAGTTCAAGTGCGGGCAACATTATGGTAATGAGCTGTGACGCAGTTCGGCGGCAACCTATTGGAGTATATAAGTGCTCCGATCTAGCGAAGTTTGGTTCACGCCAAACATTAGTTCCGAAGACAAAATGGAGGAGAAACCGATTATTGCCGTGGCGGGTTTTCCCGTAATATTTGATCCGTCCCCGTTTGCTTACAGGGATATAAATAAAATTAAAAAACTTTGCGTGGACAAAGGTGTCTGAAATTGTTGGTGTGCCAGGTGAGTTGATGAAGTGGATATTATGGTTTATATTCTATAATAATATATTAAAATATTTCAAGAGGATATACGCTACTTGTGATATGTCGTAAAAAAGATAACGGTCGACATGTCTGGATGTTTTGCGGCCCCTTTAAATATATGCTGCGTCCCAATTCGCATACTATCCGTCCTAAATAGTATTCGAAAATAGAATTAGTACATCCCAAATCGTAGTATGTTGAAATGAGTGTTCCAAAGATACCCGGATGGTCAACTATTTCCGGTCAGAATCCGAAGTGCAGATCGATGCACACTCTAACGGCAAATATTGCCCACAACCCATTGCGTGCGGGAGGGAGGAGCTTTGAGATTATGCAAACATGGCGGCCGGATGCGGCAGCGGAGATGCGCCCTCAGTTTTTAAGTGTAAGAACTTAAACGTTTAGCGCTAATTAAAGTTAGATTTTATTGTCTCATAATATTAATGGATTTGTGTTGTGCAAAAAAAGTACCGTGTTTATCTTGTAGGGTCCGATGAAGACACTGAGCGCCTCATTAACTGGCGCATTGCCAACGACGATGTTTGTTTAACTGTGGCGGTGTGCGTAATTAGGCAACCACGTTCTCTTCCATTGCATGACGTCTTCGTCGTATGTCCAAGAACGTGCATACTCTTTTGCTACACACTCAAAAGTATGTACTTTTTCTTCAAAAAAAGAGTACATACTTTTAGGTCGTAGTATAAGTAGGCGAATTGGGACGCAGCCATAGTTAACAAAACCAGCATTCCGAACGAACGTCGCCGCCTATTTCAACTACGTCAGAGCGTCAACGAAATTTCGATTGCGTTGTTGGCAGGGCAACCAGAGCGAATTTTGACGCTCTCGCCGCCTCTGGTCTGAACGCACGGTAATGGTGCGTTCACATACAACGCAAAGAAAATTTTAACCTCGCGTTGCTCGCGCGAGTTTGACCGCTGGATTATAAATGTGTGTTTAAACCTTAAACTCGCGTTCGCGCGAGTAACGTGAACCCGCGAGTATTCCCGCTTCTCTTCCGGAAAAGGACAGGAGGCGGGGCTTCTACGACTTGGCTCATGGTAACGTACAACCAATAGCTGGAATCAAGTAGACGCGCATATTTCCAGAACTTACCAGGCAGTCCAACTTACTCACTCACTTTCCGCTATACAATTCCAGGTGCCTACACACCGCTACAACAATTTTATCCTCCATTTTTCAAGATTTCTTCTGCTACTACGTAAGTACGTCAGTGACGTCCGGACAATCTCAATGCTGATAATCTTTCGCGACAACGTGTCAATTTCATGTCAAAACGTGAGCCAATTTCTTGCTCAGGTTGAAAGGTTGTAATTTGCGCGAATGAAGCGATTTTGCGTGTTCGAGTCGCGCCATTCGCTTCATTTGCGTCAGCCGGTGCGAATTCGCATCTGTGCATTGCGTATGTAATCGCGCCGCGCGAAACACACATTTCGCGTAGTATGTGAACGCACCATAAGACCAACAAACAAGCATTAACATATATAACAAATGAACTGACATGTGGTCGCTGGTGTGTGTTTATAAGCTATTTTACAACAGCTTTAAATGTGGCTCATCCAATCAGAATTTCATGTTAGTAACATTCATTTAATAATGTTAGTTTTACTGTTTTGAGTCGTTTTTACCACATGGATATTAAATTATGACATTTTTTGATAGATTTTCAGCATTTCATGACATATACAGTGCTGCTCCACTGACATAAAGTTACCCATACCATAATAAACGATTTTGTTCATACAGTCAACCCCTAATTTAAGTGCTTTTATTGTTGTTACTCAATCTGAACTGTGTTTTACCTCTAAAGATGCAGTGAGCGCTTGTTCTGCGGCTGGAGGGATGATGCCCAACCCAGATATTACCTGAAAAAACACACAAGTCAGCATATTTAAACACCATCATCAAACATTAAGAACACTGGATGGTAATTTCTCTTTAAGATCACCGTAAAGGCCCTATAAAATAAACGTACTGAAACAAGCGGCTTCACTTTTCAGCAATAAAACTTTGATCCCCTTCTTAAATATTTAATCACGGACTAATCTCTTTTTATTACCGTATTAATCACACAGACACTGTTGGCTGACATGTTTTTTTAATGGGGGAGTCCGGGAACGACATCAACTGGTGCAATATAGCCAGTTTTTATAACTATAATGTCTCGTATGAGAGGTGGCGTCCTTACTTTAGCGACGGCCTGTTGCAAGCGGTAAAGAGAGTTCACCACCGCGATATTCCTCCTCTGGCCCTCCGTCAGGGGCCCGATCACCTGACTGGCATCACCCTGCGTGCACAGCTGAGAGGAAGGGAGAAAAAAGGAGAGATTAACACGATTAAAAGGATAAAATTAAAACTTTGTAATCGTTTACTCATCCTGATGTTGATCTAAACCGGTTTGGAACAACATGAAGGTGGGTAAATGATTTACAAGACTGAGATTTATTATCTCTTTAAGAGTCGAGACATAGTAAACATCAAAAGCGCGGCGACCGCAGGCTGCCTCTGATCTCCTGGCGTTCGTTTGAGGTCAGAGGCGCTGGGCTCAGTGGTGGCACAGCGGTCAGCGTGCTGGGACATGACTGTCACCATGGAGCTGAGACAGCAGAGGCAGCTGGTATTGTGTGAGCGACGGGGAGAGGAGAAACAAGGTGAATTTGTCTAGCTCAGTGCGAAACCACAGGAACTAACAAGCAGAGAGTTGTCTCGGTCATGA